>OY804583.1:24768411-25368411 GCA_963680875.1 Bathymodiolus brooksi
GCACCCATGACTACCCTCACATGCTGGATAATAATAGTTTATCAAAGATATACTATGATAATGACTTGAGTTTTTTGACTGTTATAAATCCTGAATTACAACAACGCGGAGGCTGCAGTATTGGATTTACAGGGGCCCTCTTGGTCGTGATCGTATGATAGTTGGATTTACGACTACCTGTGCAATCAGTGACTTGCGACAGGTCGAGGGCATTCTCTGGTTTCCTCCGCCAATAAAACTGACAGCCACGATATAACTGAAATATTGTTGAAAGTGGTATTAAACACCATAACCTTTACCCTAACCATTGGATTTACAACGGGGTAGTAGGGTGGATCTGAATCGAGAGGGACAAATCTTAGGGTGGTCTAGAAGTAGATAATAATAATGATGTTTTGTTGAGAATATTAACCTATAAACTTTTTTTTAATACAAAATAACAAGAAAATGTACTACAGAAGTTTATGTGAATTTAATTTCTGCATGTGGAGAGCTGCACTTGATGTGACTTTATATGAACAATTTTGTTAGATATTTGTCATGTGTTCTCTCTGGACACTCCAGTTACCTTCTCCACCAAAAAAAAATGACCACCATAATACAACTGATATTGGTTAAATACAGGGTATGGAGTTTATATATTTTTCAACTGAATCGTTTATCTTTCATTTTACAAAATGGATGACAAATATAATTGCATTATAAGCCTTAACATATCTCACTGAAGTAGAGAAGTTTGTCACAGCTAATACACAAGAGCTGGCCAAGGATAAATGGCTGTGTCCGATGAGTGGTAAAAAATTCAACGGACCGGAGTTTGTACAAAAACACATCTTCAACAAGCACGGGGAAAAAGTAGAGGAAGTTAAAATGGAGGTACGTCACCATGGTTTCCTATGTGTATGAATTTCATTAATTGTCATTGGATAGCAGATTCCATGGTTATCATGACTAATCTTAGTGCCATATGATTCGTTAAGTACCCAACATCAAAACTTGAGTCAGTATATGAACAATTCTAAATACAATGTTTGTGTATTATGGAATTTGATTGGCAAATTAAGATTTATGTAAAATACACAATCTACATGACATTACAATAGCCATATTGAATTCTTAAAAGGATAGTTAGTGTCTGCAATATCAGTGATTTTCTTCTGTTATTTATTTATTTTTGGTAGTGGAGTGGAGTCATTAATTTGACATGAACAACATTGTTGTCAACCGAGATAAAATCACCATTAATGTTGTGAGTTTGAATCCTGCTCATGGCGAGGTGTGCTCGATACAACATTATGCTCAAGACGAGGTGTGTTTGATACAACATTACATGATAGAGAGTGTCAGTGATTTGCGACAGGTTAGTGATTATCTCTGGGTATTCCGGTTTCCTCCAATAAATCTGACCACCACGATATAAGCATAGAAAGAGGTAGGAATAAACTCAAGCTAGCACCCTACGTTGATGGTTCTTGCTATATCTTGACAAGACTACTTTTTAAGTTTGTTGTTCCCTTTCCATGTGAAAATCATTATATTATCTCGTGTGACCTTTTTTCAATAAAAAAAACAACTGTGCGTCTGCACAACGTAAAGTCATGGAAGTGTCTCAAAAATCAAATGAATACGTATGAGATATTGTCGTAATTATAGAACATTTTCAGGTGAAGTTTTCATGCAATTAATCTTGAATTATACTTTAAAAACAGTCTTTTTGGTCTTTATTTATGTTATCGATAATATTACAAGTTAAAATATTTGGGTAAACAATTTTATCCCAAGTTAACGACAGGTCGTTGGTTTTCTCCTGGAACTCTGGTTTCCTCCACCAATAAAACTGACCGCTATGATATAGCTGAAATATTGTTGAAAGTGACATTGAACACCAAAACCCTTACCCAAATAGCAGATGCTATGCATTTAAGATTCAACATGTTGCTTAAAAAAGAATACAATATAACAGAATATAAGAGCATCACTTATGTCAAGAAAGAGTCTTAATTAGATATTACTCAGTTAGAAGCTGTAAGGTAGTGAAAGAATGTCCAGTGTGAACATTTTACTCTGGAAGCTAACACATGACTTCCTGTCCTTACTATGATTATTATGCAGTAAATATGTCAATTAAATTTTGCAGATTTTAAGTTTTACATGTAACAAATTTAAATCGAGTTAATACATATATAGGTCAATGAAAAAATTGTATTGAATTTAAGAAGGGAGATATTATGTTTTTGGCTTAACTGACTGTTTTTTGGCACTGCTTTTAGAAAATGGTTTTCAGTCAAAATTAACGCAAATTAAAAAGTCCTTTGCTCGTTACTCTTCAAATGTTTGTAGTGTTACTGTCCATGTTGGAAATTAATCCTTTTTTTAACAGAATTTTTACTGTATTTAGTTATGAAATTAAAAGATATATATTTATTTCAATACTTTTCGTAGGTGGCATTTTTCAATAACTATTTAATGGATCCAAAGCGACCTGCCCTTGCAGAACATCCTGGTAATAAACAGGGATCCAGTAGCAGAAACAGTGCAGGAGGTGATCAGTTTACTAATCCTGGTGGGTACCAGGGCATGCCTCCTGTAGGATTTTCTGGACGTCCTCCCATGATGTATGGAGGAGGTAAGTTTGACAGTCAAACCTGTCTTATTATGGTAGTGTATTTCTTAGTATATCACTTCGAGTTTACCTCGCTATATGCAGGATTCAAACTTTAAACTTCAGTTTTGGTGAGCACTGATTGTATAGGTAGATGTAAATCCAACTTCCATACGATCACAACCACAAGAAGAGTTTGAAGATACCAAAGGAGTAATAAAAATGCATAAAACAAAGAAGAACAGACAACACAATGGCCAAGAGAAAAAGGACTAAAGGAAAAACAACGATCTTCAAAATACTACACAGAAAACTAAAGATCGAGCACATGAACCCTACTAATAACCAGGGATGAACTCAAGTGCACTAGAAGGGTAACCAGCTCCTGCTGCCATAATGGCACCCCTCGTGTTACAAATCTGGTGATAAATCATTAATGAGGAAAGGACCGGTAAGTGTTTGCAACAACACAGGCCCAATGTTAAGTGGTGTAAGAATGCATGCCTATTTCTCTCTGTGTGTATTTCATGTTGTAACTACTACCGTTCACAGAATAAAATTTATTTCTGGAATTGTTTCAAAGAACTGTTTAAAATTTTACACCAGGTTCAAGAGTCAAAACTAAACAGTCTTCGAAATGAAAATTTTAATTAATTTTTATATATGATAATATATCGAAATAAAAACTGAAAAATTCACTGGTCTGAAGTTTTACTGGTCTTGGGCTGGATGACCGGTGCTCACCGTGACGACTGCTAAGTTTAAAAGAAATTGTGTATACATGTACCGATATTCTTCAGATCACAACATGAATGATTATAAAATAGGACCTAATAAAAAACGTAGATATCAAATTTAGCACGACAATGACATGTTTCTGGATAAGAAGAGTTTGATCGTATGCTTCGTATATTGCATTGATGGTTTGAAATAATGATTGCATTTAACGCGGATGACTTTTTAGATAAGATATGTCATTGAAATTATGTGCATCGAGCCTTAAATTAGCTAAAATCTGAGGGAGACTTGTGATAATTTTCAATTTTGACCACCCTCGTCATACATTACAGAACTGTTCACCTATATACCGGACGAATAATGTGGGTAAAATGGGATCAACATCTCCCGAAATGAACCTGGTGTTCCGCTAAATAAGTCATATATTTTGAATAATTGTAATAATGCTATAATCTATGATTTCACACCAGCTTCCTGAAACCGCCACATCAGATCGTGTCCCCCACCTTCACAAAGCCATGTCTCCAAATGTGACGGGGGACACAGTGTAATCAGTTGAGTAACATAATTACAATTAGAGCTGGATAGTGGTAGAAACAGGGGAGATAACACGGTGTGGTGTATCAATAAAATACAATAAGACCTGGATATTGCTAGAAACAGGGGAGATAACACGGTGTGGTGTATCTATAAAATACAATAAGACCTGGATATTGCTAGAAACAGGGGGAGATAACACGGTGTGGTGTATCTATAAAATACAATAAGACCTGGATATTGCTAGAAACAGGGGAGATAACACAGTGTGGTGTATCTAAAAAATACAATAAGACCTGGATATTGCTAGAAGCAGTGGAGATAACACGGTGTGGTGTATCTATAAAATACAATAAGACCTGGATATTGCTAGAAACAGGGGAGATAACACAGTGTGGTGTATCTAAAAAATACAATAAGACCTGGATATTGCTAGAAGCAGTGGAGATAACACGGTGTGGTGTATCTATAAAATACAATAAGACCTGGATATTGCTAGAAACAGGGGAGATAACACGGTGTGGTGTATCTGAAAAATACAATAAGACCTGGATAGTGGTAGAAACAGGGGAGATAACACAGTGTGGTGTATCTATAAAATACAATAAGACCTGGATATTGCTAGAAACAGGGGAGATAACACGGTGTGGTGTATCTATAAAATACAATAAGACCTGGATATTGCTGGAAACAGGGGAGATAACACAGTGTGGTTTATCTATAAAATACAATAAGACCTGGATATTGCTAGAAGCAGGGGAGATAACACGGTGTGGTGTATCTATAAAATACAATATGACCTGGATATTGCTGGAAACAGGGGAGAAAACACGGAGTGGTGTATCAATAAAATACAATAAGACCTGGATATTGCTAGAAACAGGGAAGATAACACGGTGTGGTGTATCTATAAAATACAATAAGACCTGGATATTGCTAGAAAAAGGGGAGATAACACGGTGTGGTGTATCTATAAAATACAATAAGACCTGGATATTGCTGGAAGCAGGGGAGATAACACGGTGTGGTGTATCAATAAAATACAATAAGACCTGGATATTGCTAGAAGCAGGGGAGATAACACGGTGTGGTGTATCTATAAAATACAATAAGACCTGGATATTGCTAGAAGCAGGGGAGATAACACGGTGTGGTGTATCTATAAAATACAATAAGACCTGGATATTGCTAGAAACAGGGGAGATAACACGGTGTGGTGTATCTGAAAAATACAATAAGACCTGGATAGTGGTAGAAACAGGGGAGATAACACAGTGTGGTGTATCTATAAAATACAATAAGACCTGGATATTGCTAGAAACAGGGGAGATAACACGGTGTGGTGTATCTATAAAATACAATAAGACCTGGATATTGCTGGAAACAGGGGAGATAACACGGTGTGGTTTATCTATAAAATACAATAAGACCTGGATATTGCTAGAAACAGGGGAGATAACACGGTGTGGTGTATCTATAAAATAAAATAAGACCTGGATATTGCTAGAAGCAGGGGAGATAACACGGTGTGGTGTATCTATAAAATACAATATGACCTGGATATTGCTAGAAACAGGGGAGAAAACACGGAGTGGTGTATCAATAAAATACAATAAGACCTGGATATTGCTAGAAACAGGGAAGATAACACGGTGTGGTGTATCAATAAAATACAATAAGACCTGGATATTGCTAGAAACAGGGGAGATAACACGGTGTGGTGTATCTATAAAATACAATAAGACCTGGATATTGCTGGAAGCAGGGGAGATAACACGGTGTGGTGTATCTATAAAATACAATAAGACCTGGATATTGCTAGAAACAGGGGAGATAACACGGTGTGGTGTATCAATAAAATACAATAAGACCTGGATATTGCTGGAAACAGGGGAGATAACACGGTGTGGTGTATCTATAAAATACAATAAGACCTGGATATTGCTGGAAACAGGGGAGATAACACAGTGTGGTGTATCTATAAAATACAATAAGACCTGGATATTGCTAGAAACAGGGGAGATAACACGGTGTGGTGTATCTATATAATACAATAAGACCTGGATATTGCTAGAAACAGGGGAGATAACACGGTGTGGTGTATCAATAAAATACAATAAGACCTGGATATTGCTAGAAACAGGGGGAGATAACACGGAGTGGTGTATCAATAAAATACAATAAGACCTGGATATTGCTAGAAATAGGGAAGATAACACGGTGTGGTGTATCAATAAAATACAATAAGACCTGGATATTTCTGGAAACAGGGGAGATAACACGGTGTGGTGTATCTATAAAATACAATAAGACCTGGATATTGCTGGAAGCAGGGGAGATAACACGGTGTGGTGTATCAATAAAATACAATAAAATCTGGATATTGCTGGAAACAGGGGAGATAACACGGTGTGGTGTATCTATAAAATACAATAAGACCTGGATATTGCTAGAAACAGGGGAGATAACACAGTGTGGTGTATCAATAAAATACAATAAGACCTGGATATTGCTAGAAACAGGGGGAGACAACACGGTGTGGTGTATCAATAAAATACAATAAGACCTGGATATTGCTGGAAACAGGGGAGATAACACGGTGTGGTGTATCTATAAAATACAATAAGACCTGGATATTGTTAGAAACAGGGGAGATAACACAGTGTGGTGTATCAATAAAATACAATAAGACCTGGATATTGCTAGAAACAGGGGAGATAACACGGTGTGGTGTATCTATAACAATCGTAACTACTCGGCCATTCTCGCTACCCTTCAAATAACCTTGTATGTACATAGTAGAAATTCTTCTGAAATTGTTTGCCAGAAGTTAAGTTATGTTAAGCCGCACACAAATATAGTCCACGAAAATCCAATATGGAAGACATACTAAGTAAAATCTAATCATGCAAAACTAATTAAAACTTTAATTGAAATATAGAAAATTGTTTAAAATATAACTTTATCAAACTTTCATGTAACTGACATGTGAAAAGTAGTGCGATTTATACGCCTAATGCATACGAGGTTATTTGCAGGGTAGCGAGAATGGCCGAGTAGTTACGATTGGTATCTATAAAATACAATAAGACCTGGATATTGCTAGAAACAGGGGAGATAACACGGTGTGGTGTATCTATAAAATACAATACAGTTAGACCTGCCCATGTGGTCACCTCTATTAAAAGGTCACCTATTTCTTGTCCTGTCATAAAAAAACCAGAGGTCACCTGTATTAAAGACCACTTTTGTCCCTAAGGTGACCTTTTAATACAGGTTTAACTGTATTGTGTATGTCTAGTTTGATGAAATTCAGATTTTTGTGGGATCAATTATTTGTTCATCGATCCACTAACATCTAATAAACATCTTGGTTAGGGTCCTGTTAGGTAATTAAAACGTAGATATCAAATTTAGTGCGCACAACGCGTTTCTGGAATAACCTTCACCTCAAAACCGAAAGATTGGAAAGCCAAATAATTAGGTAACCTTTCAACCACATTCGGAAGCTCTACCACTAAGTCAGCTGTGCTGGTCAATATCTTAACATTTGTAAGCTGGTTTTGCTGATTGGTGGATTTGAAATTTTACCTTTGACATGACAATTTCTTCCTTTTTTTTTCTTTTTTTTTTGGATAAATATCAATGAAACTTCTTCATGGCCAAAATATTATGCTTAGATTAAGTTTGAAAACTTAATTTTCTGTTGGACATGAGGATTGGTCTTACATTATAAAATGGCAGACACGTGAATATCATCAAATTTTTCTCCTATGATTGTTGTACTTGAAAAACAGCCAATCAGAACACTGTATCTTGGGCCTAGATGTTAAGGGGGGGGGGGATTTTTTTTTATCCAGTGGCCCACTAACATCGTAACAACAACTTCCATCAACCTTTTTACCTTTTTGTTTTTAATTTTCAAGCAATTTCATTGGTCAATATATATCACAGAAGATACATAATGTAAATGTCGTACAGTTTACATATTTAAGTGACATGTATCTAAATGTGATTAAAAACAACTGTTATAATACGCTACGGTCTCCTTGACAGAACTCAATGATAGATCATATCAAGATGAACTTTCGTACATGAATAATTATTTAACAATCAACCAATCAGAGAGATTTATGTTTGTGATGCGGTAGTAAAGAAAAAAGCTCGGAATGCGCTGTTAAGATTTTGTCAGCACCGTTTTCATTGACTGACCATGAGTTCATCTGGACATGACCTCTAAATCAGTTTGTGTCAGATGTTAGGGAGGAGTGTAGCATAATAAAACAGCTGATTTCAATCAGATTCCATGTATCTAATAGAATTGTAAGTAAGCTTTGTTCATGTATTTCAATTTCATTAAAATAAGATATTTTTTGAATATGTTTTTAGCAATATAAAGCATCTAGCGGCATCTTGTATTTGGTCATATCAGGGGTCATTTCAAGCAACCAATCAGTGACGAATCTTCCAAATCTTGATGTATTAAGAGATAAAGATGTCAGCACTCATGGAAATTTTTTTCAATGATTTTATTGATTTGTCTGCTTTAAAATATTGTTGACTCAGCAAAAGGTTTATGGACGAACTGAATGGGTTTTCATTTGTACATACTGAAATTGTGTAATCGCTATTGTTTTTGGACAACAGTTTCATGTACAGACAATGTCGCTTGTTTAAACAAGAGTACACACTAAAAGCTGTTGTCTGATTGGTCAATATATATTACTATCTTGCATCAAAGATGAAATGGTTACCTGACATGACCTCATATGGGATGTTGGTAGATTGTTCATGTTTAGCGAAAATAACAAGATACAGCTAACATCAAATTTTAATTCTTTTGATTCATTTATTTTCAACAGTTATATATTTGTTTTTTCTTCAGATCAGATCCTAGGAGAGTTATAGAGTACCGTGACCTTGATGCACCAGACGATTCAGACATATTTTAGAAAGAGGAGATAACTCTGTATAGACTTACATGTTGTATCATTATGAAGACCACATGAACTGGATCCTTCATTGAACTTCTTTATTTACATTACAAATTTTTAAAGAATTTAATTTATTTGTAAATGTCCTAGGTTTAAAACAATAAAATACCCTCATCAATTTTCTTCCAGAGTTTTGTGATTTAATTTATTTATTGTGTTAAATGCCACTCAGCAATATTTCAGCTATATCATGGCGACCAGTTTTAGTGGTGGAAGAAGCCGGAGTATCCAGAGAGAACCACCAACCATGGGCAAGCAACTGGAAAACTTTATCACTTGTGGCTGCGAGTCGAGTGCACCCTTTTTTGTAATTTACAAAGCCGGGTGCGAACCCACACCCTATTGGTGATAGGCTTGGATGAGTTGTTAGGTAATTCAACTACTTAACTCATTGAGCCACCCGGGTCTTCAGAGTTTTGTTGTTTAACGTATTCTGACAAAGTACACAAATATGTTTATTTCTAAAGGTTGTTGACAAATTTAATATATGTAATATGTTCACGCCACAATATAGCTGAAATACAGCTAATGTTTGAGTTAAACACCAATCAATCAATCAAGGAGCAAATTTGATTGGCATTCTTCCTGGAAAGATCTTTTACAAAGATTTTTTGGGGCCGTGATTGTATGGTAGTTGAATCCCACTCATGGTGCAGTGTACTCGATACATTATGTGATAAAGTTTGTCAGTGACCTGCAGCAGTCTGTGGTTTTCTCCGCCACAATATATTTGAAATATTGTTGAAAGTGGCGTTAAACACCATCAAACAAACATACTTTGGGGACTCTTGTTTAGAAATGGGTAGGCTTACAACACCCCAAATACCAATCATCATCAACTAGTAATTAAGCTATCGCATGGAAACCGTTCTGTCTACAGACAGATATCGACAGCGTCATAACAAAATTTTGAAGTCATGCAAAAAGTACTAGAGTTTTGATGTCATAAAAACAATAATAAAAGACAGGTGATAGCAATCACATGACTAGGTTTAATATAAAAGCAGACCTGTTTACCCCTGTTGACCTGTAAGAGTAGTTTTATACTTTTAAGAGTAGTTTTCTTAATTTAAGAGTAGTTTTCTTCTTTTAAGAGTAGTTTTCTTAATTTAAGAGTAGTTTTCTTAATTTAAGAGTAGTTTTCTTAATTTAAGAGTAGTTTTCTTCTTTTAAGAGTAGTTTTCTTCTTTTAAGAGTAGTTTTCTTAATTTAAGAGTAGTTTTCTTAATTTAAGAGTAGTTTTCTTCATTTAAGAGTAGTTTTCTTCTTTTAAGAGTAGTTTTCTTAATTTAAGAGTAGTTTTCTTCATTTAAGAGTAGTTTTAGTTTAAGTCTCTAGGGGGGTTTGAGTGCACCTCCTCCCCAAGAAAATCTTGAAAAATTAGGTATCGTTTCCTGCAATATATATCATGTATATCATACAGCTTCTTGTTGACTATAATTGTTTGTTTGTAGCTGTGTGTAATGTCTTAGTGTAAAAGATTCATTTGTACAATAATGGTGCATAGCATCAACTCTGCATTCGTCTGGTTCCTCTGTCTAGTTTCAGCATTGTTACAAGTTTTAACAGAATCACCACATAATTCTGTCATGGATTTGTTAAGTTTGTAAAAAATCTTGATGGCCTTAAAAGTCTTGATGTGGCGTGTACAGTTAAATCTTCCGCCGTGTGCACATGAGAAGACAGCCTGACAGGTAGAACACCGTACAAATGTATCCCCCTTTGTTGACGGTTTGAGACAATTCCAAAGTTCCGTATATTCATGTTTATATCGTTGGCAAGGATTTTTCTTATCTCTGGCAGTGGCTTCTTCAAGCTCAGGCCCCGTTTAGGCATGTTGTCATTAATTTGTCACATGTTACTAGATCACCAGTGTTTGTAAGGAGCATGGACATACAATCATTTTAAAGCACTTACACGACAAAGGCTCAGTGTTGCATTCGGTTATCCACCATAAGAAACAAAAGTATTTACCGCCAATTTTTTTTAGGGCGTAGAGCGTAATTTAGGAGCCAAAAATTATAGAAACTGCAAAAATCATAGTGGTAAACAGGTCTGTAAAAGACAGGTGATAAGTCACATGACTAGGTTTGCTAATAATAAAACATCAAAATATCAAACATTTAATAAATTGTAGAGTACATATAATATGTCAATTTTCACTTAGACTCCCACTCCTTTCTTTCCTTGAATTCCTTCTTGACTTCCTCCACTAAATCTTTTAAGTATGGTAAGTCCTGTAATACAAAACATCATAAATTAGGAGGAGTCATCGTGGCCGTGATCGTATGGTAGCCGATTTACAATTACCTATGCAATTGGTGCCTATCACCACTGATGTTGTGGGTTCGACTCCCGCCCAGGGCGAGGTGTACAACATTATGTGATAAAAGTTTGTCAGTGACTTGCGGCAGGTCAGTGGTTTTCTCCGGGTTCTTCCACCAATAAAACTGACCTCCACGATATAACTGAAATATTGTTGAAAGTGGCATTCAACACAATAAAACCAAACCAAACAATAAATTAGGGTTGGGTGATTGTTGTTTAATACCAATTCAGCAATTTTTCATCTATATCGTGGCGAAAACAAGTTAATTTTCAATGAAATGATGATAAGGTCTTTGTACTAGACCAACATGTTTAGATGGATTCTTATAGTGCTAGCTCACGGAAACAAGTCCACGGATAGACATGTCGCCCCACTCTGACACATTATCCTGATTCTGAGCCAACCAGTCTTTGCTCTTTCTCCTTTAGGTTGCATGCTTAGCGGAGAAGCAACAAATACTAATTTTATAGTCTTTGATTTGACCTGACCGGGGCTCCAACAATCTACCGTACTTGAGGCAAGCACACCACCGATGCGGTCCAAGAGACTGTCATGTAAAATATTTGTAATAATATAAATATAAACAGAGGGAAACACGAAAAACATTAGAAAAATATCATCATTACATTCGGATGTTCAAAATATATTTTTGCAAATCTATAAATTCATGTCAATATTTTCTATATTATTTCAACTTGAAAATTAGATCACAATTTTTTTTAACACAGAGTTGTCTAACCTGAATATCTACAAATATACCTAAATGGTTTCCATGGTTCCATTGTTTATATAAACTTCACTTATATATATTCAATAAAGACAATAGTATATGTAGGAATAAACTTACAACTTCCGACAGGTCAGTGGTTTTCTCCTGTTTCCTCCACCAATAAATCTGACTGCTACAATATAACTGAAATATTGTTGAAAGTGGTGTTGAACACCATAAACCAAACAACCAATAATAAACTTACATCTTCCCATTTTGTCCATTCATCCTTCGGTAACACTTCTTTGTTATTACTCAGTAAGAGTGCTCGACTGATCCTGAAGTCCCGATCTTCTCTGATTTGTCTAGGTAGTCGTTTAATGGCTTCTTTTACGTACTTGTCCTCGTATATACAATCGTCTATCACCAGACCTATATAATAAACGGAGAGTGGTTGTTGTTAAACATCAAGTGAACAATTTTTCAGCTATATCCAGAAGGAATAAGTTATTTTTGGACGTAATGAAGATTTCTGTTTTGTACAAAAACCAACATGCTGACAGTGAATGAAAATTCCCATTTACTGTTTCCCATGAAAGTAAAAAACTAGAGGCTCCCAACAACCTGTAATCGCTCACCTGGTTTTTATTTTGACATCTAAAGTTGAAAAAAAATGGGGGTGCTACACATAATTTTGAAAGTGGGCCACCAAAAGATCATTTCAATTCAAATTTCTCAGCAACAGATTCTAATTTGATTTTTTTCTCTCATAATATTCCTAACGGAATAAACTGATAGAAAAACCCATAATGAATGTTAAACTACTAATTGCCATGTAGCTGCAGCTAAAATTTCAGTTCATTTTGATGTGTAATAAAGCAGAAATTGATAACTAAAGAAATTTCTATTTTTAGTAACAGCAGCCATGGATGGAGGGTGGGGCTGTCGGACACAATATAGAAAGGGGACCATCCCAGCCAAATTTGCTTTAATTTAGCTTGGCAGTTTCAGAGGAGAAGATTTAAATGTGATCTTTTATCAAAATATGCCTAATTTGCATAATTGGTATAAATCGGCTGAAAGAAAAATTTCACAGAAAAACCCGGAATACATGTTAAACTACTCCTTGCCATGTAGCTGCAGTAAAAATTTGAGCTCATTTTGACTGATACTAAAGCAGCAATGGGCAATTGAAGAAATTTATATTTTTAGTAACAGCAGCCATCTTGATTGGAGAGCGGAGCTGTCGGACACATTTTTGAAATGGGACTACCCAAGGACTATCCCAGCTAAATCTGGTTTAATTTGGTTCAGCAGTTTCAGAGGAGAAGATTTAAATGTGATCTTTTATCAAAATATGCCTAATTTGCATAATCGGTAAAAATCGGCTGAAAGAAAAATTTCACAGAAAAACCCCAGAATATATGTTAAACTACTCGCTATGTAGCTGCAGTAAAAAAATTGAGGTCATTTTGACTTAAAACTAAAGCAGCAATGGACAATTGAAGAAATTTATATTTTTAGTAACAGCAGCCATCTTGAATGGAAGACGGGGCTGTCGGACACAATTTTGAAATGGGACTACCCAAGGACTATCCCAGCCAAATTTGCTTTAATTTGGTTTGGCGGTTTCAGAGGAGATGATTTAAATGTGACCTTTTATCAAAATATGCCTAATTTGCATAATTGGTAAAAATTTGCTGAAAGAAAAATTTCAAAGAAAACCCGGAATATATGTTAAACTACTCCTTGCTATGTAGCTGCAGTAAAAATTTGAGCTCATTTTGACTTAAACTAAAGCAGCAATGGAAAATTGAAGACATTTCTATTTTTAGTAACAGCAGCCATCTTGATTTTGAAAGGGACCCACCCAGGGACCATCCCTGCTTGGTTAGGTTTAATTTGGTTCAGCGGTTTCAGAGGAGAAGATTTAAATGTGAAATGTACGAAGGACGGACGGAGACGGATGCCAAGTGATGACAAAAGCTCACAAAGGCCAGGTGAGTTAAAATCTTTGTTGGGGGAATTTTTTCAATAGTTTTCTATTTTTTACTGATTTTTTTCACTAATCTTCAAGTTTGAGAAGTGGCAACGGCCATGTTTGATGGCGGTCGGGGTCATCATTCATGGTCTGAAAGAGAATTATATATGCATTGTTCCTTTATAGTTTAGTAGCACATTGGCTCTTTACAATATTTAAAGAATAAAAAAAAAAATAAAAAATCTATTTTTAGTAACGATAGCAGCCATTTTTCATAAGTGACCAGGGTTAGCAACCATAAGTCTGAAAGTGGATCATATGTGGATCATTTCCATAAAGTTTGGTGGTAACTGGCTTTTTACCGGATTTTAAAATATTTTTTTTAACAATAATTTTCTATTTTATGTAACAGTCACGGCCAAGTTGGATGACAGCCGGAGGTCTTCAATCAAAATTTTGAAAGAAGACCACATATGCATTCTTTCCATATGGTTTGATTGCATTTGACTCTTTACAGGATTTTAAAATAATTTTTTAATGAATTTTTTCACTAATTTTCTATTTATAGTAATGATGGTGGCCATGTTTGATGGGGGATGGGGTCCTCAACAATAATTCTGAAAGAATATTACATATGTATCAAATTTAATTGCAATATACTCTAAAGGATTTTTCTGGATTTTTTAATTGATTTTTTTGCTGATTTTACCCCTATGTTCTATTTATACACATGGCGGCCATGATGGTTGGTCGGCAGGGTCATCAGACATAATTTTAAAGGGAACCCCCTAAGGATGATTCAGGCCAAGTTTGGTTTAAATTGGCCCAGTGGTTTCAGAGGAGAAGGTTTTTGAAAAAGTTTAGACGGACGACGGATGCCAAGTGACGGCAATAGCTCACACAGGTGAGCTAAAAACACACGGGAAAGTGACATGTTGATCAGTACTTATAAGTGTTATAAGTCCATTGCTGCTTGTTGTTGTACTTTGTGGTTGTCAGATATATCAGTTTCCAATTGGTTTATGATTTATTTTAAATCTGAATTCCGTATGCAAACTAAAGGTATATTTGATTTGATTTATTGTGTTTAATGCCACTTTAAGCAATATTTCAGCTATATCATGGCGACCAGTTTTAGTGGTGGAAGAAGCCGTAGTACCCAGAGAGAACCACCAACCATGTGCAAGCAACTGGTAAACTTGATCACTTGCGGCTGCGAGTCGAGTGCACCCTTTTTTGTAATTTATCGAATCCATGCCGTATTGGTTATAGGCTTGTATGAGTTGTTAGGTAATCCAACTACATCTTTGTACCTAACTCACTGAGCCACCTGGGTCATAAAAAGGTATACAATTGTATTTACATCAGGTACCAACAACAATGAAGTGAAAACAAAAAGCAGTCAACAACAACAAAAAACAACTACATTGTAGAAGCTTTAAAAAAAGATAATAATCACAAACCAGTAAAAATGTAGTTTTATTCTGATTCATATCTAAAATTGATCATAAACAACAAAACAAAGAAAGATTATCTATTTATTTTCAAACATCAAAACCCTTTCAGATATGCTCAGAATGCAGGATTTTACATGAAACATTTTCTTGATGGTGCATGCCCCCAAACCCCCTGGAAAATTCAGGAAAGTAGAAATATTGATGGGAAAGTAAGTGATCTAAATATAATTCTTCATGCCCTGGCTGAATAAGATTTTTTTTTTTATACATGTAGTGCTAGCTCACTAAAACAACTGTTCACAGATAGACATGTTGCTCCACTCTGCCTCATCATCCTACGTGCTAAGCATAGAAGCAACAAACATCAAATTTATAGTTTTTGGTTTTATGTGACCAGGGATAGAAATGGGCCCCAATTTAAAGCTAATGAAAACTAAACCAATTTTCACCCTCTTTAAGAAAATCACTTTAAAAATACGGGCCCCAATTTAAAGCTAATGAAAACTAAACCAATTTTCACTTTAAAAATACTTAATGGATACGAGTGATTTCAATAAACATGATATCAACTTTTTCATAAATGACACGTGGCAAAACTATGCAGGCGACTTGAACTTCGCTTCTGACCAATGAGAAAGTGAAGTAAATATATATATCTTTATTTGTGGTAATCTTTGTTAATACAATAGTATACAGATATCAAATTTAACAAGATTGCTACGCCATAGCCATTGTCCCCCGCCTATTTACATAGATCTGTGTATAAATTACTTTCATTAGTTCCTATGACTGAAATGGACTAATCTTTAAAGAAGTTTCTAAATTTTGATTGGCAGATTGACAGTCAAACAGGAAAGACAAATACCCTGTATTGATGAATGGATTTCAAGGAATTGCAGATTAACAAATTTGAATAGTAAACAAAATAATGAAAAAGCTCCATGTTTTTCATTCAAACTATTTAAAACAGCAGGTGCTCATCTCCATACACTATTTTTATGCCCTTAAAATTTAATTGGATTCTACAAAATTAAACGTAAATAACTCGCCATTTTCAAATCGCTTTTGTCACTATTACATTCCTCATGTGGGAAAAACCCTACATAATATCAATTTCCGTTGAAATTGGAGCACTTCGAAATCTTACGCATTTTGACAGCCATCTTAAATGGCTGCCAAAATGACTGCCATTTTGAAATCGCATTGCACGGCTGGTAATCGGCACAAGCAGAACAGTTGGTTCTGCAAAGAAATTCGTGAGGATAACTTCTGGTGTTGGTGGAGGAGAGTTCACGAAGACGCTTCGCAAGGTATGTACATGTCAAAAATTGAAATTTTCTCTTTTACTGCTCGAATATTGCAAAATCAGAGAATGCTATGCTGTGGCGAATGCTTTCACGATTAGAAACATGTATATTTTATTCTTGTATATGAAGTGTAACTCTCGCAAAATCAATCGTCCCACGAAAAACATGACGAAAATTGTGACACTCTTACATTTCTAAGTTGTTCTTGACAAAGATGCAAGTTAAATTTTCAATATTTTTTCATCATGGGAGTCTAAATGTATTCGGGGATAAATTCCGATTCGTCAGAAGTAAATTGAAGTCTAGATAAATCTACAAACTGTCAATTTTCTCGTTTTCCTGCTTGAGGAGATCGGTTCTGATAGAGCACATTGTGAATGCATGAGGAGATTTGCTAGTTTTGTTAATTATTTTCTGCAAAATTGATAAATTGACACTTTTAAGCACAAAACTGATAAATACTCTAATCAAAATAAACTATTCTCTGTCCACTTTCATGAGATGCCAGGATTCAAGGGAAAGAGGAAAAGGGGACTGACATTGACTCTTTACAAAAAACCATTTCGATATAGATTGCCTGTATCACCGCCAAGGAAACGAACAAAAACAATTAGCAGTACACCAAATTTAAAATCTCCATCAATCGGGACACCAAGTTTATTAAAAAAATCTCTTTCAATTTCAAAATATTTATATCCTTTCAAACGGGTTTCCACATCTATTCGGCGCAACCTTTTTACTAAAGATGACGGAAACTTCACCGCAGATCTACACAAGTTATAATATTACATGATTTCAGCACATACATAGGTCTAAGGTAAATAAACATTCACTTAGTGCTAGTAGTCATGAATAAATTAAACACAAGATGTCAATTAAACTGTGGACATATCCTTAAAATCGGTAAAGTGTGTACACATAACACACTACATCATAGAAAAACAAACCACAAATTAATATTATTCTCAACTGTATGATATTTAATTTAGAGTGTATCATTTGTATTAGAAATTATAAAGATATGATTCACATTAACTATTATATATACCATGGATCTTACGAATTAACTTATTTAAACCAACGAATCCGAAGGATGAGTTGGTTTAAATAAGTTCATGAGTAAGATCCATATGGTTTGTAACAGAAATTACATGATTGACAGATCTATGACGTCAAAATCATGGAATAACAGATCCTATGACGTCAAAATCATGGAATAACATCAAGATCTTCATGTTAGACCATGCATTGTAAAAGTTCACTATTATTAAGTTGATTATTGCATAAAAACATCAAAGGAAAAATGTGTATTTATATTACAAGTTTAATTATTCTTGATTATAAGTATTATTTTTACCATGGATCTTACGAATTAACTTATTTAAACCAACGAATCCGAAGGATGAGTTGGTTTAAATAAGTTCATGAGTAAGATCCATGGTATATATGGTTTGTAACAGAAATGACGTCAAAATCATGGAATAACAGATCCTATGACGTCAAAATCATGGAATAACAGACCTATGACGTCAAAATCATGGAATAACATCAAGATCTTCATGTTAGACCATGCGTTGTAAAAGTTCACTATTTTCAAGTTGATTATTGCATAAAAACATCAAAGGAAAAAATGCGTATTTATGTTACAAAATTATCTTACAGTGCATTTTCAATTTTTTCCAATGTAAGGGAAGTTAATCTTGTGTATCCTATACACAATGGAAGTTGTCACAAACAACAAATGATCAATAATGACAAGCTAAATCATGGGAAACCGCAGTTACAATTATGAATTGATTCCTTAAATGAAATGTTTCTTTCTAGGTGGACAGCCCATGAACAATGAAATATTACTTTCATACTTTTAAAAACCCGACGGGAAGAAGGGCATCAGTTCGAGAATTTATTACCAGACAGACATGCAAAATTTGTGATTATACAGTGGATTACATGTGTCGTACCAAAACTAGCAAATCTCCTCATGCATTCACAATGTGCTCTATCAGAACCGATCTCCTCAAGCAGGAAAACGAGAAAATTGACAGTTTGTAGATTTATCTAGACTTCAATTTACTTCTGACGAATCGGAATTTATCCCCGAATACATTTAGACTCCCATGATGAAAAAATATTGAAAATTTAACTTGCATCTTTGTCAAGAACAACTTAGAAATGTAAGAGTGTCACAATTTTCGTCATGTTTTTCGTGGGACGATTGATTTTGCGAGAGTTACACTTCATATACAAGAATAAACTATACATGTTTCTAATCGTGAAAGCATTCGCCACATCATTGCATTCTCTGATTTTGCAATATTCGAGCAGTAAAAAAGAAAATTTCAATTTTTGACATGTACATACCTTGCGAAGCGTCTTCGTGAACTCTCCTCCACCAACACCAGAAGTTATCCTCACGAATTTCTTTGCAGAACCAACTGTTCTGCTTGTGCCGATTACCAGCCGTGATTGGTCACGATCACATTCCTCTAAAAACCCCTAAATATCAATTTTCTTTGTAATTGGAGCAGTGGAGCACTTCGAAATTGTTTATGTGTTTTGGCGACCATATTGAAAATAGCTGCCAAAATGGCCACCATAATGGCCATTTTTAAATCACATTCATCAGGTCGAAAATCTTCTAAATATCAATTTTCGTTGAAATTGTAGCACTTTGAAATTTTGATGTCTTTTGGCAGGCATCTTAAAAATGGTCGCCAATTTCGAACTTAAGTTAACTAGAGGTTCCTAATATAATGCTTGTGTGTAAGTTTGAAATCAATTGGTCAACAAATAAAAATCTTAGAGCGCTTACAACATATCTCGGACGGACGGACAAACAGAAGGACGCCCAGCATTTCCATATCCCCCGCTCTGCTTTGCGGGGGCGGGGGACAACTACAACAATACATAATAACTAAACATCTCAATACAATATTTACAACATGAGAGAGAGAGAGTTACTTTTCAAGTCAAGCTCCACAATCTTGAATTTGTGGATTACTTTTAAAATAAAATGGTGGTCCTTATTTTTTCTCTAAAAGTTTGTAAATGTCACCAGACTACTTTAGTCCAAGTACTCACCTAATGAAGGAAAATATGATTTTGAGTATGCCCATTTCTTGATTGGCAGTAACCAAGCTGGAGCTGAAATAAAAAAAAACATTTAAGTCCATAAATTTGTTTATTGTTTTGCTTGTAACTTAGCCAACATACAAAAACTGCACCCTATCCAACACCACATTTCTAACATCTAGGATTTAATGGAAATTTTGTCCTAATTTTAGATTTTTTTTGTAGCATTTCAAAATGTAATTAGGGTAAGAGTTCCTTATGGCACCTCCACCCAAAAATCTATGGAATTTGTATACAATGTATTTAATAATAAGCATATTAATTTGATCATGGGTTAGGGTAAAGGGTTTTCAGAATGTTCTCTATTAGGGTAATTATATTATTTTTGGGTAGGGGCACCAAGAGGAACTCTTTCCGTAATACGGTTGTTTCGAATTATTTCCATTCCGTCAAAAACTTTTTCTTTCATCTGCCAAACCACGTGATTTTGATGGAATGTTAGGCACTGGACTTCCGGTGTCAATGTACACAACGAAAACTCCAATCGATAAGTGCCGTTTTAACGTTACTCAACTTATAGAATTTTTTACATTTTCTGTAAAAGACAGATATCAATTAAATTATTTTATTTGTATCAAAGACTTCAATGCACAGACAATTACTTCTTTAAAATTAAATTTGTTTTATTTCTTTATTTACTGCTGTCAGCATCTTGAAAGGAAAATGACCTGTCTTGTTTTTTTTTCTGTTATCAGACAGACAGTGAGGTACCGCACACCAGTATTTACTCAGCCGTTTTCTTGGTGTCTCCATATTACAATTACAGTCAAACCTGTATTAAGAGGTCACCTTTGGGACAAAGACAAAGTGACCTTATAAGACAGGTGATCTCTTAAAAAAGGTTAATTTCATATGAAATGTTCTGACAGGACAAGAAAAAGATGACCTTTTAAGACAGGTGACTGCTTAATAGAGGTGACCACATGGGCAGGTTTGACTGTACTTATAATCTACCGCATCTACGACTATGTTAACGTTATCACAGTAATAGCGCAGAAGTAGTCTGTCTTACATTTTAGACGTCATGACACGAAAAAGATGGAACGTGATCGGAATTGACATGATTGGAAACAACCGTATTAGCTTTATTTAGAAAATAAAATATATATTAGAAATAAAATATAATTATTATAATTTCTTGAATTACAAAAATTCAACAGTCGTCATCATAAACTGATTGACCGTTACAAAATATCTATTTCTCAAATCTCTTTTATGTAGATATGGCTATCGCTAAAAAGATTTTAAGTCTTATAAGAAACAGGAACTAACCTTCATGAGCACCATTGTTCACACCCCCTTCTTTAGAGTGGGCGTTCACGATACTTATCTTTTTAGTTTTCTGTATAGTTTTTATGATGTTTTATTTTATTTCACATACAATGTATATCATGGTGGCCAATTCATTTGATGCAGTTGAATTGTCAAACCGAAGGAATATTTGTTAAGTAAATAAAAATAACCATGTTTTATTTAACATGTCAGTTTTACTGTAAAATGATTTTTATGTTGTCTGATACATGTACATGTATGCCTGTATATTTGATTATACATGTTTTTTCGTTGTCCCTTGCAGGACCATGATTGGTACAATAAAATATTTAATTGGATTATTGTTTAACGAAGAGTTTCTCAGCTATATCATGACGAGAAGATTGTGGGGTTTGAATAATTTTTTTATTATTAACTGGTGTAAATATTAGCACCCTCTTCAACATGACAGTTGTCATGGTTATATATTACAGGAATTGTTATTTTATTTTAAGATTGGTCTAGCTTCAAGTAATTATCCAATCAAATCACAATTTACATGAGCTCTTATCTTTTTTCTTATTTAAGTTTGATTTTGTTTTGTTGAAAAGTAATCACTGTTACATGTATATTTGTCTTTGCATATAAGTCTACAGAGACAGAGTTACAAGTAAACTTGTTGAAATTTGACTTCCGAAGACATTTTCTGTTCTATATCTCCAGTTGACTGATTGGAGATACTGGTCGAGGACCAATTATCGTCAAATTGCCTGTTTTACGCAAGCACACTAGACTTTTTGGACAAATTTTGGAGGAAGACAACAGTGTTATGTTGTTATGTTGAGAGCTAAACAACAAAATTTATTATACATTTGCATCTTTACCTATTCCAAAGAAATCAAGTAAAGACACATTAGAACCCACAACTATATATATTAACATAACAGGGAGTAACACAGATATCAAATCAAAAATGAGAAAATGCACATGTTGAAAGTCAAACCTTACTTTGACACCGGAGCAACATTTCAAATGTTTTCCCAAATATTAGCCGTAAATTAACTCATTTACAGAGAATACAAACGAGTCCTTATGTTTGATTCATGGGTTCCCATATTTAATTATTATCGGTTTCCATGTAATGGGTAGCCCTGCATTGTTGCCTTGTTCAAAGAAAACAGAATAGCAAATTGTTGTACTGCAGCTTACAGGACAAAGATGACACCTTATGATTTTGTATCAAAACATTTCTCATATCTTTGCTGCTGATTTGGACCTCATTTTTCACAACTTATAAGAGTGTGATAATTGTTATTATTATACTTCATTATCTTTTTTCCTTTATAAAAACATGACCTAAAATCAACTGCATGACTATTCCCCCGGTGGTGCCGGTCAAAAATTGTAAGACTATTCCCCTTTGTGGTAATTTCAGCAATCATATTTCCCGGACTTTTCTAAATCATTCATCTCATTGATTTAAATTAAATGACGACGTATATAATGGAATGATCCTATCACCCTCTAATAGAGGACAAATGTCAATATCCATACAAAAAAGAACGAACTAAATAAAAAATGATTTTTTAAAATTAATTTCTACTTCAAATACACACACATGGAAATGTATAAGTTTATAAAAAAAAAACACTAATAAAGTAGACTAGAAATCCATTAGAAAAGGACATACAATTTAGAATTTTGAATTGCATAGTTGTTCAATATAATAAAACACTTATAGACTTGATATTTGGGAAATAGCACTTTTATTGTCCCCTCTGTACCAACTATTTTCCGAGAACCTTGGGGACAATAAAAGTGCTATTACCCTCATACCCAGTCAAAAAGTGTATACTGTTCCCTCCTGATTAAGCGTCAGAAATCAACAACTTTTTACCTAAGGTTCCCTGATGTGAGTTAGCTGTAATAATGTAGCTCCTGTGACAAACTTGTGTCTCGGCGGAGCTACAAAGCGGTCCCATTCGTCACAATGGAGCAAAAAATAAATTGCAGTTGAAACATAAAAACTCACTATTTACGCTTCAAGCATTTCATTATTACTATTACTGATGATCCCAGTCCTTGTTAAATCGGTTTGGCTGAGAAATGTATGCTTTTCAAAGTTAGCAACAATCTTGTTCAAATTTATCGATCATTCGCCATAATGTGTATCATGTGACATAAACAGAAACTACGGAAGGCAGAGCTTTTCTAAATATGGTATTTCTTACTACGATGTTTCTACGGCTGATGTAAACATTCACACCTCAAATCGCCAAATATGGTATCGACATCCAAATAAGGAAAATACCAAAGTGAGGCTTTGACCGGAAATGACCAAAAATGACGAAATTCAAAATGTCTAGTAAACATGGATTTTTATTTTGTGGGAATTACATTCTAAAATACTAGGTGATAAAAACTTGTTATAATAGTGGACAAAAGGAAAGGTTATGTCTTATTGATAAATACAGCATCAGAAACTCTGTAAGCGAGCACAAAAAATCTTGGCGGCTGCTCCATTTTTATGTGTAATGGCATCCTGTTAAAACCCTTGCAAGTAAGCGAGCATTTAGGATTTTATTATTAGAACTAGATGCGAGTGTGCACTGAAAAAAATAAAAAAACATTTCTGTGGAAGGTTATTCTTCTTCTTCTTCTTCCAATGAAGTTCATATTCCATGGCAAAACTATCTATCTATGGTGTTGATTTGAAAAAGGTCGTTTAGACGTTACATGGCATTGAGCAACATTTTTGATAATGGGGCATACTGTACAACAAAGAAATAATGTGGCAAAACAAGTAGAAATAGTGATAACTGGACCTCGGACAGTACAGAGTAGAACATTTCTATTCTCTACGAAATTAGTCCCGAGCTCGAGCTCAAGGTCAGATATATCGAATCTATAAACCCAGGTCTGCAGTCTGATTAATTTGAACGTCATTCATTTTTGTTTACTACTGAAATATTTTGACAAATTGATGTTGGTAATATACAATAAATGTTAAAGATTAACCCAATATTTAGCATTTATATAACCTTGCTTCACGACTTTCGCTGCCATGTTTCGTACACTGGTTTACTATTGTTCGATCAGCTGTCATAGAACCAGTTCACGCACTCTGTCTAAAAACCGAAATAGTCCTATAATAGAACAAAACACCAAAAAGTACATTTTAACGCAAACTTTCTGGGTTTTTTTGTTTTTTTTAAACACCAACAATTATTTGACGTGACGGAGGTTTATTTTTCACCAAGAAAGTTTTATCTGAAAAAAAAACTATGACGACAATGTTTAATAGTAATAGAAACGTAGATATCAAATTTAGTGCACATGACTCGTTTCTGGAATAACCTTCTAGACCACAGATACAGCTTCATCCGCATCATTTTTGGACTTATACCTCGAATTTGACGACAGTGGTCAACTCAGTACTAAAATTTATGATAAACGGGATGACTTCAATTTTAAAATCATAAATTTTCCAAATATGTGCAGCAATATACCAGCTTCTCCTGCATATGGTGTTTACATCTCGCAATTGATTCGTTATGCAAGAACCAGTAGCAATTATTCTGATTTCTTGAAACGTCATCTGTATCTGAGAAACAGGTTACTGGACCAGGGCTATAAAAAGATTCGCCTTATTCGATCTCTTAAAAAAATATTCTGTCTCTGCAGCGACGATAATAAACGATGGATTTTCATAAAGTAAATATGGAAAATGTATAAAGATAAGGATTAAGTAATCGTGGTTTAGACATGACGTCATTCAACATCTCATTTGAAATCAAATTGTGTAAGAAGATGACCGTTTAGTTAAACCGTTCTGCAGAGACGATAATAAACGATGGATTTTCATAAAGTACTGCGTTGACTACTATTATACCTAATATGTCCCAGTATTGTTAAAAATACTGTTATAGTGACAACCGGAACCTTTTAACCGTAATGGAAGCGGGAGGTTTGGCGCCGTAAAATTTGTTTCAACCCACCATTTTTGGGGAAATGCCTGTACCAAGTCATTGCGGTTTTCCTAATTTTCCGGTTGTTGACTGGTTTTGTCTGTTTGTTGACTTATGAGATTTGCCTTTCCCTTTGGAAGATTGCTCGGTGTTCGGTAATTTTGTTATTACCCTTATTCATTAGGTGGGTCATTTCTCTTACAACTTTTCCAAATACCGAGTTGTGTCTATACAGGGGCGGATCCAGGGGGGGGGCGCACCCGGCGCCCCCCCCCCTAAAATTGGCAAAAATACGATTTTTTGGCGTAAAATCGTGATTTTTCACACGAAATACCCCAACAATTTTCGCGCCTCCCTCCGCTCGGCGCAATTTTTTTAAGTGTGCCCCCCCTAACTTGAAATCCTGAATCCGCCCCTGCTATATGAAAGGAAAATTTGTCACAAACGCTTCATTTGCTACAGTTCGTTTAATTAATCATCCTTGAGACAGTGTTTGGCAAGCTGTTTCATAAACAAAAAATCTACGTCTTTTATTCCCGTGGGGTGGAAATATTTGTCTTTACCGTCAAAATACCGTAAACGCATACTTTCTTACTTTTTCTTCAACATAAACCATAAAACCGATATGAATATTTAAGAATTGAATGAATGCATTCAATTCTTATAATTACATTTAAAGTAATATTACACCAGTTTTGGGTGAAGAAAATTTTCCCCTGAAAATTCAATTTGGAATACGCGGTACCTTTACTAAGCTATTCATGCATGTTTCAAGTCGAAAAATGTTCCTAGCAACTGGAAATCTGTAAATCCGTGCGCATGTTTATCGGTTTCGCCATTGTTGTGGAGACTGATTAACTTTCGGTTGTTTTGTTCCGATGATTGCCGATCATGACCTCGAGAAGAAAAGTTTTGGTCCGATGATTGCCGATCATGACCTCGTGAAGAAAAGATAAACAATCATGGATGCTGAGGTAAGCACGCACACATTCCTGACAATGATTATTGAGGAATCTGTTTGTTTCGTGTAGTGTGAACCAATTTCTTTTTGCAATTATTCTTATGTGGTACACACGGAATATATTTTTATTTTTTTTCATCAACTGAACATTGCGCATGAGCGATAATCTCCCTGAAAGAGTTCAAATCTTGGGTCACGCGCATATCCTTTGCATTACTGTACGGGAAAACAGAATTATCTGCTGTCAAATATTTTGCGATTTGCTCTTAAAATCTGCCTTTGAGCGGATTTGTAATGTTATGCAGTTGATTTTAGTTAAAATTAAGTGACATATTAAGTGAAAATATTTAATCCAAAAATTCCACGATATTTGCCTTTCATATTACTTTAAATCACACCAAAATTTAATATAGTTGAATATTTCGTTGTGAATTTTATTTGTGTTAGATTATTTGCTGTTGGAAATTACTACATTTGTACGCCATTGATTGTTTACATCTGACGTCGTCATGGAGGCACGTGCAAGTTCGGGTTTGAGTTTTATTGGGATGTAAAACATCTCTTTTATAATCATGTGACCACTTCATAACCAATCATATTGTAACATTTCAATGAAAAACGGAAGTAATGTAATTATAAACGAATAAAGTGCTCTGTTGATATATGTGGAATTACTTAATTTTTCTTATATCTATGGAGTATTGAAAAGGTTTGTGTCATAATTTCAAAGTTGAGATCCGGGATGTATATATTTTTGCTATATTCTTTAACTAGTGCTCAATGGTAAAAAAATAACTGAACTGGGTTATAGATGTCTTACTACATCGTCATTTAAAGTTACATATGTTGTATATAATTACAAATATGATATACAAAAAACATTTTTGAGTTCGTGACGGAAAGGAATATTTGTGACGGTAAAGATATTTTGGTTTATAATAACAACTACCAACATAAATCAAATGCACGAGGTTGATTATAACACCTTTAACCGTGCTCACAGTCATTCCTGATGCTAAGTAAAAGTGATTAAAAGTACGTGGTTGTCTTTACCGTCACGATTGTAATATCAAATTGTGACGACAAAGAATGTTACGATAGAGACAATTCCGCATTTCGGTATTGATTCTGTGTATTACAGAATATATTTCGACAGGTGAATTATGTGAATTGCTATCGGGAACAACGTTTTGTTTCTACATAACGTTTAAAATGGTGAAGCAGGTGAACAGAGGAACTTCTATTATGTTTGGTAAAGACGTTGAATAAAGGTACTAATGCATTTTAATGGAGATACTGGTGTGTTTCTTTGAATCCTGCTGACAGTCGATCCACAATACCGTTTCTTTTCATCGCTGAAGTAAAAAGGAAAGCACCAACGTGACTAGTACGATCTCAGAGTCACATGTATATTAGACGTTCTGCATGGGTAATTAATAACAAACTGATATAGTACAAGAAACAAGTTCTACGAAATGAATATTTATCAATTGTTCATGCTTTAAAAAGTTTAATTATAACTTAAATGTTTTTTTTTGTGTTTTTTTGGTAGTTTGGTGTGGTTTTGGGTAGTTTTAGGTAAGTCTATGGAAAAAATAGCTGATTTCTCTTATCCAGAATGACAGCACATTATGTGATTGACCAATTAATGATCAGCATTTGAATTAAGAATAACATATTTGGAGTTGAATCTTCGGTGTTCTACATAGACTTCAATTCAAAGTAATTATTTGATATCTACATTAATATAAGAGGTAAAGTTACCCCTGCCCTAGTCCCGGTCAACACTCGATTTTCACCAATTTATATATAACATGTTTATTCTAAATTAGAAAAATACAATTCAAATTTAACATTGAAATAGAGTCGTAATCCAGAAGATAGACATACATGTAGTTGATTCACCTACTTCTATTATACAATACCAGTTTACTGTCGTAAAACTTCCGAAACTGCATTACTCAATCGGCAAACTCCGGTCGAATCCACACGTTTCCGTCAATCCAGACGCAGCAACGGAATCGGCCGAGGCTTATCCATATCATGATTCATGACATATTAGGCAACAACCATTTGATTCTCAAGGGGGGATAGACTTTCATTTTTTTTAAATATGTTTTTCGACATTAAAAAAAACACCCACTAGTAATAAACAAATATTTGGGATTTTGTCAGGAAACAAAAAATATATATATTTTTAGAAATAAAATATATAAATAAATAATTTTTATTGATCTAGAAATCCAAACAAAGGATTATCATCATTACAGAACATGACAAACACAACTAAGACAACTTTAAGTACACAATATTTGATAACATAATACCTGAGAAAAGACAGAGTTATCTCCCATATAATACAAATGTATACAATTTCAAGTTACCTCCCATTGACAATTAAAGATCAGTAAAAGTGACATAAAAAATTAAAACCACTGATTAATCTATGATAAACAAGCAAACAAAATTGGCTGTAGATAGATATCCATACCCTCCCACAGATAATCAAGTGGTGGTTCCCAAATTTCATAAGCAAAAGATGACAGTTTGGACACGAATATGATCCCATAATTCCTTTATTTGATTGACCTTGACATTAAATGCATATGAAGGTCGTGATGATACATGGTACACCATCTTATGATAATACACCTACATGTCAAATATCATAAGTCCATGTCAAAATGTAAAAAAAAAACCAACCTGGATACGAGAATTCCGTAAATTCAATTATTTGATCTTGAGATCTCGTGTCAAGGTCACGTGAAGGTCGTAATGATCCATGACACCGCATCTTATGATAATACAGCTACATACCAAATATCATAAGTCTATGTCAAAAGATAAAAAAAAGTTACAGCCAGGATACAAAAATTCCCCTAAATTCAATTATTTGACCTTGAGATCTAAGGTCAAGGTCACATGAAGATTATGATGATACATGACACGCCATCTTGATAATACACTTACATACCAAATATCATAAGTCCATGTCTAAATGTAAAAAAGTTACAGCCTGGATACGAGAATTCCGTTAATTCAATTATTTGACCTTGAGATCTCAGGTCAAGGTCACGTGAAGGTCCTGATGATCCATGACACAACATCTTATGATAATACACTTACATACCAAATATCATAAGTCTATATCAAAGAATAAAAGAGTTGCAATCTGAACAAGGTTGTTTGAGTATAGATCGAATTAGAAGAATAAAAAGTCCTATTAAAACAATATGTCTCCCTTCATTCCTTGGTTGAAGGGGAGAAATAATTTGTTCATGTTCACTCCTATTCTTACATATGGTAGTGAAGTTTGGGGTGTCGATTCTACATTTAAAGATTCAGATCCATTTGAAAAACTACATATTAAATTTTTCAAAGAGATACTAGGAATTCATTGTAAAGCATTTAATGACGGATGTCGAGCTGAAACTAAACAGAACCCCTTTGAAGAGTAAAATATTATTTTCAATATTTAACTTTATGAATCATATAATTTCTTCAAAAAACACTTTAGTATATGATATATATATCAAGTCTAGAGAAACAAATCCTTGGGTAGAAAAGGTAAAAAACTTATTAAATGGCCTTGGCCATTCTTACATCATAAATAATATTAATTCTATTAAACCTAATTTAAATACAATAAAACAAAGAATACACGATCAATGTTTGCAAACTCAAAATGCAAACATATGTGATTCTCAAAAACTCAACTTTTTCCAGAGTGTCTACAATATGGGTCAAAGATCACCTTATGTGGATGTTTTAAATAATAGATGTGATAGAGCAGCAATTTGTAAAATCCGTATAAGTGCTCATCCATTAATGATTGAACGAGGAAGACATTTAAACATACCTAGAACAGAGAGGTATTGTTCATTATGTAAATCAAATCAAATTGAAGATGAAAAACAGTTTCTCCTACATTGTAAAAAATTCAATACTCAAAGAAACATATGTAATGAAAAAATATCAAATATACTTGAAAATGCAAGTTATAAAAATGCTAACAACAAAATAAGCTTTTTGTTTAATAATAAGTCATACTCAATTCTTAGATTGACTTCCTCTTTCATATCAAACTGTTTGAATATAAGAAAAGATTTGCTATTATTATGAATCCGGGTCGTTTCGCCCCGATGACCTGTTCGCCCCGGGTCGATTCGCCCCCGTCGTTTCGCCCCGGAAAGTGGGTCGATTCGCCCCACTTAATCGCTATTATATTATAATAGATGAAGTCTTTTTCGACAATTGTTTTATAATTATTTATTTATTAGTTGTATGCAAAAAAAATAATAATTCATTCATTTTGGTCTACTTTAATTATTTATTTATTAGTTGTATACAAAAAAATAATAATTCATTCATTTTGGTCTACTTTAATTATTTATTTATTAGTTGTATACAAAAAAATAATAATTCATTCATTTTGGTCTACTTTTGTCAAAGATCTCAAGTGAAACTTTTCTTGCAAAATTTACAAAAAACCACACAAGAACAATGAAAAGGTTGGGGTTTTTTTTGGTACCAACTCAAAAGTGCATGAAATGACTAAGATGCTGTACAAGTGTGCACATAACCTCTTTTTTAATGAATTGCGCATCAAATGTTAAAATAGTAAAAATTTAATCAGATGTCAAACAAAGAGTGAAGCAATACATAATATTAAACACGTCAAGAAAGCATGTTAATTATGAGGAAGACAAAAATAAAGTACCCATGAACAAGACTTACAAGCCTTTCGCTGACATTTACTAGGTGGCGTTTCACTGTTAGGAGAATCTTTCGGTAAAGTCTGATGGTGGGCCTCTTCCGTGCGCGTAGATCTTATAGGTGTTGTATTTTTTTTACAAATTATATTAAATGTATATTGTGTACATGTATCTAAAATAATATGTGGCCAAAAGTATTGCAACAGGTAAAAAAATCCCTATATAATCAACCAAAACCATATTTTTTCAAAAAATTATTGTAAAGTCAATTCTGGATAAATTTTAACCAATTTTACACCAAAACATTCAGAATTGTCTATATTTTGATTGTTTATTTGCTCATTTTGTTTATATGAGTGGTTTTTATTTGTTCATATAATTTAAAAAGGATTGTTAATTTTTGGGATTTTTTAATAAATCGGGGCGAAACGACTCAGGGGGCGAACGGGATTCGGGGCGAAACGACCCGGTACCATTATTATTATAGCATTTTATACTGTAACTATTATTATATGATTTGTTCCACTACATGCATATTATGTTATTGTGTAATATCATATATTCTGAGCCTTAACCATTTATTGTTGATGAGTTTGTGCTAATAAAGTATTTGTATTTGTATTGTTGGAAATTTAAATCTGGACAAAAATGTTGTCCTAATACATGTAATATATAAGTGTCTCGATCTGAAGCAAGGTGCACGCGAGTTCTTCATACTCAAATAAGATCAAACTGCACAAACAAATGACTATGCAACAATTTCTGAAAATTGACAAAAAAGTGGAAGAAAGATTTCAATATGTACGTGCATTCAAATGAGGGTAACGTCATCAAAATGCACCCAAATCGTGTAACTATCGTATTAATAAGTTACACATTAAGCAAGCTTTATGTTGATATAAAGTTTGATATATTTAATCTGAAGGGGATGGGAGGTCATAACTGTGAACGAAAAAGGTTATTTGGTTTCAATGCGTCTCCTTGGTTAACCGTAAAATATGTTTTGCCAAAAAAGGGGGAGGGGACAAAAATATAGTTTTGAAAATCAAATACAAACACAAATATTTTATTCATGTAATTATTCAGTAATGTGAAAATATTTAAGCTAACTTTTAAAGAGAACAAAATCATTTTGTTTGGTTTTATACCAAAAATTCATTGCGGAGTCTCCCCCAGTTTATTCTTGAATCGTATATATTGAAGGTAGTTTGTAAGTAGATAGTATTTGATGAGAGACACACTTATAAACAAAGTTTGCTTAACGTCCATAGGGGGCGTACATATCACAGGATGCCATCAGCGATAGTAACTGTTCGGTAATTATATCTATAAACAATCATGATCTTATCCGATTATGATCGATTCTTGATCATTTTTAATCACTGTAAGTCCATATTAATTACGGAAGCTGACTTTTTTTTCTTAAATTGATATTATTTGCAATCATCGACATCGGTCCACAATAGCTCATATCACATGTCACATGTAACGACCAAATGATATATTTTGTCCACCACAAGCTATTGTCCACACCCCGAAGGAATCACGGGATGTATACTTTCTCACTTGCAGGTTCTAATCCCTCCGAAATGGGTGTCCACTAGTCGTGCGAGGTGAATCAAATAAAATACCCACCCTTAGGTACGTAAAAGAATGTCCCGTTATGAATTGAAGAACACCACCCTCCTTAATTGCAATGCATACAAATGACAACTTATATCTACGGACCGAACCAGGTTTTGTGAGTATGGGATGATGGGGAGTATTGGATATAGACGGGGTATCGGTGGGTACACAAGTGGTGGCCTGTACTGTAGGCTCCAGTTAAAGAATCTCATGGGGTGAAAGGTACAAAATCCCACGTTCTCAGCATTATTTACGTTATTTGTGTTTGTTTACATATAGTGGTATCCAACACATATTGTGTTGTGTTTTTGTTTTGTTTGTCTTCGTCCTGTGTACCCTGTGTGTTGCCATTTTCTCTGGATTGTCCATATCCGTATTCTCTAACGTTTATTGAATATATTGTTTTACTGATCATATGTCGAGTCCGCACTTTATGAAGATTTAGAATTTTTAGCTCACCTGACCCCAAAGGGTCATGTGAGGTATTGCCATCACTTGGCGTCCGTCATCCGTCCGTTAACTTTTTCATATTTTAATCTACTCGTCTGAAACAACTGGGCCAAATGGAACCAAACTTGGCAGAAAGCATCTATATAAGGTCCTCTATAAAGTTTCTTCATTTCGTCCCATTCCGCCAACAAATATGGCCACCAAGGACAATTCTTGTTTCTGATTGGCTAATGTTAAAAAAATCTTCTCCTCTGAAACTGCTTGACCAAATGGAGCCAAACTTGGCAGGAAGCATCTATGTAAGATCCTCTATAAAGCTTCTTCATTTGGTTCCATTCGGCCAACAAACATGGCCGCTGTTACTAAAAATAGAACATATGGTAAAATTGCACGTTTTTGGTAATAACTCAAAAACTGTTAATAATATCAGAAATCTGATGGGGTAAAAATGATCAGCACAGCAAGATCTAACTACTTTGAAATTTTGAAGAAAATCTGATTACCTATCTTGGAGTTATTGCCCTTTTTTCATCAAATTTTCAAAATTTTAATACTTTTCATTTTTTATTTAAAAAACTATAAGAGATAGATGTTAAGCTTAAACAGCAAACATGTGCAGCATGTCAAGATTTACCTAGCCTGCAATTTTAAAGTAAATCTGATTACCCATCTTGAAGTTATTGCCCTTTTTTCATCAAATTTAAAAAATGTTAATTCTTTTCATCCTTTATTTCAAAAACTATAAGAGATAGATGTTAAGTGTAAATTGAAAACATGTTCAGCTTGTCAAGATCTACATGCCCTGCAATTTTGAAGTAAATCTGATTAGCTGTCTAGGAGTTATTGCCCTTTTTTCATTATTATTTTTTTTAATTTAAACATTTTTGTCTGATATTTAAAAACTATTAGAGATAAAGGTTTTGTATCATTCAATTGTCAGGTGAGCGATACAGGCTCAGTGGGCTGAGCCTCTAGTTAAGATATCAAAGGGGTAATCAGGTGCCGTAAAGCAAAGAAGGACAGATCTAGACAATACAATGACCAAAAGAGAAAGGACAAAAGGACAAACAATGACCTACTAAACACTTTACAGAAAACTAAAGATCGAGCAACAATAATACCACGGAAAACCGGGGTAGAACCCAGGTGCTCCGAAAGGGTAAGCAGTAAGAAGTGATAAGTCATGAATAAGGACAGTGGCTCCATTCGGTGATTCGACCGATTACGTTCCTTAATCCTTTGATGCATGTAACAGAATCATAATAGGTTTCTTTGGAGAGAGGAGCAATTAGAAGTAAAAATTGTTCATTCGTTTTAACGTATGTCATATTGTTGGTTATAAATATACGTGATAATAATAAAAAATCGTAGATATCAAATTTAATTCGCACGATGCTTTTCTGGAATAACCTTCATCAGGTACATGTACGCTCACTGCCGAAAGATTGGAAAGCCAAATAATTTAAAGAGAACCTAGGATATGGTTTTCAACATTAAAGACCGGGTCGGTTGTTTTGATCTTTTTGTATTTAGGATCGCCACTGCAAGACATCAAAAATTAATTTATATTATAAGAATATATATATATATATTATGTGTAAAAGTATATCTTAGCAAAATGTATTGGATTAAAATAGTCAACTTTTTGCTTTCAATGATTATTATTATTTTTTTTGCAAGAGAGCTGAAAAATAAGGAAACTGGGATTGATATAAGTATACCAGTATATAAAGAGATAAAAGGATTATTACACTCAACCTGGGAGTTTTATGTTGTCGTAGTGTCCTGTCTACCATACTTCAAGTCACCGAAACATAAAGATACTGACGTTGTACAGTTTATGGTATGTATACTTCAAGTCACCGAAACATAAAGATACTGACGTTGTACAGTTTATGGTATGTATACTTCAAGTCACCGAAACATAAAGATACTGATGTTGTACAGTTTATGGTATGTATACTTCAAGTCACCGAAACATAAAGATACTGACGTTGTACAGTTTATGGTATGTATACTTCAAGTCACCGAAACATAAAGATACTGATGTTGTACAGTTTATGGTATGTATACTTCAAGTCACCGAAACATAAAGATACTGACGTTGTACAGTTTATGGTATGTATACTTCAAGTCACCGAAACATAAAGATACTGATGTTGTACAGTTTATGGTATGTATACTTCAAGTCACCGAAACATAAAGATACTGATGTTGTACAGTTAATGGTATGTATACTTCAAATAACCAAAACATAAAGATACTGATGTTGTACAGTTTATGGTATGTATACTTCAAGTCACCGAAACATAAAGATACAGACGTTGTACAGTTTATGGTATGTATACTTCAAATAACCGAAACATAAAGATACTGACGTTGTACAGTTTATGGTATGTATACTTCAAATAACCAAAACATAAAGATACTGATGTTGTACAGTTTATGGTATGTATACTTCAAGTCACCGAAACATAAAGATACTGATGTTGTACAGTTTATGGTATGTATACTTCAAATAACCAAAACATAAAGATACTGATGTTGTACAGTTTATGGTATGTATACTTCAAATAACCGAAACATAAAGATACTGATGTTGTACAGTTTATGGTATGTATACTTCAAATAACCGAAACATAAAGATACTGACGTTGTACAGTTTATGGTATGTATACTTCAAATAACCGAAACATAAAGATACTGATGTTGTACAGTTTATGGTATGTATACTTCGAATAACCGAAACATAAAGATACTGATGTTGTACAGTTTATGGTATGTATACTTCAAATAACCGAAACATAAAGATACTGATGTTGTACAGTTTATGGTATGTATACTTCAAATAACCGAAACATAAAGATACAGACATTGTACAGTTTATGGTATGTATACTTCAAATAATCGAAACATAAAGATACTGATGTTGTACAGTTTATGGTATGTATACTTCAAATAACCGAAACATAAAGATACAGACATTGTACAGTTTATGGTATGTATACTTCAAGTCACCAAAACATAAAGATACTGATGTTGTACAGTTTATGGTATGTATACTTCAAATAACCAAAACATAAAGATACTGATGTTGTACAGTTTATGGTATTTATACTTCAAATAACCGAAACATAAAGATACAGACATTGTACAGTTTATGGTATGTATACTTCAAATAACTGAAACATAAAGATACTGATGTTGTACAGTTTATGGTATGTATACTTCAAGTCACCGAAACATAAAGATACTGATGTTGTACAGTTTATGGTATGTATACTTCAAATAACCAAAACATAAAGATACTGATGTTGTACAGTTTATGGTATGTATACTTCAAATAACCGAAACATAAAGATACTGACGTTGTACAATTTATGGTATGTATACTTCAAGTCACCGAAACATAAAGATACTGATGTTGTACAGTTTATGGTATGTATACTTCAAATAACCGAAACATAAAGATACTGATGTACAGTTTATGGTATGTATACTTCAAATAACCGAAACATAAAGATACTGACGTTGTACAGTTTATGGTATGTATACTTCAAATAACCAAAACATAAAGATACTGATGTTGTACAGTTTATGGTATGCATACTTCAAATAACCGAAACATAAAGATACTGATGTTGTACAGTTTATGGTATGTATACTTCAAGTCACCGAAACATAAAGATACTGATGTTGTACAGTTTATGGTATGTATACTTCAAATAACCAAAACATAAAGATACTGACGTTGTACAGTTTATGGTATGTATACTTCAAATAACCGAAACATAAAGATACTGATGTTGTACAGTTTATGGTATGTATACTTCAAATAACCAAAACATAAAGATACTGACGTTGTACAGTTTATGGTATGTATACTTCAAATAACCGAAACATAAAGATACTGATGTTGTACAGTTTATGGTATGTATACTTCAAATAACCGAAACATAAAGATACTGATGTTGTACAGTTTATGGTATGTATTCTTCAAATAACTGAAACATAAAGATACTGACGTTGTACAATTTATGGTATGTATACTTCAAGTCACCGAAACATAAAGATACTGATGTTGTACAGTTTATGGTATGTATACTTCAAATAACCGAAACATAAAGATACTGACGTTGTACAGTTTATGGTATGTATACTTCAAGTCACCAAAACATAAAGATACTGATGTTGTACAGTTTATGGTATGTATACTTCAAATAACCGAAACATAAAGATACTGACGTTGTACAGTTTATGGTATGTATACTTCAAGTCACCGAAACATAAAGATACTGACGTTGTACAGTTTATGGTATTTATACTTCAAATAACCGAAACATAAAGATACAGACATTGTACAGTTTATGGTATGTATACTTCAAATAACCGAAACATAAAGATACTGATGTTGTACAGTTTATGGTATGTATACTTCAAGTCACCGAAACATAAAGATACTGACGTTGTACAATTTATGGTATGTATACTTCAAGTCACCGAAACATAAAGATACTGATGTTGTACAGTTTATGGTATGTATACTTCAAATAACCAAAACATAAAGATACTGATGTTGTACAGTTTATGGTATTTATACTTCAAATAACCGAAACATAAAGATACAGACATTGTACAGTTTATGGTATGTATACTTCAAATAACCGAAACATAAAGATACTGATGTTGTACAGTTTATGGTATGTATACTTCAAGTCACCGAAACATAAAGATACTGATGTTGTACAATTTATGGTATGTATACTTCAAATAACCGAAACATAAAGATACTGATGTTGTACAGTTTATGGTATGTATACTTCAAATAACCAAAACATAAAGATACTGATGTTGTACAGTTTATGGTATGTATACTTCAAATAACCGAAACATAAAGATACAGACGTTGTACAGTTTATGGTATGTATACTTCAAATAACCGAAACATAAAGATATTTTCCAACAATGTACATATATTGTGTTTATCCTGCAATGTTAAAAAGCCAAAAACAGTTGCCAAAATATCTTATAAAGAGCAGAAACAAGCGTCGGTCTCATAGTTTTTTATGATGTCCTCTGTAAAGTCGGTGATCGGCCCTTTCACATGTGATTTACTCTGTAGCAGAAAAAACTATTGTCCCCATTTCTATGGCATGGTGTTACTATTTTGTCATACAGTTTCTGATTGGCGGTGATAGAGGATGATATCAAGTCATTGTAACTAATAATTTCTATGGATATTTGAAAGACTTTTGGATTTATTTATAAATTCATAAAACATCATAAACTAAAGTTGATGTTAATTAAGTGTGTCTCTTTTTTTCTCCTTTTAAATAGGTACCAAAAAGAATTGCAGACTTTGAAGCACTCCATTCAAAACTTATCGAGAAATATCCATCTATCATACTACCACAGTTACCAAGGAAAACACTGATTATCACAGAAAAAGCTGTCAAAGAGAAAAAATTGTCTTTTGAGAAATTTCTCAGCTTTATAGCAGTAACAAATAAATTGGCGACATCGTATGCTTTCCTGGAGTTTTTAGGTGATTAAGTTAATGTGCCAAAATAATTACAAAATGTATGTTCATTTTTTTTAAAACAAACAAACTGTCTTATTTAGAGTAGAGTGAAGTGTGCTTACAATGTAAGTAAAGTTAGATGTACCTTTGATTTGTTTTGCAATGTTTATGTATGACTTGGAACTTCTCGGATGTTCCGATTCCCACAGTGATGAGAGAGCTGCGAGAGCATTGGCCGAATGGTTAATGTAAATCAACTAATAAAAGTTTTAAGACACCAAAGGGGTAATAAGAAGCCGACAGACAACACAATGGTCAAAAGAACAAACAACATCTACAAAACATTACACTGAAAACTGAAGATCGAGCAACACGATCACCACTAAAAAACGTGGTGAACTCATGTGCTCCTAAAGGGTCAGGAGTTCCTGCTCCACATGCGACACACGACGTGTTAATGTTTGATACGTAAATAAATACAAATAATCGTAGCAGACATCACAACACGGAAAGTCTAAAAACGTTAATACATGTAATTTGACAACTTGAGCAAATCGAGTCCCACTAAGACAAGTAAAAAACGGACAAGAATGCAGGTGTTTTCAGTCATATTGAGGTGTCGTCACTCCACATTCAACAACATTTCAAATTTTTATTTGTCAAATTATTCAAGTTATCTTTTTTTATTGATTGCTTAAACACTAATTGTAGCGTTTTTGTGAATGTGTATACAGCATAAGAAACTGTTCAGCATATTGATACAAAATACAAAAATACAAACAAGTTTTATTTTAAAGTCGGGTATATATAGACAATAACATAAGCTCTATGATGAAATAAATTGTCCTTCTCTTTGAAAGTTTATGAAATTTAAATACAATTAGACGTTTGTTTGTTTGTTTTTTATTTTGTTTTTGTTTTGCCATATACTAAACAACCGTATGGTGTAGAACCAGGGTTCATATTTTCCATCGACCCCGACCAATCATCGAAGGGTCTAGGATATGAAAACGTTCATTCTGAGAGCTGTTGTTACATTGGTCAATATATTTAATTGTCTCGCCAGTAATTGGAAGATAAGATGTGAATGAAATGTTATCTGACATGATTATTTACGGGATGTTAGGGAATGACCATTTAGCTTGAAGGGGGGGGGGGGGTTATGGTTTTTTTCTAAAAAGATATTCTGATTCCCAATGTTGCTGAAAAAAATATTCTGATTTTGGTGGAGGAAAAAAAAAATAATCTGATTCAGAGTTTTTGTCATATAACCTACTGTTAAATTCTGGGAAAAAATTTCACGCTTTGTGCGACAAAAAAAATAAATATTCTAACTCTTGCGTTGTCCGAAAAAAAAATTCTGAACGAAACAAAAAACCATAACTCCTCCCCCCCCCCCTTCAAGTTAAATGGTCGGTCCCTTAGTGGATTGCCAATAAATAAGAAGGGGCTGCCGTGGTCATGATCGTATGGTACCTACACATGTAGCTGGATTGAAAACTACATGTCAGAGTGCCTATCATCACTGAAGTTGTGAGTTCGAATCTTGCTCATGGCGAGGTGTACTCGATACACAATTATATGATAAAGTTACGACAGGTTGGTGATTTTCTCCGGGTACTCCTCCACCAGTAAAACAGACTGCCACGATATATGTGAATATTGTTGAAAGTGGCGTTAAACACTAGAACACCCATAACCTAATAAGTAAAATAAAATGAATAAATAAAAAATACATCTAATTTTAATTAGATTGAAAATTTATATGGTATATTTCTAATATTTTTTTTTTTATTATTGTTCAGAAACAAATATCCCCATTGATTGAAAGGATAATTTGAACATTTACCTGTGTAATAAAAACAGGTGGGAATTGTATAAATATGAAACCATTGATTGATTTATTGTTGTTTAATACCAACTTTAGCAATATCTCAGCTATATCGTGGCTTGAAATATTTTTTATGTTAACTTAGACTGAAACCGTTGAGAAGAAGAGTTTGAAGATACCAAAGAGGTAAACAGAATCCACATGATTATCAAAGAAGAACAGACAACACAACGACCAAATGAAAAAGTACAAAAGGACAAACAACATCTACTAAACATATACATAAAACTAAAGATCGAGTAACACGAACCTCACTAAAATCCGGGAGTGAACTCAGGTGCTCCGGAAGGGTAAGAAGTTCCTGCTCCACTAGTGGCACCTATCTCGACAACCTCATTTTGGAAACCAGTTTGTCTACAAATCAATTATAACAAATTATTCAACATTGCTCTCTTTTCAGGTGTGAATGCAATCAAAGCTGGGAAATTCAGAAAAGATGTTGAAGACACTGACCAACCAGAACCACCAACAACAACAGATACTACAGATACTACAGAACTGGAAGATGAACAAAAACAGTAAGGGGGTCAGGGGTTATGGTGTTTAACGTCACTTCCAATAAATCTACACATTATCTCTTCATATATCACAACATTATTAATTTGCACTTTTGTGGTTTCTGTGATTGTTGATATATGAGGACACACAAAGCAACAGGCGAATCCTACACAACATTACCGACCAATGAAAATAGATTGCTTCCTTCATAGGACTCTCGATCATCGGAGCAATATGTTGGTAACAATAGGCTATTTCCATTGGTCAGTTATATCACTTTATCAACAATAGGCTATTTCCATTGGTCAGTTATATCACTTTATCAACAATAGGCTATTTCCATTGGTCAGTTATATCACTTTATCAACACGTCTATTTCAATGTACATTTGTACTTTTTTGTAAATGAATTCGAAACAACACGTACAAAACCCACAAGTGTAAATAAATGATGTCGAGATGAAACGGTGTTATAGTATCAGCATGAAGTAATAATTGTCTTAGTATAGAGCAGTCGAGATGATACTGAAAATTCCTTACCTTCACGACAAGATTAGAAATTTTACAGTAAAACTATCCCTTCCCAGTGCATGCATTATAAGACACACATTTTAGCTACTCCCGGCGAGGTTCCGTCTGTACATGGTCAATGTTGTTGAGGTGTTTTTTATAATTGGAGTAATATTAAAGGCCAATTACAAACAAATATTTTTCAAGCAAAAAACTTAAAATGGAAATGATTAACATTTGCTTGTTCAAATGATGTGTACGCACGTGCGTTTTTGCATCAATGTAGCTATGCCCCTATATCGATGAAACAAGTGTTTGTGTCACAAATGACCACGGATATCTTCCACTTGTTGTAAACACTTTATGGTCCTTTCCTCATTCATGACTTATCACCGGGTTTGTAACTAAGTAACACGATGGGTGCCACTAGTGGAGCAACAACTGCTTACCCTTCCAGAGAACCTGAGTTCACCCCCGGTTTTTAGTGGGGTTGGTGTTACTCGATCTTTAGTTTTATGTGTAATGTTTTGTAGATTGTTGTTTGTCCTTTTGTCCATTATGTTGTCTGTCCTTCTTTGATTTACAGATTTTAATTACCTCCCTTTGGTATCTTCAAACTCTCCTGTGCTCGCACCTAATGTAAAATTTATCTTAAAAATAGGATCCGGGTTCTTACAGTTATTTCATTGTCAGATAAATTGTTCCCATATTTTTTTGCTTAGAAATGTGTTTGATGATGCTGATGAGGCGGAAGCTGATCTTTTTGCAGATGACACAGCGAAGGAAGACATAGACACGTTCTTATCAACGAACTATCAAGGTATGGATTCATGATAGATCATAATAAAATGTCTTTCTTGTTTGTTTGTTTGATGCCACTTTCAAAAATATTTCAGTTATATCATGGCGGTCAGTTTTATTGGTGGAGGAAACCAGAGGACCTGGAGGAAACCACTGACCTGTCGCAAGTCACTGACAAACTCTATCACATAATGTTGTACACGTTGCCCTGCTTGAAATTCGAACTCACAACATCAGTGGTGATAGGCACTGATTGCATATGTAGTTGTAAATCCAACTACCATATGATCACGGCCACGACAGCCCCAATAATAAAATGTGTTTCTTATTTATTTCCTATCCTAAATGTTTACATTGACCTGGATATGTTGACAGACAAATGGTATCTCCCTACTGTGTGTCCCTATAAAAAAAATAGCTACCTACATCATAAAATACAATATTTGATAATTTTCAAAATTTCTTAGAAAATAAGAAACACATGAAGATACAAAAAGGGCAAACAACGATCTACAAATCACTACACAGCAGAAAACTAAAGACTGACCAACACGAACAATAACGAAGGTGAATCTGATATTTAGTTATGAATTTTTGAAATTGTCAATCTGATAATTAACAACTGGCATGATATAACTGGATTTAACGTTCTGTTCAGTTAAACTTTAATTAACCAATGAAAACATTGCTGGCAAAATCCTGCCAACTGATTCAATTGCAGGCTGTAAAGGAAAAGTTAGAGAAAATACTAGTATGCAGTTAACTACCAACTTTCACTAACCGTGCCATTGAACTGTCCATGTTTATGTTGTGATAGTGTGTCCTCAGTGTGGTTTTTTAGCTCACCTGACCCAAAGGGTCATGTGAGGTATTACCATCACTTGGCGTCCGTCGTCCGTCCGTTAACTTTTCATATTTTAATCTACTCCTCTGAAACAACTGGACCAAATGGAACCAAACTTGGCAGAAAGCATCTATATAAGGTCCTCTATAAAGTTTCTTCATTTCGTCCCATTCCACCAACAAATATGGCCACCAAGGGCAATTCTTGTTTCTGATTGGCTAATGTTAAAAAAATCTTCTCCTCTGAAACTGTTTGGCCAAATGGAGCCAAACTTGGCAGGAAGCATCTATGTAAGATCCTCTATAAAACTTCTTCATTTAGTTCCATTCGGCCAACAAACATGGCCACTGTTACTAAAAATAGAACATATGGTAAAATTACACGTTTTTGGTAATAACTCAAAAACCGTTAATAAGATCAGAAATCTGACAGGGTAAAAATGATCAGCACAGCAAGATCTAACTACCCTGAAATTTTGAAGAAAATCTGATTACCTATCTTGGAGTTATTGCCCTTTTTTTCATCAAATTTTCAAAATTTTAATACTTTGCGTTTTTTATTTCAAAAACTATAAGAGATAGATGTTAAGTTTAAACAGCAAACATGTGCAGCATGTCAAGATCTACATGCCCTGCAATTTTTAAGTAAATCTGATTACCCGTCTAGGAGTTATTGCCCTTTTTTATTTTATTTTTTTTAATTTAAACATTTTTGTCTGATATTTCAAAAACTATTAGAGATAAGGGTTAAGGTTAAATTGCAAAAATGTGCAGCATATTAAGATCTACCTACCCTGCAATTTTGAAGTTAATCTGAGTACCCAATTTGGAGTTATTGCCCTTTTTTTCGTCAAATTTTCAAAATGTTAATACCTTTTCATCCTTTATTTCAAAAACTATAAGAGATAGATGTTGAGTATAAACTGAAAGCATGTTCAGCTTGTCAAGATCTACATGCCCTGCAATTTTGAAGTAAATCTGATTACCCGTCTAGGAGTTATTGCCCTTTTTTCATCATTTTTTAGCTCACCTGACCCAAAGGGCCATGTGAGGTATTGCCATCACTTGGCGTCCGTCGTCCGTCCGTTAACTTTTTCATATTTTAATCTTCTCCTCTGAAACAACTTGGCCAAATGGAACCAAACTTGGCAGTAAGGTCCTCTATAAAGTTTCTCCATTTCGTTCCGTTCCACCAACAAATATGGCCGCCAAGGGCAATTCTTGTTTCTGATTGGCTACTGAGTACTGTTTAAAAAAATCTTCTCCTCTGAAACTGCTTGGCAAAATGGAGCCAAACTTGGCAGGAAGCATCTATGTAAGATCCTCTATAAAGCTTCTTCATTTGGTTCCATTCGGCCTACAAACATAGCCACCAAGATTAATTCTTTTTTCAGATTGGCTAATGTTAAAAAAATCTTCTCCTCTGAAACAGCTTGACCAAATGGAGCCAAACTTGGCATAGATGGTCCCTGGGTGTGTCCCTTTCAAAATTGTGTCCGACAGCCCCACCCTCCATTCAAAATGGCTGCTGTTTTTTAAGGTAATGATTATCTCCCTTTGAAATTTGCTTCAGTATCATTCTATTGTCAGGTGAGCGATACAGGCTCAGTGGGCTGAGCCTCTAGTTTTTAGAGGAAGTGTGTAGTTTTTGATTGGTTTTTATTATTATTGCCGTTGGAGTTCCAATTATTAAGGGGTGGGAGGCCATTGGGATCCTATTAGCCCCACCACATTCTTGTGTCTGTCACAAGCCAGGACTTATATTTTCAACCTCATATTTCATGGTCTTTTTGTGTTCATTGATTAGAGGTGAGAGTTGGTTCTTTATTTTGTTGATATTGGAAGAAATTTATACATAAAATCCACATATGGGGGAAAGGTCAAAAGGTCAGATCAAGTTCAAATATCAGATATTAATGGAGCATACATGACATTGATCTTTTTTTAGTGTATAGCAAAATTGTAAAGTTTGACCTAAGAAAAAAAAATGTAAATGCTAGTAAAAAATCAAAATACTATTTTTTTTCGTCAAAGAACATAGGTCAACCCTATCACCAATACTATTTGGAGAGTTATTTTATCCATAAACGACCATCTTTCTAATTCTCAGATTCAGTACATAAAATTTATGTGTTATTATTACAGATGAAGAAAACACCCACTTATTTGATAGTCAAGACCTTGGGGGAGGAATCGGGGAAGATGAAGAGGACTTTTTCTTCATTCCAGGGTCCAGAGAACCGTCTATCATTACAAAGACTACTACTACAGTGGAAGATAATAGTGATTTACTGAAGTAAGTTTTCATCGCCATTCACCAGTGTTATTCAGTGATTTTGTAGAAATAAATACTGAAATATTGTTGAAAGTGGCATTAAGCACCATAAATCATAATCAATCGTAATCATCAATTTTTTTATCATTTAGGTCATGTGATGATCATTGGTCATCAGTGGTTAAATTTGTGTACATTTCAACATTCCTATTCTCCCCGAATCAAGGTATTCTCAAGACATTGCTGGTTAATGCCACATTGAATATTGTCACAGTCCACTTCATTGTAGGGAAAAAAAACTTGTACCCCTAGAAAACTACCGACATGCTACAAGTAATTGATTTTTTCACATAGATTTGTATCAAGTACATATAGCAACAATAATATGGTAAAAAAAACAATTAGGGAACGACCATTTAACTTGAAGGGGAGGGGGGGGGGGGGAGTTATGTTTTTTTTCTAAAAAAATATTCTGATTCCCAATGTTGCTGAAAAAAATATTCTGATTTTGGTGGAGGAAAAAAAAAATAATCTGATTCAGAATTTTTGTCATATAACCTAATGTTGAATTCTGAAAAAAAAAATTGCGCTTTGCGCGACAAAAAAAATGAATATTCTAACTCTTGTGTTGTCCGAAAAAAAAATTCTGAACGAAACAAAAAACCATAACCCCCTGCAAGTTAAATGGTCGGTCCCTTACTTGTTTTTCATATGGAACAAACAATAAGAATATTACAACATCATACAAAAACATTGTTATGAATAGCATGGATGTATCATGTTAAACAGGAGACATTTGGTTAGAAAAGGAGTATATTCATTTAATAATATATTACAGTAACCCCCCTCTTATAAGGCTACTCCCACCACCAAAGGCCACCCATCTTATCAGGCCAGATTTCAGGTACACTTAGATTGTAAAATTAAAATAAATTGTCCCCCTCAAGAGAGTTTACCCCCTTAAGCTTATAATGATATTTTTATACCCCCGCTCCCCTTCGTGGAGCGGGGGTATACTGTTTTACCTCTGTCCGTCTGTCCGTCCTTCCATCCTTCCGTCCGTCCAAGATATTTTTCGTCACACTTTTCTCAGTAACTTTTGATGGCAGAGATCTGATATTTGGTCACAAGCTTCATATAGGTACCTCATATCGTGGGAAGCATTTTTGGACCCATCAGATTCCTACTTCCTGTTTGCCAACTTAGTTGATTTTTATACACATTGAACATATATGCTCATTTTTTGTCGCATTTTTCTCAGCAACTACTGATGACAGGAATCTGATATTTGGTCACAAGCTTCATATAGGTATGCCATATTGTGGGAAGCGTTTTTGGACCCGTCAGATTCCTACTTCCTGTTTGACGACTTAGTTGGTTTTTATACACATTGAACATATATGCATATTTTTCGTCACATTTTTCTCAGCAACTATTGATGGCAGAGGTCTGATATTTGGTCACAAGCTTCATATAGGTACCTGTTTGCCGAAGAGCGGGGGTATCATAAGTGAGCATTAGCTCACAGTTCATCTTGTTTGCATTGCAGAAGGGTTGACTACTATAATTTGAATGCTTTATTATAAGAATTGAGTTATTCCTGTTGTTGTATTTGTAAGATATAAACCTTAGTTTTATTGTTTTTAAATTCTATTTTACCTAAGAATAATTGTTAAGCCTTTGAGAGTACAGCCTTTCATTAATTAGTAATAAAATGGAAAAAAAATTACCACAAAATTCAATCGAAAATCAAACAAAACAGAGACAAAATCGACATACACACCCAAATATACACACAATGGCTGTTCTCTTTCCCAGCTTGGTACATTAATAAGTAAGAAAGTACTTCCTTTGAGTTTGTGCTTGCTATTTCAACCAATATTTGTTTTAATAGAATGCATTTTAACTTGATTATAACAATTATATTTTGATACATTTATTGAATGCAATCGAAATATTTAATTTTCAGTATTGAAGATAATTTGGATACATTTCTGGTGGCCAAAATTGACAAAAAAAAACAGGAACCAGATAAATCACAGCCAGAATTAGATAAACCAGAACAGGAAACAGATAAACCAAAGCAGGAAGCAGATAAACCACAACAGGAAGCAGATAAAGAACAACAGGAAGCAGATAAACCACAACAGAAAGTAGATAAACCACAACAGGAAGCAGATAAACCAGAACAGGAAGCAGATAAACCACAACAGGAAGTAGATAAACCACAACAGGAAGCAGATAAACCTAAGCCTACACCAAGACAGAAACCTACGACACAGAAGAAACCAATCGTTCCTACAAAACCTTCAATTCCCTCTAAGCCATCTTCAGATCATCCTAAACCATCCTTAGATCTTCCAAAACCATCACCACGCCCAAAACCATCACCTCGACCAAAACCATCCCCTTTACCAAAGCCATCTGTCCCAAATAGGCCAAGTAAACAAACTAAAACTTTGCAATCAGCAGAGAAGTCAAATTTGTCAGACACAAGTAAACAAGCAAATAATGATGAAAACTCTTTAAAAACAAGTGACATTTTACAATATATTGAAGCCAATACAGAAAATGATGATGACATTGATCTGTTCTCTTAAAGGACAAAATGACTCTTTTGACCCCTTTTTCTCAAAACCGTAAGACTGTTTGCCTTGTTCTATTAATACAATATGATAATCTGCCATTCTCATGATACAATAATATGAGGCAGGTGCAACCTGAAATGCTCCCGAAGAACAGTAATTTTTCTTCCTGTTTACAAAATATCAAGCTTAAAAATAACACCACCTAAAACTCCAAATTCCGGACAGTTTTCGTATCCGCTACCAAACATTGTTTCATTTTTATTTCGACTAGAGTTCCGGTTTAGGTCACGTGATTTTTTCTTTTAATTTATTTCCGGTTTGGCAGCCATATTGTTGAAGATTTTGAAGTGCCATAGTAGTACATATTCATACTTCTACCATTAACTCTCTCGAACTTCGGGAGCATATGAATGTGTGACCTGTTCTCTCAATAAAGATGACTATTTGTCCTGTTCTCTTTATGCATTTTGACTGTGACATGTCATTTTGATACAATATGACTGTTTGACCTGTTCTCTTAATACATTAAGGGGTTCCGGGTGGCTCAATGAGTTAGGTAGGTGGATTTACCCAACAACTCATACAAGCCTATCACCAATACGGTCTGGGTTCATGCCCGGCTTTGAAAATTACAAGAAAGGGTGCACACGACTCGCAGCCGCAAGTGATAAAGTTTACCAGTTGCTTGCCCATGGTCGGTGGTTCTCTCCGGGTACTCCGGCTTCTTCCACCACTAAAACTGGTCGCCATGATATAGCTGAAATATTGCTGAAAGTGGCGTTAAACACAATAAATCAAATTAAATCTTAATACAGTATGACTGTTTTTCCTGTTCTCTTAAAACAGAATGACTGTTTGACCTGTTCTCGTAAAACAGTATGACCTGTTCTCTTAATACAATATGACTGTTTGAACTTTTTAATATGACAATTAAAAAGATAGAATGATCATAAATCATCGTACGTCACAAGTTTCTGCCAAATAATTGCTATTTACGAAATGAAATGGAGTCAATTAAAATCAATAAATATTCATAAACAGTGCCTGTAATCTATATATAGATACACCATTACTAGATTGTGTGACTTTAATTGTTACAAGGTTGTATCTACATCAGTTCTAGATTGTGTGACTTTAATTGTTACAAGGTTGTATCTACATCAGTTCTAGATTGTGTGACTTTAATTGTTACAAGGTTGTATCTACATCAGTTCTAGATTGTGTGACTTTAATTGTTACAAGGTTTTATCTACATCAGTTCTAGATTGTGTGACTTTAATTGTTACAAGGTTGTATCTACATCAGTTCTAGATTGTGTGACTTTAATTGTTACAAGGTTGTATCTACATCAGTTCTAGATTGTGCGACTTTAATTGTTACAAAGTTGTATCTAGATCAGTTCTAGATTGTGTGACTTTAATTGTTACAAGGTTGTATCTACATCAGTTCTAGATTGTGTGACTTTAATTGTTACAAGGTTGTATCTACATCAGTTCTAGATTGTGTGACTTTAATTGTTACAAGGTTTTATCTACATCAGTTCTAGATTGTGTGACTTTAATTGTTACAAGGTTGTATCTACATCAGTTCTAGATTGTGTGACTTTAATTGTTACAAGGTTGTATCTACATCAGTTCTAGATTGTGCGACTTTAATTGTTACAAAGTTGTATCTAGATCAGTTCTAGATTGTGTGACTTTAATTGTTACAAGGTTGTATCTACATCAGTTCTAGATTGTGTGACTTTAATTGTTACAAGGTTGTATCTACATCAGTTCTAGATTGTGTGACTTTAATTGTTACAAGGTTGTATCTACATCAGTTCTAGATTGTACGACTTTAATTGTTACAAGGTTGTATCTACATCAGTTCTAGATTGTGTGACTTTAATTGTTACAAGGTTGTATCTACATCAGTTCTAGATTGTGTGACTTTAATTGTTACAAGGTTGTATCTACATCAGTTCTAGATTGTGTGACTTTAATTGTTACAAGGTTGTATCTACATCAGTTCTAGATTGTACGACTTTAATTGTTACAAGGATGTATCTACACCAGTTCTAGATTGTGCGACTTTATTTGTTGTCTTTAAATCGTGCCATGAATTGACATTGTTTAATCAGTATTATGTAACATATATTTATAATAAAGAAATATCAAATATATTACATTGTATTGCTTACCCTACCAGGGCACAACTGAGTTCACCCCCAGTTTTTAGTGTTACTCGATCTTTAGTTTTATGTGTATGTTTTGTAGACCGTTGTTTGTCCTTTTATACTTTTTCTTTTGGCCATTGTGTTGTCTGTTCTTCTTCGATATACAGATTTTGATTACCTCCCTTTGGTATCTTTTGGCCATTGTGTTGTCTGTTCCTCTTCGATATACAGATTTTGATTACCTCCCTTTGGTATCTTTTAGCCATTGTGTTGTCTGTTCCTCTTCGATATACAGATTTTGATTACCTCCCTTTGGTATCTTCAACCTCTTATTACATTATTTCCAATCTTTAACTTTTTCAAATATGTGTAACAGTCAAACCTTTTGTATAAAATTCTGCTAAATTGTGGTTTTAACCAATTGTGGCAATAACGAGTGAATGGGTGATTGTTGTTTAACACCAACTCAGCAATTTTTCAGCCATATCATGGTGAGAACAAGTTAATTTTCAATGAGATGATGATGATGATGATGATGAGGTCGGCTTTGTATTAGACCAGCACGCTTAGTTGGATTTTTATAGTGATAGCTCACTGAAACAACCGTCCGCGGATAGACATGTTGCCTCACTCTGACAGATTATCCTGATTCCGAGCCAACCAGTCTTTGTTCTTACTCCTTAATGCTGCGTGTTTTAGCAGAGTAGCAACAAATACCAATTTCATAGTCTTTGGCTTGACCCGACCGGGGCTCGAACCCACGATCTACCACACTCAAGGCGAGCACGCTAACCATTACACCACTGATGTAGTATGGCAATAATGAGTTATACATGTGTAGCAGGAGTTTTCTTGATATATCCTAAATATTATTTTAGAGTAGAGAGACAAATGCCTGTGTGTTTCATGCTATTTTCAACAATATTTCAGTTATATCCTTGCAATTAGTTTTATTGGTGGAGGAAACAAGAATACTTGGAGGAAAACTTCCAACCTGCCACAAGTCAGACAAATTTATTACATAAAGTTATATAGAATACATCTCGCCATGGCCATTTGCACCTATCAGATTACTTGCAATATATCTAGAACAAATCTGATACCAGATGATTTTCCAGTTTAATTTAGTTTATGGTGTTTAACGCCACTTTCGACAATATTTCAGTTATATCGTGGCAGTTAAATTTATTGGTGGAGAAAACCATAGACCTGTCACAAGTCATTGACAAACTTTGTCACATAATGTATCGAGTACACCTCGCCATGAATGGGATTCGAACTCACAACTTGGTGATAGACACTGATTGCACAGGTAGTTGTAAATCCAACTACCATCGGATCACAACTATGATGGCCCCTCGATTAATTGATTGATTGTTGTTTAACATCGAATGAACAGTATTTCAGCTATTTTCACGATGAGAACAGGTTCCGACACAATAACTCCTGCAGATTGGTTGATTCATGCAAATTTTCATTTCTTTAATTGCTTGGAAGTTTTTTGATATGCTATGAAATGAAAGCTTAATCAGTGATGATCAATAATTCTACAAATATCAACATAATCACCTCTCACCACTGAATACAAAACAAGACCATGATATTTACTGATGAAATCCAGATCCTATCTTGGGACAGGTGTTAAAATGTGGCTGGGTTAAATTGGTTAAAGGGATCTCAACCCGTACCCCTCTTCGTGTGGTTCATGTTGTTCATTTTGTCAAATTTCATGTCTTCAAAATTTTACTTCCCTGTTGTGATGTAAGCTATGCTTTCTACGTAAAAATGATGTTTAGTTCATCTCAACTCACATTTATTTTGTTAATGTGTTGATGTTATTTGTATTTATTTACGTAAACTGGTGTCCAACAGGATTTCCTTATCAGTTTATGTTCATGTCATCAAACAATAACACAACAGGTGTCACTATTGGAGCAGGAACTGCTAACCCTTCCGGAGCACCTTGATTCGGCCCCTGTTTTTAGTTTGCTGTGCAGTGTTTTGTAGATCTTTTTTTTTTCCTTTTTATTTTGTCCATTGTATTACATGTTCTTTTCTGATTATCCCTTTGAATTGGGTGAACAAGCACATCATATGAATCCATCTTAATTTTATTTTTCCTTCTGTTTGTGAATATTCATCATTGATTCGTTATTAGTGCTATATATAGTAATTGCATGCCTTTTATGTACTTATTTAATGTAACAAATTGTAATTTGGAGAAGACTTCATAAGTTTGTTGAACTTGTGTCTTATCCATTTTGTCTATTTAATTGGCAAATAAAATATATTTAAACTAAACCTCTTTGGTATCTTCAAAACTTTTCTTAAACAGACAATTCAGGATATTTATAAATGTTACACTATGGATATCACTAGTGGAACAGGAACTACTCATCCTTCCGGAGCACCTGAGTTCATTTCCTGTTTATAGCAGGGTTCCTACTGCCTAATCTGTAGTTTTCTGTGCATTGTTTAGTAGATCATTGTTTATCCATTTGTCCTTTTGTAATATCTGTCCTCCTTCGATAATTTATTTAATTATTTATAATATTTACAGCTTCTGATTACCCATGCTGCTTAAACCTTTGTTCAACAATAATATAGATATAAACAAACAATAAAAACCTACAAAATATACTTAACTTGAAGGGGAGGGTTATGGTTTTTTTCTAAAAAAATATTCTGATTCCCAATGTTGTTGAAAAAAATATTCTGATTTTGGTGGAGGAAAAAAAAAAAATCTAATTCAGAGTTTTTGTCATATAACCTAATGTTGAATTCTGGAAAAAAATAAATATTCAAACTCTTGTGTTGTCCGAAAACAAATTTCTGAACGAAAACAAAAAAACATGACCCCCCCCCCCCCCCTGCAAGTTATATGGTCGGTTCCTTGTATTTGTTTTCCCTTAATAGGAATATTATGGGGTAGGCCATGTAACATGTCCACAAAAATCTGTTTCATTGTTTCATGTGTTAACAGATATCTACTATGTTTTCCACAGACAAATTAAAAACTGAATTCCACGATGACTAGCGGTGGACATAAAAATACTATTGGTTTTATAATGTTATCCTTTTATTCCTGGTTTTAAAGCTGAAAACAACTTGGTTCCTTTTAAATAAGAACTAACATCTACCATAAAATTGTTCACATGTGAATCTTTTTCCGATTTCTTCGATTCAAATATGACAACTAACGTGACTTTTGTATCCACTTGTACCAGGAAATATGTACTTTGTGCTCTCTGTTAAAAAAACAAGAAACCAGGTATTACTATTATTATCCCAACAGTATGTAATCTACTTATGTAATCTATTTATGTAATCTACTTATGTAATCTACTTATGTAATCTATTTATGTAATCTATTTATGTAATCTATTTATGTAATCTACTTATGTAATCTATTTATGTAATCTACTTATGTAATCTACTTATGTGATCTATTTATGTAATCTATTTATGTAATCTATTTATGTAATCTACTTATGTAATCTATTTATGTAATCTATTTATGTAATCTATTTATGTAATCTACTTATGTAATCTATTTATGTAATCTATTTATGTAATCTATTTATGTAATCTACTTATGTAATCTATTTATGTAATCTATTTATGTAATTTATTTATGTAATCTACTTATGTAATCTATTTATGTAATCTACTTATGTAATCTATTTATGTAATCTACTTATGTAATCTATTTATGTAATCTATTTATGTAATCTATTTATGTAATCTACTTATGTAATCTATTTATGTAATCTATTTATGTAATTTATTTATGTAATCTACTTATGTAATCTATTTATGTAATCTACTTATGTAATCTATTTATGTAATCTACTTATGTAATCTATTTATGTAATCTATTTATGTAATCTACTTATGTAATCTACTTATGTAATCTACTTATGTAATCTATTTATGTAATCTATTTATGTAATCTACTTATGTAATCTATTTATGTAATCTATTTATGTAATCTACTTATGTAATCTATTTATGTAATCTATTTATGTAATCTACTTATGTAATCTATTTATGTAATCTATTTATGTAATCTACTTAAAATTAGATGTTCGTACCCTTTGTCATTTTTTGTTTGTTATTGCAATCAAGGACGTATCTCATATATGTCCTTGTTGTAATACACTAACATCAACAACTCAGATTATGTCATGTATCCTTTCATTTAAGAATTGAATGCATTCTTTTGCAGTTTCATTGGGGTATGAAAGCGTTGACCGAAGTACATTTTCAATGAAGCTCTACCGCGCTTCATGTTGAAAATGTAGTTCGATCAAAGTTTTCATACCCCAATGAAACTTCAAAAGAATGCATTCATTCTTATAATTATATTTAAATCACACCAAAATTTAATATAGTTGAATTTTTCGTTGTGAATTTTATTTGTGTTAGATTATTTGCTGTTGGAAATTACTACGCCATTGATTGTTTACATCTGACGTCGTCGTGGAGGCACGTGCAAGTTCAGATTTGAGTTTCATTGGGATGTGAAACATCACTTTTATAATCATGTGACCACTTCATAGCCAATCATATTGTAACATTTCAATGAAAAACGGAAGTAATGTAATTATTCATCTTTGATTCCAATCATATGCAAGACAAAATAATATATTGACCAATCGGAATACAGCTCTCATGTTGTGCTTGGTTTTAATACCTGAAGATATGATAGGCTTATCACTCATTGGTCGGTGGAAGAATCCTTGACATGACCAAATATGGAATGTAATTAGATGTAAGTGTGTCGCTAAAATCTAAAAAATTTAAATGTTTGTTTTTTGTTTTTGTTTTATGGTGTTTAATGCCACTTTCAACAATATTTCAGTTATATGGTGGCGGTGGAGGAAACTGGAGTACCGGAGAAAACCACAGATCTTTTATAGTCACTGACAAATTTATCACATAATGTTGTATGGTACACCTCACCATGATCGGTATTAAAACTCACAACGTTAGTGGTGATAGGCACTGATTGCATAGGTAGTTGTAAATCCAACTACCATATGATCACGATGGCCCAAAATCTTGAAAAAGATATGACATACATCATATAATAATTTGATTAAACAAATCTAAACAATATCAATTGGCTTTGCTGAAACAAACAAAAAACAGATTATAACTTTTAAGTATATGGCAAAAAAAAGTCTTATCAGTGTCAAATATTGTAAATGTTTTCATTCACCAATACCTGTCATATGTCATTCTCAATAGAGGATGTTGAAACATGATCACAACAGACAGGTCATCATTTTCAATGAAAATATGGGTTCTAATTTTCAATGTAATGCATTAAGCTCATATTAATTTCTTGTGTAGTGGGGGAAAAGTAATATTAGGCATGATTTTCGTCAATATAGGGAGGAAACTTAATGTTGTTGGTCACACAAGGCAAGTAGTCTTTGAATGCATATTTCAGCAATACAAAATATTTTTTTATCAAATTTTACGACAATTTTTTTTTCAGATAAAAAAACATCCTAATTGTTAAATATTCATTCCCCCCCAAAAAAACTTGTAGCAACTCCTAATAATGAGCAACAGTTTGCAAGGAGTGGTCCTTGGTGGTGAAGCAAATTTTATGACACCTTCCACCATATTCCTTTTTCCTAGTGGCAATCAAAATATCTGTCAATAAGCCCCATCCTAGTGCCACTGTTCAACTACTGTCATATGACCTTTGACCTGCTTTAGTAACTCCCACTATTAAGCAATAACTTTTATTATGTGACCTTAATCTTAATTTCCCTTCACAGTGCATTTCACTTTAATTGATCCTGTATTTAGCAGCCACATTTCTTAAGTGACCCTTGCAAGGTCACATGAGACAAGTTTGTCAGTATATGATTTATTGTTTGTAAACTTGTTTTAGTCATGGATATAGCGGAAATACTGCTGACTTGACATCAAACAACAATCAATTCCTCGGTCAATCAATCCTTGAGCTTAGGATAACGAATAAGGGTTTTTCATTCATTCAATGAATGAAAATATTTACCTTATCAAAGACACAAATAACCTTGCTATCTGGTGGACGGTTGGTAATTAGTGATACCACATTAGGCCAGTGATGTGAAGGTCGTTCCTGCAAAATATATAAAATCTAGAGTCAAGTTAAAATTCTGTACACGAAATAACATTAAAACGATAAAGATACCAAGATGTAGAGTTTATCAGCAGAAGTAAAGAGTACTGCTCTACTGCAGCCTAGGGGCTGTTTTACACTCATTTTAGGGTATGAATTATCTTCATTGTTGAACACCCTACTGTGACTATGAAATGTAGAACAGCAATAAAACCCTGTTCCTTTACTTTAATTTATGTCTAAGTGTAATGTTAGACCATGAGTCTCTCATGTTCATTTACATCCATATCTTTTCTTACTAAATGCTCAAATATTTCTTGTTAACTATTTGGGTTATACTGCTCCCAAACATAGTGCGAGAGGTATATAATATACAATAAAATACAATAAAACAAGGGCAACGCAAAGCATGGCGAATCACTTCGCCTAAAAATTTGACCTGGTGACCTTGACCTATGACCTTGAAAATCAATAGGGTTCCAGATTCTCTTAAGGACTAAGTATGTACCAAGTTTGGTCAAAATCCATTGAAGGATGTTGACTCTAGAGTGTTCACAAGGATGTTACTCAGTAAAAAGTTGACCCGGTGACCTTGACCTTTGACCTATGACTTTGAAAATCAATAGGATTCCAGACTCTGCTAAGGAATAAATATGTACCAAGTTTGGTCAAAATTCATTTAAGGATGTTGATTCTAGAGTGTTCACAAGGATGTTACACTATAAAAATTTGACCCTGTGACCTATGACCTTGACAAGGATGTTACAGAAGGACGGACGGAAGGACGGATGGTAGCGTTACTATATCCCTTTGCAACTTCGTTGACAAGGGGATAATAAAGAGCTACACTGGGCACAGCAAGTCAACAATGGCCATCGCCCACACCAGATTTACTGCAATTAAGTTTAACTCGAAAACCATAACTGATAGAGGAAATCAGTGGAATACTAACTGAAGCCCTTGCGTATCAAAATTAGATAAAAACTATAAATTGTGAAAATCTTCCAGATATGCAAAATTTGGGGAATTTGTGTCTCCTTTAACCCCTTTTCCACATACATCATTTTCTGTATTGTCTCATAAATAACTCATCAAGATTAGCATTTTGCAACTACAAAAATGCATTAAAATTGAATGTGAAATATAAAAGTTCAAATTTTGGAATTTGGTACTTTTTGGTAAATATTTTTCTGTTTTATAATAACATTGACAATTTTTTTTTAAAATGCTATGGAGGATTAATGAGCCAATAATAAGAAATACACTTTATATCAACTTACAGTGTGGGGATAAGAAAATATAGAAGGAAAGCTATCCAGTCCTTGAGGTGATGGGTGCGTTTTACCAGGTAAGCTGTAACCTGGTCCTGTAAAAGAGCTTCCTAAACCCTGAATGTCAAGTACTAAGGTTACCATATGTGCATCACTCTTTTTCTGAAAACTTATCAACCTGAAATAAAAATCAAATGATTGAAAAAGTAAAGGTGGCTTTGATTGTTACTTGTATGGCTAGATTGTTGTATTAGTTCAGATAACTATGGGTTAAGGGTTAAGGGTTAAAGGTTATGATGCCTGAAATAAAAATCAAATAATTGAAAAAGTAAAGGTGGCCTATGTGGCTTTGATTGTTACTACAGCATGTGGACAAAAGTGATTCTGTTTCCCCATCTTCCCTATATATTTCATATAAAACCATTTATTTTCATTACATTCTCTTGAAGTCATTCCTTATCGGATTTTCATGAAATTTTCAGCATTAAATGCAGAAATAAATATTGTTTCTTCTTCATATAATTTGCAAATAATTTTATTTCTACTTTCTCTTAAGAATTGATTTAAAAACAAAGTTTAATTTTTTCACCAAATCTTACTATATAATCATATAAAATTGTGACGTCAAGAATTTACATTTGTGTTTAAATCATAAATGCTTGCAAATAAAAGTTCGAAAAAATTACATGAAGATATTAAGATAAACTCTAATTAATTCCATTTTTAAAGGTGAAAATTTCATGAAAATCGTATAAGGAATGACTTCATGAGTGTTATGAAAATAAGTGGTTTTATATGAAATATATAGGGAAGATGGTGGAAACGGAATCACTTTTGTCCACATGCTGTAGATTGTTGTATTAGTTCAGATAACTATGGGTTAAGGGTTAAGGGTTATGATGCCAGTTTCAACAATATTTCAGTTATATCGTGGTGGTCCCAGAGAAAATCACCGACCTGCTGCAAGTCACTGACACACTTTATTACATAATGTTGTATCGAGAACACCTCGTCTGAGCGGGATTCAAACTCACAACGTTAATGGTGATAGGCACTGATTGCATAGGTAGCTGTTAATCCAACTACCATACGATAGCGACCACGACGACCCCCAGATCACTATGGCGACTAAGTTTTGTGAGGTTGACATGTGGTGAGGTGTACTTGATACAACCTTTCTGTTGAATCTGAATTCATCTACCAATGAAATTGAATGCTATGGTATACCGAAAACTAAAATATTGTGCTGAAATTTTGAGTGAGTGATTGCTTTTAATGCCAAATGAGCAATTTGTCAGCTATATCATGAGGACAACAAGCTACATTCCATGAGATTAAGATGTCTGCTTTATACTAGACCAACATTGGATTTTTATACTGCTAGCTCACTGAAACATTGAACAGTCTGCTGTTAGGCATGTCACTTAACTTGGACACATTATCCGGATTCTGAGCAAACCAGTCTTCCCTCTTACACCTTAATGCTGCATGTTTAGCAGAGAAGCAACAAATACCAAATTTATAGTCTTTGGCTTGAACCGACCAGGGCTTTAACTCACGATCTACCACACTGTAGGCGAGTACACTAACCATTACTTCACCTTTTCTTGAGGTAGTTGTACATTTTTGTATTCTTGAATTTACAATTGAAACAAAAATCTCAAATTTTGTAGCAAATAAAATTTGCTTTGACTTAAAATGTTAATTTTTACACCTCGAGGGCTTAATTTGAATAACGCTATCTCATTACATTTATTTTAGCAATTATTTTTTGCCTAATCCCCATGTCATGAAGGAGCTCATTTCCCATAATTCCCTTTTAAATACAATAAAACCTGCATATAAAAGGCTACTCAAGGGAATCTGAAGATGTGACCTTTATGAGCAGTTGCCCTTTATATACAGGTTAACATTATATGCACTATTACTTAATGGGAAAAATTAGGCTGCTTTTATAAGACAGTGATTTGAAGCTTTTGTTTAAGAATTATAATAACCCTTGTTAAAAAAAAAGAAAGTAATAAAGTTATTTTATCTTATAAAAAAATCATTATAGGATATCAAACAGGATGAGAAAATAACTCACTTATAACTTTTAATAACTTCAAAGGTTATAAAGGTAATTATCAATTGATTATCAATAAAAACAATTCTTGATTAACTTTACCTGATTAATTTCAATTTAAACAATTAAGGATTTTTTTTAATTTACACTCCATTAAATGATCATTACAATGAACAAAATGTGGAAAAAATATGTTCTTAAAGTATTTTATATTTTGTATTAATTCCCCCACCTCTCCTTTTTAATAGGGGTGAGATTTGATCTTTAAGATATCTTTAAAATCACCATCAATATAAAAAAAATGTAATAAGATTGTATGATTATTTCATTATGGGGGGCTTTTTGTCTGGGGGCTTATGTCCGGGGACTTTTGTCCAGGGGCTTTTGTCCTGTTCCCAGTGATTTGTTATATAGAGGTGCTCTTTATAGACAGTGATTTGTTATATAGAGGTGCTCTTTATAGACAGTGATTTGTTATATAGAGGTGCCCTTTATAGACAGTGATTTGTTATATAGAGGTGTCCTTTATAGACAGTGATTTGTTATATAGAGGTGTCCTTTATAGACAGTGATTTGTTATATAGAGGTGCTCTTTATAGACAGTGATTTGTTATATAGAGGTGTCCTTTATAGACAGTGATTTGTTACATAGAGGTGCTCTTTATAGACAGTGATTTGTTATATAGAGGTGTCCTTTATAGACAGTGATTTGTTATATAGAGGTGTCCTTTATAGACAGTGATTTGTTATATAGAGGTGCTCTTTATAGACAGTGATTTGTTATATAGAGGTGTCCTTTATAGACAGTGATTTGTTACATAGAGGTGCTCTTTATAGACAGTGATTTGTTATATAGAGGTGTCCTTTATAGACAGTGATTTGTTATATAGAGGTGTCCTTTATAGACAGTGATTTGTTATATAGAGGTGCTCTTTAAGGCAGGTTTGACTGTATATCTTTTAAACATGAACATTATCATTGACAAAAGTATGGAACAATAGATACTTGGATACCAGATCCTCTGGTGCCTTTAGTCCCTTCATCTCACTGGGGGTCGTCTGTTTCTGGAGCACATCATAAAAGTACAAACTAAACTGAAATAGAAGTCGTATGAGTGAGTAACTAGAACTATTAGTGAATTCCCTCCCTTTGACAAGTTTAAACTGAAATAGAAGTCGTATGAGTGAGTAACTAGAACTATTAGTGAATTCCCTCCCTTTGACAAGTTTAGGAGTAAGTGAGTGAGTGAGTGAGTGAGTGTTGTTTAACACCAACTCAACAATTTTTCAGCTATATTATGTTGAGAACAAGTTTACTTTCAATGAGCTGATGATGAGGTCTGCTTTGTACTAGACCAACACGCTTAGTTGGATTTTTATACTGCTAGCTCACTAACACAGTCCACAGATATACATGTCGCCCCACTCAAGACATATTATTTTGATTTCAACCCAACCAGTCTGTGCTCTTTCTCCTTAAAGCTGCATTTTAGCGGAGAAGCAACAAATACCAATTTTATAGTCTTTGGTTTGACCCGACCGGGGATCGAACCCACGATGTGAGCATGCTAACCATTACACCACTGATGCAGTAGAAGTCGTATGAAATATGGTTAGGGTTACAAGTGCTTAACACCACTTTCAACAATATTTCAGTAACGATTTGTGGCTGCTGAGAAACACATTTTATTTAAGTGCATACAACTTGTAAACAGGAAGTGGCCAAGTAGCGAGTCTAAAAATACATCCCACAACTAATACAGATGTAATAAATTTGGTTATAAATACATGTACCATGAAATTTAGTGGGTGAGTGATTGTTGTTTAACACCAAATGAGTAATTTTTCAGCCATATCATGACGAGAACAGGTTAAATGTTTACATGAGATGGTGTCATGGTGATGATGATGTCCACTTTCTACTTGACCAACACGCTCTACTCCTACACATTATTCTGATTCCGAGTCAACAACATGATGTGTGCTTAGCAGGGAAGCAGGAAATACAAATTTTAGTTTTTACCCATGAAATTTATGATTTGCAGTTGTTCAGAAAAATGAAATGTAAATTTTGAAAACAAAAAGAGGGAAACTTACCTTGGAGAGTAGAAAACCTTTATATTTTGTTAGCCATAAATATAAAGCAGGCCATCCACTGTGTTTACTGCTGCTACTAAATGTGGATTTTTTAGTCTGAAAGTAAATTGATGGTTAGGTTTATGATGTTTAACGCCACTTTCAACAATATTTCAGTTATATCATGTCGTCATTGCCGGATTTACCATTGTGCTTAGGTGTGCTTAAGCACAGGGCCCCGTTGGCCAGGGTGGAGGGGGGCATCTTCCTGCCAAATCTTTTTTTTACATGTCTGACCTGATATAACGTAATATTTTAGCTATTCCTAAATTTCCTGAACATGTATGCCTGACTGCCTGAGTAGGCCTATCGGGTCTATCTCCTTCAGGGCCCAAGCAAGGGACCTCATAACTTAACTAGCACAGGGCCTCATTTGTCCTAAAGTCAACACAGCGTGGCAGTCAGTTTTATTGGTGGAGGAAACCGGAGTACCCGGAGAAAACCACCGACCTGTCACAAGTCACTGACAAACTGTATCACCTAACGTTGTATCGAGTACATCTCGTCTAAGCGGGTTTTGAACTCACAACATTAGTGACGATAGGCACTAATTGCACAGGTAGTTGGAAATCCAACTACCATACGATCACAACCACGACAGTCCCAAAAGTAAATTTACACTTCATGATAATGAATAAGCCGAACAATAAAATTATATTGAATAACTTTTAGGCTTTCAACACCTTGTAAGTATTCTTTCAATATACAACTGGTTCAAAATTGCTATGATTTAAGGGTTAGGGTTATGGTGTTAAATGCCACTTTCAACAATATTTCAGGTATATCATGGCTGTTAGTTTCATTGGTGAAGGAAACAAGAGTACCCAGAGAAAACCACGGACATGCCATAAGTCACTGACAAACTTTATCACATAATGTTGTATCGAGTACATGCTATAATTTAACAAAAAAACATTTAATTTGCATAGTTATCAAGCAAATACAAACATTTCATTGGCTCCAAGAACAAACAATTTTCTTTGATATTTCATGAATATTCGGGACAATATATATTTATTATAAATTGTATGTAAAATTCTACTTTATGTATTTTTTTGGATCATAAATAAATATTTTTGTAAAAATGAAAAACATACAAATATGATACATTTGATCTCTATTTATTCTTTGTAACCTTCATCACTGGAAATGAATAGATATAAAACTACATTACAAAGGGAGTTAATCCAATAACAAACAATAGATAGGAAGGGGAGATAACAATTGAGTGAGTGATTGTTGCTCAACACCAAATGAACAATTTTTCAGCTATATCATGACAATAACAAGTTGTATTTCGATGAGATGACGGTAATGTCTGCTTTGTACTAGACCAACATACTTATTTGGATTTTTATGGTGCTAGCTCACTGAAATAACAGATCTGAAGTATACATGTCGCTCCACTCCGACACATTATCCTGGCTTCTTCCCCCAATAAGTCCAGTAGTCATGATATGGATGAAATGTGATGAAAAATGCCTAATAATCCCCCCTCAACTCACGTCAGAGTTGCCAGTGTTTTTGGTTTGGTTTGGTTTATGGTGTTTAACACCACTTTCAACAATATTTCACATAATGTTGTATTGAGAACACCTCGTCTGAGCATGGTTCGAACTCACAACATTAGTGGCGATAGGCACTGATTGAACAGGTAGTTGAAAATCCAACTACCATACAATCATGACTACGACGGCTCCTGCCAGGATTTTTGTTAAAATATTAAGGACAATTGTCCTTATAGCATTATTTCTTATCAGTCATTCCTTAGTTACTTCACTTAATATTTATCCTAAAAGTTTTCAAAGCTTAGGTCATTTTCAAAATCTTCAGGCCAATGGCTTAGAAAATGCCTCAAACTGAAACCCTGGCACTTATTACATGTACATGCAAGTCTTTAATAATAAAAAAAAAAAAGAGATGAAATTTCTCATACGGTCAAATCTGTATTAAGAGGTCACCTTTGGGGCAAGGAGAAAGTGTCCTTATTGGAGAGGTAATATTTTAAAAGAGGTTCAATTCATATGAAATTGTCTATGATAGGACAAGGCAAAGGTGACTTTTTACTACAGATGACTGCTTAGTCCGAGATTCCTCTGCTGTCTGACGGCTTTTTTCGACTTGCTGTAGCCATTAGACCGAGATTGCTCTGCCGCCCGACTGCTTTTTTCAACTTGCTGTGGCTACAGCAAGTCGAAAAAAACCGTCGGACGGCAGAGGAATCTCGAACTAGTGACTGCTTAATAGAGGTGACTTCATGGGTAGGTTTGACAGTACTTATTGAAGATATCATTGATCTTCAACATTTTAACATTTTCTCACCCAGGATCCTATAAATAATATATTACCTCTTTAAGTTGTGCAATTGCTCCCCACGTCACAAGTTTTGTATGTGCCTCATATAACTGCATTAATGAACCCAAGAATTTCCAATCAGACATCAGTATCTGAGCTTGTATTAGATGTAGAATTGTATCACACTCAAATCTGCAAGACAAAACAAAAAGTCACATCAGCTCTGGGGATATAATGGTAGTTACAGTTAAACCTGCTTTAGTGACCATCTCTATTAAGCAATAACTTGTATTATGTGACATTAATTTTAAATTCCCTTTACTGTATAATGCATTTCATATCAATTAAACCTGTATTTAGCACCCACCTGTCTTATGTGACCCTATTTCAATGTTCCCTTGAAAGGTGAAGTTGAAAGGTCACATTAGACAGGTTTGGCTGTATATTCAGCAACATTCATTCATTCATTAATCGTTGGTGCAAGAAAAGTTTGAAGACAACAAAGGGGGGTAACCAGAAGTCATAGTAACCAGAAGTCATAGTAACCAGAAGTCATAGTAACCAGAAGTCATAGTAACCAGAAGTCATAGTAACCAGAAGTCATAGATGAAAGAAGGACAGACAAAACTATGACCAAAAGAAAAAACAACAGTCTACAAAACACTACACAGAAAACTAAATGTCGAGCAACATAAAAACCAGGGGTGAACTCAGGTGCTCCGGAAAGGTAAGGAGTTCCTGCATTGAAAATACTTCTTTAATTTTATTCAGCAGTGCACTGAAGTGGGCACATCAGTCAACCAGCCAATTGTCTATAGTAGTACAAAATATGACACCAGTGACTTTGAAAAAAATTGCTCAGTAGTTTCTTGTTTATGATGGTTTTTTACTGTTATCCATATTTAGTAAGGATTTAACTACTAAAAAAAATATGTCAACATGTAAGACAGGCATGTCAAATAACTACACCCTCTGTTGTTTTCACAGGATATTCAAAACAGCTGATTATTTTCTTATTTGATATATACAATGTCTGGTCCAAAGTGGATTGGGGGTGGCTATACAATGTCTGGTCCAAAGTGGATTGGGAGTGGCATTATGGTTATGGTGTCTAATGCCACTTTCAACAACATTTCAGATATATCGTGGAGGAAACCAGAGTACCCGGAGAAAATCACCAACCTGCCAGAATTCACTGACAAACTTTATCACATAATGTTGTATGGAGTACACCTCACCTGAGTGGGGTCGGACTCGCAACTTTAGTGGTGATAGATATTGATTGCATAGGTTCAACTACCATACCATCATGACGGCCCCTAAAGTGGATTGGAATGTGGATCTTGGACCAAAATAATAGTAAACATTGTGTCTTGTTATCCACAAAATTCATATGGATTTTTTATGATATTTTTATTTACAATGCACGTCAACAGTGGAATATTTATAACTACCGGTAGAGTGCCCTCTGAAGTAACCCAGTAACGACAGGATGAGATATTATTATGTAACTCACACAAATTATGTCATGAAGCAGGCTAGTAATATGTTTTCTTATGTGGTGGACAAAGGATGGAAACTTTTTTACAAGTCTTCCAAATGCTGAATCGATGGAGGTCAGGAACGGTGAGGGAAAAGGAAGGGTGAATTTTCATATAACTCACAAAAATGCTACCTTGACTGTGATAAGTAAAGAATGGCTTAAACTTTTACAAAATGTATATAACTCAAAGGGTAATGAAAACTTTTACTATAACACACCCAAATGCTGCCTTGAGTGGGGTCAGTAAAGGGTAATGAAAACTTTTACTATAACTCACCCAAATGCTGTTTTGAGTGGGGCCAGTAAAGGGTGATGGAAACTTTTACTACAGCTCTGTACAATTTCTGTGATAACTATAACGAGGTCAGAATAATTCATGAATTTCAGTGTTCCCATGGTACTGACCTGTTCATAGCTATAAATACAGTTAAGGTAATAAACAAAAGCATAATGTATGCTAATTTACATGGAAGCATACATTTGTACAGTCAATGGTACAAGAATCGTTGATAACCCACAGCTGATCATGCTCTGATTACTCTCTACTCATTATCCGTGGATCATCTGACAGAGAAGTCCCCATATTCATGAATACAAATCTTAGAAAACATGGTATCCTCCAAGTGTATGTTGAAACATTTCGGTTAAATAGAATTTAAATATGATGAGGCAGAGATCTTAAGATTTCTGACAGACAAAAAAATCATATTTATAGTACATTAAGATAAAAACATAACACAGTGTTTCAGCTAGTCTTTGCAATCTTCAGGACATTCTTTAATAATAAAACTAAATTTTTATAAAGTTCTTCAGGACAATTTGAGAAATAGGTGGGCTAATGTCCTGAGAACGGTGCCTAGCTGAATCACTGTAATATGGCCTTTTTTTTTCTGTGGTCGTATAAAAATGGATACAACTCCATCGTCTTGAGTCTAGCTGTGAGAAAGTGACTCAAGTGTTCAGATAAATGAGCCAACAACTGTTCATTCTGATCTGCTGTGTCTTCTACTCGTCTAAATTCTACCATTAATGTTTGGTACAATGATTTTAATGTCTGAAATCAACAAGAATAATTCCTTTAATTTGATATTACTTGTTATCAGTTATGATTTTTGTTTATCCTTAAAAAATAGCAATGTTATTTACTGTCAAATTATCAAATTATACATTTTTCTATCGCAGCCGCAAGTGATAAAGTTTACCAGTTGCTTGCTCATGGTCGGTGGTTCTCTCCGGATACTTCGGCTTCTTCCACTACTAAAACTGGTCGCCATGATATAGCTGAAATATTGCTGAAAGTGGCATTAAACACCAAAAATCAATCAATCAATCAATCATTTTTCTATTGATCTCACTGAGAAATATTTTCAATATCAACGGAGTGACTATGTTACTGCAAATTATCGGTCAGTGTGATGTTAACTTCATGTTACAGATAAAAACAATAACGTCAGTTTTGAAGGTCGTGGCAGACATTATTACTAGTATCACAGGTCGTCCTATTAGACTCTCTGTAATAATGTCTGTCACGACCTTCATAGCTTCTAGTATCACAGGTCGTCCTATTAGACTCTCTGTAATAATGTCTGTCACGACCTTCATAGCTTCTAGTATCACAGGTCGTCCTATTAGACTCTCTGTAATAATGTCTGTCACGACCTTCATAGCTTCTAGTATCACAGGTCGTCCTATTAGACTCTCTGTAATAATGTCTGTCACGACCTTCATAGCTTCTAGTATCACAGGTCGTCCTATTAGACTCGCTGTAATAATGTCTGTCACGACCTTCATAGCTTCTAGTATCACAGGTCGTCCTATTAGACTCTCTGTAATAATGTCTGTCACGACCTTCATAGCTTCTAGTATCACAGGTCGTCCTATTAGACTCGCTGTAATAATGTCTGTCACGACCTTCATAGCTTCTAGTATCACAGGTCATCCTATTAGACTCACTGTAATAATGTCTGTCACGACCTTCATAGCTTCTAGTATCACAGGTCGTCCTATTAGACTCTCTGTAATAATGTCTGTCACGACCTTCATAGCTTCTAGTATCACAGGTCGTCCTATTAGACTCTCTGTAATAATGTCTGTCACGACCTTCATAGCTTCTAGTATCACAGGTCGTCCTATTAGACTCTCTGTAATAATGTCTGTCACGACCTTCATAGCTTCTAGTATCACAGGTCGTCCTATTAGACTCTCTGTAATAATGTCTGTCACGACCTTCATAGCTTCTAGTATCACAGGTCGTCCTATTAGACTCTCTGTAATAATGTCTGTCACGACCTTCATAGCTTCTAGTATCACAGGTCGTCCTATTAGACTCTCTGTAATAATGTCTGTCACGACCTTCATAGCTTCTAGTATCACAGGTCGTCCTATTAGACTCGCTGTAATAATGTCTGTCACGACCTTCATAGCTTCTAGTATCACAGGTCGTCCTATTAGACTCTCTGTAATAATGTCTGTCACGACCTTCATAGCTTCTAGTATCACAGGTCGTCCTATTAAACTCGCTGCAATAATGTCTGTCACGACCTTCATAGCTTCTAGTATCACAGGTCATCCTATTAGACTCACTGTAATAATGTCTGTCACGACCTTCATAGCTTCTAGTATCACAGATCGTCCTATTAGACTCGCTGTAATAATGTCTGTCACGACCTTCATAGCTTCTAGTATCACAGATCGTCCTATTAGACTCGCTGTAATAATGTCTGTCACGACCTTCATAGCTTCTAGTATCACAGGTCATCCTATTAGACTCGCTGTAATAATGTCTGTCACGACCTTCATAGCTTCTAGCCCATTCTATATTTATATCACCGATTTGTAAATTTTCCCTTGATCTTTACACACAAAAATATCTATCATCAAGCGACCAACATGATACAAACATATTATCGTTAATTTATATAACACGACGTTATATTGACAAATTCTTGATAAACATACTATTGTAGATATGCTTTGATCGTAATGGTCTTCTCATCATATCCCACATCTGAGACTTCCTCTTTGATGCAATATTGTTAGAAGAAAACATTCTCGCAAAACCGATCAACGATAGTATATATTTAACCAACAGATTCTACCTTCTTTATTAGCTGATAGCCAGATATTATATAATCGCTAATTTCTGTGGCTATCTAATTGCTGCAGTATTCTACGGTCAACTCAGGACCGCAGAAATTAAATTAGCAGAATATTATATATTGAAGAAACAATTTGTTGCTTCCTGTAACACATATTTTTTTTTCAGCTGCAACATTTTCAAACAGCCCATGAAAAAAATCAGCAAAAAATAAATGTCTTCTTTTTTAATCCAAAAGGGCAGGAATTTTACACCCCAAAAATTACCGATTATACAGTAACTATGAGCATTCACTGTCCCTACCATTGTACTGTCTGTTTATTTTGTCGTGGATGTTTGCATTAGTATGTGGTCTTTTTAAGTGGAAGCCAATCTGTGTAGGTTATCTTTCATTGTTTGTTTATACAAGTATTGCAGTTGGAGATCCAATTATCAACAGTGGGGGACAGTTGGGATCCCTCATTGTGGGGGACAGTTGAGATTCCTCATTGTGGGGGAGAGTTGGGATTCCTCATTGTGGGGGACAGTTGGGATTCCTCATTGTGGGGGAGAGTTGGGATCCCTCATTGTGGGGGACAGTTGGGATTCCTCATTGTGGGGGACAGTTGGGATTCCTCATTGTGGGGGACAGTTGGGATTCCTCATTGTGGGGGAGAGTTGGGATCCCTCATTGTGGGGGACAGTTGGGATTCCTCATTGTAGGGGAGAGTTGGGATTCCTCATTGTGGCGGAGAGTTGGGATTCCTCATTGTGGGGGAGAGTTGGGATTCCTCATTGTGGGGGACAGTTGGGATTCCTCATTGTAGGGGAGAGTTGGGATTCCTCATTGTGGGGGAGAGTTGGGATTCCTCATTGTGGGGGAGAGTTGGGATTCCTCATTGTGGAGGAGAGTTGGGATTCCTCATTGTGGGGGACAGTTGGGATCCCTCATTGTGGGGGACAGTTGGGATTCCTCATTGTGGGGGAGAGTTGGGATCCCTCATTGTGGAGGAGAGTTGGGATTCCTCATTGTGGGGGAGAGTTGGGATTCCTCATTGTGGGGGACAGTTGGGATCCCTCATTGTGGGGGACAGTTGGGATTCCTCATTGTGGGGGAGAGTTGGGATTCCTCATTGTGGGGGAGAGTTGGGATTCCTCATTGTGGGGGAGAGTTGGGATTCCTCATTGTGGGGGACAGTTGGGATCCCTCATTGTGGGGGACAGTTGGGATTCCTCATTGTAGGGGAGAGTTGGGATTACTCATTGTGGGGGAGAGTTGGGATTCCTCATTGTGGGGGAGAGTTGGGATTCCTCATTGTGGGGGACAGTTGGGATTCCTCATTGTAGGGGAGAGTTGGGATTCCTCATTGTGGGGGAGAGTTGGGATTCCTCAATGTGGGGGACAGTTGGGATTCCTCATTGTAGGGGAGAGTTGGGATTCTTCATTGTGGGGGAGAGTTGGGATTCCTCATTGTGGGGGAGAGTTGGGATTCCTCATTGTGGGGGACAGTTGGGATTCCTCATTGTGGGGGAGAGTTGGGATTCCTCATTGTGGGGGAGAGTTGGGATCCCTCATTGTGGGGGAGAGTTGGGATCCCTCATTGTGGGGGACAGTTGGGATTCCTCATTGTGGGGGACAGTTGGGATTCCTCATTGTGGGGGAGAGTTGGGATTCCTCATTGTGGGGGAGAGTTGGGATTTCTCATTGTGGGGGAGAGTTGGGATCCCTCATTGTGGGGGAGAGTTGGGATTCCTCATTGTGGGGGAGAGTTGGAATTCCTCATTGTGGGGGACAGTTGTGATTCCTCATTGTGGGGGAGAGTTGGGATTCCTCATTGTGGGGGAGAGTTGGGATTCCTCATTGTGGGGGAGAGTTGGGATTCCTCATTGTGGGGGACAGTTGGGATTCCTCATTGTGAGGGAGAGTTGGGATTCCTCATTGTGGGGGAGAGTTGGGATCCCTCATTGTGGGGGAGAGTTGGGATCCCTCATTGTGGGGGACAGTTGGGATTCCTCATTGTGGGGGACAGTTGGGATTCCTCATTGTGGGGGAGAGTTGGGATTCCTCATTGTGGGGGAGAGTTGGGATTCCTCATTGTGGGGGAGAGTTGGGATCCCTCATTGTGGGGGGGAGTTGGGATTCCTCATTGTGGGGGACAGTTGGGATTCCTCATTGTGGGGGAGAGTTGGGATTCCTCATTGTGGGGGAGAGTTGGGATTCCTCATTGTGAGGGAGAGTTGGGATTCCTCATTGCTTTAACCCTGCCACATTTTTTTGCCTGTCACAAGTCAGGACCTTCATTTCCATCAGCATAATGCCATAATAATTGTTGTGTTTAATGATTTTAATTCAGAGGTAGTTGTTGGTTTTCTTGATGTTGGTCATTACTGTTTAAACTTTTCTTAAAGTCAGCATGCAAACAATTAATGACCTCAAATAAACAAAATTAATTTGAAATATGGCTTGATCTTGATTTCGATCTATTGGATGAAACAGAAAGCGCTTTTTAAAAATGCAACGGATATAAATCTGATCCTCTATCGGTGTTTTGGCTTCATTCTCCAAATTTAATCTTTAAAATCATTACAAGTTGGTCATTAATAATAATAATAGTAATAAATTATATCGTTGTGGTCAGTTTTATTTGTGGAGGAAACCGGAGTACCCAGAGAAAACAGCTAACCTGCTGCAAGTCACTGACAAACTGTATCACATTAAGTTGTATAGAGTACACCTCATCGTGGACGGGAATCAAACTCACAGGTTGGGGTTATGGTGTTTAATGCACTTTTCAACAATATTTCAGTTATATTGTGGTGGTCAGTTTTATTGTGGTGGTCAGTTATATTGTGGTGGTCAGTTATATTGTGGTGGTCAGTTTTATTGTGGTGGTCAGTTATATTGTGGTGGTCAGTTTTATTGTGGTGGTCAGTTTTATTGTGGTGGTCAGTTATATTGTGGTGGTCAGTTTTATTGGTGGAAGAAACCGGAGTCAGAAATAAATCTCCTTGCAAACAACTACTCTAATGAACTTTTGCTCATTAGGTTTTGCTATAAGATCTATTTCATCTACAATAAGCATCTGTCTCCCTCTGAAAACATAGGTAACCGTGGCCAATTTGGCTAGTCTGTTTAGACCGTTTGCTTTACTTGCTCCCAAAGATTTTTAAATTATTAAGCTTTCCAAACTGTTGACTATGAGGGAAACTGATGAAGGATATTTTATATGTGTCGTGTGCACTAAGGGACCGACCATTTAACTTGCAGGGGAGGGGCCATGTTTTTTTTTTTTCGTTCAGAAATTCTTTTTCGGACAACACGAGTTAGAATATCTATTTTTTTTGTCGCGCAAAGCGCGAAATTCTGCTAAGGTCACCCTATGTCTGAAGGAGGAGAACCTTAGTTTTAATAATAATTACATGATTTAAAAACTAAATTTCAACACAAAATATATCTACATTTTATGATTTTGTAATAAATTATAAATCATGTCATTATCAAAGCACTGACTACTGACCGGATGATATCCTCAAGACTAATAGTCCACCAGCTGAGGTATCGACCCAGTGATAGTAACAAAGCACTGACTACTGACCGGATGATACCCTCAAGACTAATAGTCCACCAGCTGAGGTATCGACCCAGTGATAGTAATACAAATGTAGATATCAAATTTAATGTGCATAACACACTCAATTAAATATCTACGTTTTCATTGTATCTGATTTGTCCCACAAAACTAGCTGACATCCATTTTATGGGGGTTGTCCCGAAAGTGGAGAAACTAAAGTTTTATTCTCTACCCTAGAATTCCATGTGTAGTACATACATCTTTGGACCTGGTAAAGAATCCTTTCTGTTCTAAGAAGCCCAAAGAAACATATGTCTTCTCTGCCATTGAAAAGTGCCCTAAACAGTATACCAGAAGTGCCCATGCTGATCCTGGCTTTATACTGTCTTTAGAACCGAATACTGGTTTTATACTGTCCTTTGACCCAAAAAGAAATTTAACGTCATCTCTTGATCCAAATTTCTGCTTTATATTTTCTCTTTCCTTGTCCTGAAATTAAAGATTCCATTTTCATTACCATTTACTGGTACTTGAAAAGAGCTTAATACTGTAATCTATATTAATACAGAGAAAAACATTTGATTAACCAGGAATAATACCGTAAACGGAGGTGTATAATACTCACTTTTCTGTTGAGGAAATCATGTGACCAGCCATGTGGTTAGCATTATACACAAGAAATAAAATAAATGTACTTGTATTACAATCATTTATTTGGTTGTGAATGCTTAACACCACTTTCAACAATTAAAACAAAAATATCATGGCAGTCATTCAATTTTTATTGGCGAAAGAAACCAGAGTAAACCAGTTGCAATTCATTAACAAACTTTTTTTTATCACATGTTGTTTAATCCTCATCACCTCCCTAGATGGCAAGTAGACTGAAAAGTTTTGTCAGTGAAATCTTGCTGTCAGATGTCCCACGTTTTGATATACATGTACCTGTACAAGTATTTGTACCTTTAATCAGTATTAGATTCTATTCATAATAATCTGTGAATTTACTTACAGATAAATCCTTGGCTTTATCAAATGCAAACTGACTTATTAGCTGAAAAAATGTCTCCAAGAATTTTTCTTCAGAACCTCCAATTCCTGACGCCATTATCACTACCGATATTCATTCTTCACATGACTCTACAAAAATATACATTGTATATAAAAAATACCGGTAGACGTTTCAAGAAATCTGTATCGCTTAACTGGTTTATGGTGTACAAAAAACACACATAAATTATGACATATACTTTAAACCAAGTTAATAATGACAAATATCTTAAACCAAGTTCATGAAGCATAACAAATTATTTAGAGTGAATAAATTTTATATGAATGTTGACCATATATGTATTAGCAATTTTGCATACAAGCTTGAGATTAAAATTAGCCCATTTGTTTCATAGGTTTGTCATGTTGTGGAAGGGGGGATATTTTTCTATTTTTTAGTAACTGTGACTGTGATTGAGGGGAGGGCTGTTCGACACAGGTTTGAAAGATGACCATCCAAGCACCATTTCAGCAAAGTTTGGTTTCATTTAGTCTAGTGGTTTTTGAGAAATAGATTTTCAAATGAATTTCAATCAAATTAGGGTTAATTTGCATATACAGGTATGAAGGCATTTGCTAAAAATCTGCAAAATTACAAATTTTACTGAAAAAAGCAGAATGTATGTTAAACCTCACATCACAATATACCTTCTGTACTACAGCACAGTCATAAACAAATAGTGTGATGAATCACTGTGAGTCCGTGATAGACGTATACTGATACAGTACAATCAGACACATATACTGAAATAGCACGATAAATCACTGTGATAGACGTACATGTATCACTCTTCTTAGAGCTACTGTAATACAGTACAATCAGACACATATACTGATATAGCACGATAAATCACTGTGATAGACGTACATGTATCACTCTTCTTAGAAGTTAGAGATACTGATACAGTACAATCAAACACATATACTGATATAGCAGGATAAATCACTGTGATGTGGGTCTGAAAGGGGTCTAAGCGTGATACGTGAATAGCCTTTTTTAGGAAGCGTGACATGTGAAAAAATAGACGTGAAAACGTGATCTCTAGTGCAACGTGATCCGTGAAAAATCATTATTCTGTACGTGAATGCATGAAAATCTAACTTACTTTTACGCGTGAAGATGAAACACAAGCACGTCTGGTGTATTCATTAGCTGCGGAACCGTAGGCCTTATGGTCCTTGGCCAGTTTTCTGATTTTTGCGGACCTATAAGGGCTACGGTTCTGCAGCTAGTGTATTCATATGCTCAGGAAGAGTGAGCGATATCTACCACTCATATATAGTCAACAACATTCAAATTGTAATATAATCGGTGAAATTAGTCACAATCTGGCAGCTATGAGGAACTGCCATATAACTAAACAACAAAAACCAACTATAAAACTACATATACAGATTTCACAATAAGGTCTTCCACATATATAACTGACACCAAGAAGTCCCTGACAATAAACTAGGGGTGTAACAATACACTTTTTCCACAAGCGATACATATCGCGATATTTGATATGTATTACGATACGTATCACAATACGTTTTATAGGAAACTGTGACTATTCCTTGAAGTCCATGCTGGTCGACATGGGCGCTGCCATGGTTTTTTTTTATACGAGGTCGCTTACGTACTAGCGGAAATTATAAATATTTGATATTTGATTAATTAATTTTAAAAGCGTAAATTAATCGATTCACTTTTCTCAAAATATTAATTACATGATCACCAAAAAAAGAAAACAGAAGTTCAACACTACTTTTTTTTTAAAAATGAGCATCATATCGTTTGTATCGTAAGCGGCCTCCACATATCGTGAACCGAACCGTCCCCAAAATAATCGTGATTTCGGTACATACGGTGAATCGTATCCCCCTTACAATAAACGGTAATCAATCCATGCAGAAAAGCGTGAAACGTGAAATATCCAAATATCTAAGCGTGAAGCGTGATTTTGCCAAATTTTAAGCGTGATTGGTACCCCCCTTTAGGACCCCCTGTGATAGACGTATCACTCTTCTTAGTGATAACGTTTTGCTCTCTTTAATCTATTTGCTTACTTTTTGATGCATTTTGGGTAATTCTAATAAAAAATGTATAATTACTTGCTATTTTAAAAAGAAATGTCTATTTTCAGTAACAGTGACCATCTTTGGTGGAAGGTAGAGCTGCTGGACAGTTTTGAAATAAAAGTGATGACACATGCCCAGCTGTTATGCGGTCCATATATATGCTTATGAAATGCATGCATACATACGAATACACACATGAATCTATTTTTAGACTACTACCAACAGAAATTGATATGATATTGATATTTTAAACTTTCTTCAGCATAAACCGCTGTTCGCGCATCCGGTGAGTTCGTGCATACGTATTGTACATGTCAAAATTGCAAAATCATTGGAAAAGTTAAGATGGGGACTACTGGTATGTGAGGATTAACTCTAATTATATTAAAAGATATCAAATGTTTTCAGATTTGAGCTGATTTTGAAGGAATAGGTATAAATTTCAATTTCGAAAACTTTCAAAATAAAATCTTTCCTTTATTCATTTTAAGAACCATCCAAAGTATGCATGCCCGATATCACCGGACGTTGCAACATTTGTCAAAAATCGAGGGTTGGTTTGTTTACACTTCGTTTTCACTGAAATGTTAAAAATTGTAGCGGAATCCGGATAAAGACCATAAAGATAATACTTTAATGTATTTGAGGATGATTTAAATTAATGCAATAAAACTTTGGTAAGCTGTGAAATTAACCACTGAACCCTTATATGCGTGAACACACCAGATGGCTCTGTACATCAAATGTTGAAATTAAGGTTTATTCTGTGGCAGTGGAAGAAAAACTATATTTTTAGAGAAAACTACAAAATGCAGTCAATATTCGATGATATCCACAAATAAAAACATATCTAATTTAAAAAAAAAATCTACTTTCAATTTGATGATGTATAAACAACTTTGGCTTTAACCATGTCTCTTTTTTTTTCATGAAATACTACCACAGGCACAGGTGCTTGTTACGATATTTTTTTATCCCTCGACTGAAAACTCAAAAACAGAGTTGTCAGTCGAGGGATACATTAAACATATCTTATTGTCATACAAAACAAGACAAATGGATAAGACACAAGTTGTAAACTTATGAAGTCTTCTCCGGTCGAGGGATAAAAATAATTGTAAACAAGCTCCTGTGATACGACTTCTTTCAGCAAAATGAAAGTCTTCATAAAAATAGGACTTTGCAACATTCATAAACATGCAGAATAGAATGGTAAATACTGATTGAAGATGTGGCCTACCCATGACATGGTCCAAGTGACAGATAAGATATAAAAAAAAATACAGGAAAAAAAATACTCCAGAAAAACAGGAAATAGTTAAAATAAAATAATATATAAACCAAACTCGGTTTGAAAAACCCGGTATGTCTCTTTCAACGTAGCTTGTATATATCCATCAAGTATCTGTATGAATGCGCTGTTGATACCAATACCGACTTTAATGTAACAAGAGAGAGTGTGTCTTATTAGTAGTGCACGAGGCTCTCGACGCTTGTTTTTACGAAAAAAAAGGGAAAGAATTTGAATATTGCTGGGTTATAGGCTATGAGTTTAATCTGTTCTGTTCTGTTCTGTTCTGTTCTGTTCTGTTCTGTTCTGTTCTGTTCTGTTCTGTTCTGTTCTGTTCTGTTCTGTTCTGTTCTGTTCTGTTCTGTTCTGTTCTGTTCTGTTCTGTTCTGTTCTGTTCTGTTCTGTTCTGTTCTGTTCTGTTCTGTTCTGTTCTGTTCTGTTCTGTTCTGTTCTGTTCTGTTCTGTTCTGTTCTGTTCTGTTCTGTTCTGTTCTGTTCTGTTCTGTTCTGTTCTGTTCTGTTCTGTTCTGTTCTGTTCTGTTCTGTTCTGTTCTGTTCTGTTCTGTTCTGTTCTGTTCTGTTCTGTTCTGTTCTGTTCTGTTCTGTTCTGTTCTGTTCTGTTCTGTTCTGTTCTGTTCTGTTCTGTTCTGTTCTGTTCTGTTCTGTTCTGTTCTGTTCTGTTCTGTTCTGTTCTGTTCTGTTCTGTTCTGTTCTGTTCTGTTCTGTTCTGTTCTGTTCTGTTCTGTTCTGTTCTGTTCTGTTCTGTTCTGTTCTGTTCTGTTCTGTTCTGTTCTGTTCTGTTCTGTTCTGTTCTGTTCTGTTCTGTTCTGTTCTGTTCTGTTCTGTTCTGTTCTGTTCTGTTCTGTTCTGTTCTGTTCTGTTCTGTTCTGTTCTGTTCTGTTCTGTTCTGTTCTGTTCTGTTCTGTTCTGTTCTGTTCTGTTCTGTTCTGTTCTGTTCTGTTCTGTTCTGTTCTGTTCTGTTCTGTTCTGTTCTGTTCTGTTCTGTTCTGTTCTGTTCTGTTCTGTTCTGTTCTGTTCTGTTCTGTTCTGTTCTGTTCTGTTCTGTTCTGTTCTGTTCTGTTCTGTTCTGTTCTGTTCTGTTCTGTTCTGTTCTGTTCTGTTCTGTTCTGTTCTGTTCTGTTCTGTTCTGTTCTGTTCTGTTCTGTTCTGTTCTGTTCTGTTCTGTTCTGTTCTGTTCTGTTCTGTTCTGTTCTGTTCTGTTCTGTTCTGTTCTGTTCTGTTCTGTTCTGTTCTGTTCTGTTCTGTTCTGTTCTGTTCTGTTCTGTTCTGTTCTGTTCTGTTCTGTTCTGTTCTGTTCTGTTCTGTTCTGTTCTGTTCTGTTCTGTTCTGTTCTGTTCTGTTCTGTTCTGTTCTGTTCTGTTCTGTTCTGTTCTGTTCTGTTCTGTTCTGTTCTGTTCTGTTCTGTTCTGTTCTGTTCTGTTCTGTTCTGTTCTGTTCTGTTCTGTTCTGTTCTGTTCTGTTCTGTTCTGTTCTGTTCTGTTCTGTTCTGTTCTGTTCTGTTCTGTTCTGTTCTGTTCTGTTCTGTTCTGTTCTGTTCTGTTCTGTTCTGTTCTGTTCTGTTCTGTTCTGTTCTGTTCTGTTCTGTTCTGTTCTGTTCTGTTCTGTTCTGTTCTGTTCTGTTCTGTTCTGTTCTGTTCTGTTCTGTTCTGTTCTGTTCTGTTCTGTTCTGTTCTGTTCTGTTCTGTTCTGTTCTGTTCTGTTCTGTTCTGTTCTGTTCTGTTCTGTTCTGTTCTGTTCTGTTCTGTTCTGTTCTGTTCTGTTCTGTTCTGTTCTGTTCTGTTCTGTTCTGTTCTGTTCTGTTCTGTTCTGTTCTGTTCTGTTCTGTTCTGTTCTGTTCTGTTCTGTTCTGTTCTGTTCTGTTCTGTTCTGTTCTGTTCTGTTCTGTTCTGTTCTGTTCTGTTCTGTTCTGTTCTGTTCTGTTCTGTTCTGTTCTGTTCTGTTCTGTTCTGTTCTGTTCTGTTCTGTTCTGTTCTGTTCTGTTCTGTTCTGTTCTGTTCTGTTCTGTTCTGTTCTGTTCTGTTCTGTTCTGTTCTGTTCTGTTCTGTTCTGTTCTGTTCTGTTCTGTTCTGTTCTGTTCTGTTCTGTTCTGTTCTGTTCTGTTCTGTTCTGTTCTGTTCTGTTCTGTTCTGTTCTGTTCTGTTCTGTTCTGTTCTGTTCTGTTCTGTTCTGTTCTGTTCTGTTCTGTTCTGTTCTGTTCTGTTCTGTTCTGTTCTGTTCTGTTCTGTTCTGTTCTGTTCTGTTCTGTTCTGTTCTGTTCTGTTCTGTTCTGTTCTGTTCTGTTCTGTTCTGTTCTGTTCTGTTCTGTTCTGTTCTGTTCTGTTCTGTTCTGTTCTGTTCTGTTCTGTTCTGTTCTGTTCTGTTCTGTTCTGTTCTGTTCTGTTCTGTTCTGTTCTGTTCTGTTCTGTTCTGTTCTGTTCTGTTCTGTTCTGTTCTGTTCTGTTCTGTTCTGTTCTGTTCTGTTCTGTTCTGTTCTGTTCTGTTCTGTTCTGTTCTGTTCTGTTCTGTTCTGTTCTGTTCTGTTCTGTTCTGTTCTGTTCTGTTCTGTTCTGTTCTGTTCTGTTCTGTTCTGTTCTGTTCTGTTCTGTTCTGTTCTGTTCTGTTCTGTTCTGTTCTGTTCTGTTCTGTTCTGTTCTGTTCTGTTCTGTTCTGTTCTGTTCTGTTCTGTTCTGTTCTGTTCTGTTCTGTTCTGTTCTGTTCTGTTCTGTTCTGTTCTGTTCTGTTCTGTTCTGTTCTGTTCTGTTCTGTTCTGTTCTGTTCTGTTCTGTTCTGTTCTGTTCTGTTCTGTTCTGTTCTGTTCTGTTCTGTTCTGTTCTGTTCTGTTCTGTTCTGTTCTGTTCTGTTCTGTTCTGTTCTGTTCTGTTCTGTTCTGTTCTGTTCTGTTCTGTTCTGTTCTGTTCTGTTCTGTTCTGTTCTGTTCTGTTCTGTTCTGTTCTGTTCTGTTCTGTTCTGTTCTGTTCTGTTCTGTTCTGTTCTGTTCTGTTCTGTTCTGTTCTGTTCTGTTCTGTTCTGTTCTGTTCTGTTCTGTTCTGTTCTGTTCTGTTCTGTTCTGTTCTGTTCTGTTCTGTTCTGTTCTGTTCTGTTCTGTTCTGTTCTGTTCTGTTCTGTTCTGTTCTGTTCTGTTCTGTTCTGTTCTGTTCTGTTCTGTTCTGTTCTGTTCTGTTCTGTTCTGTTCTGTTCTGTTCTGTTCTGTTCTGTTCTGTTCTGTTCTGTTCTGTTCTGTTCTGTTCTGTTCTGTTCTGTTCTGTTCTGTTCTGTTCTGTTCTGTTCTGTTCTGTTCTGTTCTGTTCTGTTCTGTTCTGTTCTGTTCTGTTCTGTTCTGTTCTGTTCTGTTCTGTTCTGTTCTGTTCTGTTCTGTTCTGTTCTGTTCTGTTCTGTTCTGTTCTGTTCTGTTCTGTTCTGTTCTGTTCTGTTCTGTTCTGTTCTGTTCTGTTCTGTTCTGTTCTGTTCTGTTCTGTTCTGTTCTGTTCTGTTCTGTTCTGTTCTGTTCTGTTCTGTTCTGTTCTGTTCTGTTCTGTTCTGTTCTGTTCTGTTCTGTTCTGTTCTGTTCTGTTCTGTTCTGTTCTGTTCTGTTCTGTTCTGTTCTGTTCTGTTCTGTTCTGTTCTGTTCTGTTCTGTTCTGTTCTGTTCTGTTCTGTTCTGTTCTGTTCTGTTCTGTTCTGTTCTGTTCTGTTCTGTTCTGTTCTGTTCTGTTCTGTTCTGTTCTGTTCTGTTCTGTTCTGTTCTGTTCTGTTCTGTTCTGTTCTGTTCTGTTCTGTTCTGTTCTGTTCTGTTCTGTTCTGTTCTGTTCTGTTCTGTTCTGTTCTGTTCTGTTCTGTTCTGTTCTGTTCTGTTCTGTTCTGTTCTGTTCTGTTCTGTTCTGTTCTGTTCTGTTCTGTTCTGTTCTGTTCTGTTCTGTTCTGTTCTGTTCTGTTCTGTTCTGTTCTGTTCTGTTCTGTTCTGTTCTGTTCTGTTCTGTTCTGTTCTGTTCTGTTCTGTTCTGTTCTGTTCTGTTCTGTTCTGTTCTGTTCTGTTCTGTTCTGTTCTGTTCTGTTCTGTTCTGTTCTGTTCTGTTCTGTTCTGTTCTGTTCTGTTCTGTTCTGTTCTGTTCTGTTCTGTTCTGTTCTGTTCTGTTCTGTTCTGTTCTGTTCTGTTCTGTTCTGTTCTGTTCTGTTCTGTTCTGTTCTGTTCTGTTCTGTTCTGTTCTGTTCTGTTCTGTTCTGTTCTGTTCTGTTCTGTTCTGTTCTGTTCTGTTCTGTTCTGTTCTGTTCTGTTCTGTTCTGTTCTGTTCTGTTCTGTTCTGTTCTGTTCTGTTCTGTTCTGTTCTGTTCTGTTCTGTTCTGTTCTGTTCTGTTCTGTTCTGTTCTGTTCTGTTCTGTTCTGTTCTGTTCTGTTCTGTTCTGTTCTGTTCTGTTCTGTTCTGTTCTGTTCTGTTCTGTTCTGTTCTGTTCTGTTCTGTTCTGTTCTGTTCTGTTCTGTTCTGTTCTGTTCTGTTCTGTTCTGTTCTGTTCTGTTCTGTTCTGTTCTGTTCTGTTCTGTTCTGTTCTGTTCTGTTCTGTTCTGTTCTGTTCTGTTCTGTTCTGTTCTGTTCTGTTCTGTTCTGTTCTGTTCTGTTCTGTTCTGTTCTGTTCTGTTCTGTTCTGTTCTGTTCTGTTCTGTTCTGTTCTGTTCTGTTCTGTTCTGTTCTGTTCTGTTCTGTTCTGTTCTGTTCTGTTCTGTTCTGTTCTGTTCTGTTCTGTTCTGTTCTGTTCTGTTCTGTTCTGTTCTGTTCTGTTCTGTTCTGTTCTGTTCTGTTCTGTTCTGTTCTGTTCTGTTCTGTTCTGTTCTGTTCTGTTCTGTTCTGTTCTGTTCTGTTCTGTTCTGTTCTGTTCTGTTCTGTTCTGTTCTGTTCTGTTCTGTTCTGTTCTGTTCTGTTCTGTTCTGTTCTGTTCTGTTCTGTTCTGTTCTGTTCTGTTCTGTTCTGTTCTGTTCTGTTCTGTTCTGTTCTGTTCTGTTCTGTTCTGTTCTGTTCTGTTCTGTTCTGTTCTGTTCTGTTCTGTTCTGTTCTGTTCTGTTCTGTTCTGTTCTGTTCTGTTCTGTTCTGTTCTGTTCTGTTCTGTTCTGTTCTGTTCTGTTCTGAGATGAGATGAGATGAGATGAGAAGTATTGTTGTTAATACATCTAAAACCGACATATCTTCTTTTCTTGTGTAATTTCAATAACGGTCGGGGGCATTTTGTTAAGCGAAACGATAAGTTTTCACCACTAATTAGTTTAGCATTTCGTAATATAATCCATCATAAATATACAAAATGTATTTAATAGCAAAATCTGTTTTCATTTTCAGTCACTTCAAAGTTTTCTTCATTAATGAAAGCGTAGATATTCAAACGAGTGCACACGACACATTTCTGGAATAACTTTCATGAATTACGCTTATAGTCAAAAGATTGATCAATAAGCCAAATAATTTAATGATCTTTATGAGCAATTAAACCAAAGGACCTAAACAGGATAACATAAATCGGTCAAAGTTATTTATGCCCTAGGGAGAGAACCTTATTTCTAATAATAATTACATTATCAGGGAACTGTAAATTACAATGATATACCGGTATATATATAAAGTAAACCACGTCAGTAACACTGACTACTGTGTGGATGATACCCTCGTCAACTAATAGTCCCTCAGCTGAGGTATCGACCTAATGATAGTAATGAAACCGTAGATATTAATTTAGCTTTTCCTTGAATAACCTTCATGAGGTGACAGGTACTAAGGCCGTAGCCAGGGGGGGTGGGGGGTGCATTGGGTCATTGGGTGCACGTGCACCCCCTTCTAAAAAAAAAACAACTAAATTTTCTTGCATTTTGATCAATTTTTTCCTTTGATTATACTGTTTGTAAAATGCTAAAACCTTAGAGCTTCCCCAAACCCCTCGCCTTTTAGTTGTGCACCCCCTTTCAGAAAACCTGGCTACGGACCTGGATCATACGATTATAGTCAAATGATTAGAAAGCCCAATAATATAATAGTCTGTAGGGGGTGTAAACCAAAGGGCCCAATAATGTAATAGTCTTTAGGAGGTGTAAACCAAAGGGCCCAATAATGTAATAGTCTTTAGGAGGTGTAAGCCAAAGGGCCCAATAATGTAATAGTCCTTAGGAGGTGTAAGCCAAAGGGCCCAATAATGTAATAGTCTTTAGGAGGTGTAAACCAAAGGGCCCAATAATGTAATAGTCTTTAGGAGGTGTAAACCAAAGGATCCAATAATGTAATAGTCTGTAGGGGGTGTAAACCAAAGGGCCCAATAATGTAATAGTCTGTAGGGGGTGTAAACCAAAGGGCCCAATAATGTAATAGTCTTTAGGGGGTGTAAACCAAGGGGCCCAATAATGTAATAGTCTTTAGGAGGTGTAAACCAAAGGGCCCAATAATGTAATAATCTTTAGGGGGTGTAAACCAAAGGGCCCAATAATGTAATAATCTTTAGGGGGTGTAAACCAAAGGGCCCAATAATGTAATAGTCTTTAGGGGGTGTAAACCAAAGGGCCCAATAATGTAATAATCTTTAAGGGGTGTAAACCAAAGGGCCCAATAATGTAATAGTCTTTAAGGGAGGTAAACCAAAGGGCCCAATAATGTAATAGTCTTTAGGGGGTGTAAACCAAAGGGCCCAATAATGTAATAATCTTTAAGGGGTGTAAACCAAAGGACCCAATAATGTAATAGTTTGTAGGGGGTGTAAACCAAAGGGCCCAATAATGTAATAGTCTTTAGGAGGTGTAAACCAAAGGGCCCAATAATGTATTAATCTTTAGGGGGTGTAAACCAAAGGACCCAATAATGTAATAGTCTTTAGGGGGTGTAAACCAAAGGGCCCAATAATGTAATAATCTTTAGGTGTAAACCAAAGGGCCCAATAATGTATTAATCTTTAGGGGGTGTAAACCAAAGGCCCAATAATGTAATAGTCTTTAGGGGGTGTAAACCAAAGGGCCCAATAATGTAATAATCTTTAAGGGGTGTAAACCAAAGGGCCCAATAATGTAATAGTCTTTAAGGGGTGTAAACCAAAGGGCCCAATAATGTAATAGTCTTTAGGGGGTGTAAACCAAAGGGCCCAATAATGTAATAATCTTTAAGGGGTGTAAACCAAAGGGCCCAATAATTTAATAATCTTTAGGGGGTGTAAACCAAAGGGCCCAATAATGTAATAGTCTTTAGGGGGTGTAAACTAAAGGGCCCAATAATGTAATAGTCTTTAGGGAGTGTAAACCAAAGGGCCCAATAATGTAATAGTCTTTAGGGAGTGTAAACCAAAGGGCCCAATAATGTAATAGTCTTTAGGAGGTGTAGACCAAAGGGCCCAATTATGTAATAGTCTTTAGGGAGTGTAAACCAAAGGGCCCAATAATGTAATAGTCTTTAGGGAGTGTAAACCAAAGGACCCAATTATGTAATAGTCTTTAGGGGGTGTAAACCAAAGGGCCCAATAATGTAATAGTCTTTAGGGGGTGTAAACCAAAGGGCCCAATAATGTAATAGTCTTTAGGGAGTGTAAACCAAAGGGCCCAATAATGTAATAGTCTTTAGGAGGTGTAAGCCAAAGGGCCCAATAATGTAATAGTCTTTAGGGGGTGTAAACCAAAGGGCCCAATAATGTAATAATCTTTAGGAGGTGTAAACAAAAGGGCCCAATAATGTATTTATCTTTAGGGGATGTAAACCAAAGGGCCCAATAATGTAATAGTCTTTAGGGGGTGTAAACCAAAGGGCCCAATAATGTAATAATCTTTAAGGGGTGTAAACCAAAGGGCCCAATAATGTAATAGTCTTTAGGAGGTGTAAGCCAAAGGACCCAATAATGTAATAGTCTTTAGGGAGTGTAAACCAAAGGGCCCAATAATGTAATAATCTTTAAGGGGTGTAAACCAAAGGGCCCAATAATGTAATAGTCTTTAGGGGGTGTAAACCAAAGGGCCCAATAATGTAATAGTCTTTAGGAGGTGTAAACCAAAGGGCCCAATAATGTAATAATCTTTAGGGGGTGTAAACCAAAGGGCCCAATAATGTAATAGACCTTAGGGGGTGTAAACCAAAGGGCCCAATAATGTAATAATCTTTAGGAGGTGTAAACCAAAGGGCCCAATAATGTATTAATCTTTAGGGGGTGTAAACCAAAGGGCCCAATAATGTAATAGTCTTTAGGGGGTGTAAACCAAAGGGCCCAATAATGTAATAATCTTTAAGGGGTGTAAACCAAAGGGCCCAATAATGTAATAATCTTTAAGGGGTGTAAACCAAAGGACCCAATAATGTAATAGTATAGTTTGTAGGGGGTGTAATCCAAAGGGCCCAATAATGTAATAGTCTTTAGGAGGTGTAAACCAAAGGGCCCAATAATGTATTAATCTTCACATGTACAGACAGTTATATAGTTTTAGGGGGTGTAATCCAAAGGGCCCAATAATGTAAACATATGTCTTTAGTGAGGTGTAAACCAAAGGGCCCAATAATGTATTAATCTTTAGGGGGTGTAAACCAAAGGCCCAATAATGTAATAGTCTTTAGGGGGTGTAAACCAAAGGGCCCAATAATGTAATAATCTTTAAGGGGTGTAAACCAAAGGGCCCAATAATGTAATAAGTCTTTAAGGGGGTGTAAACCAAAGGGCCCAATAATGTAATAGTCTTTAGGGGGTGTAAACCAAAGGGCCCAATAATGTAATAATCTTTAAGGGGTGTAAACCAAAGGGCCCAATAATTTAATAATCTTTAGGGGGTGTAAACCAAAGGGCCCAATAATGTAATAGTCTTTAGGGGGTGTAAACCAAAGGGCCCAATAATGTAATAGTCTTTAGGGAGTGTAAACCAAAGGGCCCAATAATGTAATAGTCTTTAGGGAGTGTAAACCAAAGGGCCCAATAATGTAATAGTCTTTAGGGGGTGTAAACCAAAGGGCCCAATAATGTAATAGTCTTTAGGGAGTGTAAACCAAAGGGCCCAATAATATAATAGTCTTTAGGAGGTGTAAGCCAAAGGGCCCAATAATGTAATAGTCTTTAGGGGGTGTAAACCAAAGGGCCCAATAATGTAATAATCTTTAGGAGGTGTAAACCAAAGGGCCCAATAATGTATTTATCTTTAGGGGGTGTAAACCAAAGGGCCCAATAATGTAATAGTCTTTAGGGGGTGTAAACCAAAGGGCCCAATAATGTAATAATCTTTAAGGGGTGTAAACCAAAGGGCCCAATAATGTAATAGTCTTTAGGAGGTGTAAGCCAAAGGACCCAATAATGTAATAGTCTTTAGGGAGTGTAAACCAAAGGGCCCAATAATGTAATAATCTTTAAGGGGTGTAAACCAAAGGGCCCAATAATGTAATCGTCTTTAGGAGGTGTAAACCAAAGGGCCCAATAATGTAATAGTCTTTAGGGGGTGTAAACCAAAGGGCCCAATAATGTAATAGTCTTTAGGAGGTGTAAGCCAAAGGGCCCAATAATGTAATAGTCTTTAGGGGGTGTAAACCAAAGGGCCCAATAATGTAATAGTCTTTAGGGGGTGTAAACCAAAGGGCCCAATAATGTAATAGTCTTTAGGAGGTGTAAGCTAAAGGGCCCAATAATGTAATAGTCTTTAGGAGGTGTAAGCCAAAGGGCCCAATAATGTAATAGTCTTTAGGGGGTGTAAACCAAAGGGCCCAATAATGTAATAGTCTTTAGGGGTGTAAGCCAAAGGGCCCAACAATGTAATAGTCTTTAGGAGGTGTAAACCAATGGACCCAATAATGTAATAGTCTTTAGGGGGTGTAAACCAAAGGGCCCAATAATGTAATAGTCTTTAGGAGGTGTAAGCCAAAGGGCCCAATAACGTAATAGTCTTTAGGGGGTGTAAACCAAAGGGCCCAATAATGTAATAGTCTTTAGGAAGTGTAAACCAAAGGGCCCAATAATGTAATAGTCTTTAGGAGGTGTAAGCCAAAGGGCCCAATAATGTAATAGTCTTTAGGGGGTGTAAACCAAAGGGCCCAATAATGTAATAGTCTTTAGGGAGTGTAAACCAAAGGGCCCAATAATGTAATAGTCTTTAGGAGGTGTAAGCCAAAGGGCCCAATAATGTAATAGTCTTTAGGGGGTGTAAACCAAAGGGCCCAATAATGTAATAATCTTTAGGAGGTGTAAACCAAAGGGCCCAATAATGTATTAATCTTTAGGGGGTGTAAACCAAAGGGCCCTATAATGTAATAGTCTTTAGGGGGTGTAAACCAAAGGGCCCAATAATGTAATAATCTTTAAGGGGTGTAAACCAAAGGGCCCAATAATGTAATAGTCTTTAGGAGGTGTAAGCCAAAGGACCCAATAATGTAATAGTCTTTAGGGAGTGTAAACCAAAGGGCCCAATAATGTAATAATCTTTAAGGGGTGTAAACCAAAGGGCCCAATAATGTAATCGTCTTTAGGAGGTGTAAACCAAAGGGCCCAATAATGTAATAGTCTTTAGGGGGTGTAAACCAAAGGGCCCAATAATGTAATAGTCTTTAGGAGGTGTAAACCAAAGGACCCAATAATGTAATAGTCTTTAGGGAGTGTAAACCAAAGGGCCCAATAATGTAATAGTCTTTAGGGGGTGTAAACCAAAGGGCCCAATAATGTAATAGTCTTTAGGAGGTGTAAGCCAAAGGGCCCAATAATGTAATAGTCTTTAGGGGGTGTAAACCAAAGGGCCCAATAATGTAATAGTCTTTAGGGGGTGTAAGCCAAAGGGCCCAATAATGTAATAGTCTTTAGGAGGTGTAAACCAAAGGACCCAATAATGTAATAGTCTTTAGGGGGTGTAAACCAAAGGGCCCAATAATGTAATAGTCTTTAGGAGGTGTAAGCCAAAGGGCCCAATAACGTAATAGTCTTTAGGGGGTGTAAACCAAAGGGCCCAATAATGTAATAGTCTTTAGGGGGTGTAAGCCAAAGGGCCCAATAATGTAATAGTCTTTAGGAGGTGTAAACCAAAGGACCCAATAATGTAATAGTCTTTAGGGGGTGTAAACCAAAGGGCCCAATAATGTAATAGTCTTTAGGAGGTGTAAGCCAAAGGGCCCAATAACGTAATAGTCTTTAGGGGGTGTAAACCAAAGGGCCCAATAATGTAATCGTCTTTAGGAGGTGTAAACCAAAGGGCCCAATAATGTAATAGTCTTTAGGAGGTGTAAGCCAAAGGGCCCAATAATGTAATAGTCTTTAGGGGGTGTAAACCAAAGGGCCCAATAATGTAATAGTCTTTAGGGGGTGTAAACCAAAGGGCCCAATAATGTAATAATCTTTAAGGGGTGTAAACCAAAGGGCCCAATAATGTAATAGTCTTTAAGGGAGGTAAACCAAAGGGCCCAATAATGTAATAGTCTTTAGGGGGTGTAAACCAAAGGGCCCAATAATGTAATAATCTTTAAGGGGTGTAAACCAAAGGACCCAATAATGTAATAGTTTGTAGGGGGTGTAATCCAAAGGGCCCAATAATGTAATAGTCTTTAGGAGGTGTAAACCAAAGGGCCCAATAATGTATTAATCTTTAGGGGGTGTAAACCAAAGGGCCCAATAATGTAATAGTCTTTAGGGGGTGTAAACCAAAGGGCCCAATAATGTAATAATCTTTAGGTGTAAACCAAAGGGCCCAATAATGTATTAATCTTTAGGGGGTGTAAACCAAAAGCCCAATAATGTAATAGTCTTTAGGGGGTGTAAACCAAAGGGCCCAATAATGTAATAATCTTTAAGGGGTGTAAACCAAAGGGCCCAATAATGTAATAGTCTTTAAGGGGTGTAAACCAAAGGGCCCAATAATGTAATAGTCTTTAGGGGGTGTAAACCAAAGGGCCCAATAATGTAATAATCTTTAAGGGGTGTAAACCAAAGGGCCCAATAATTTAATAATCTTTAGGGGGTGTAAACCAAAGGGCCCAATAATGTAATAGTCTTTAGGGGGTGTAAACCAAAGGGCCCAATAATGTAATAGTCTTTAGGGAGTGTAAACCAAAGGGCCCAATAATGTAATAGTCTTTAGGGAGTGTAAACCAAAGGGCCCAATAATGTAATAGTCTTTAGGGGGTGTAAACCAAAGGGCCCAATAATGTAATAGTCTTTAGGGAGTGTAAACCAAAGGGCCCAATAATATAATAGTCTTTAGGAGGTGTAAGCCAAAGGGCCCAATAATGTAATAGTCTTTAGGGGGTGTAAACCAAAGGGCCCAATAATGTAATAATCTTTAGGAGGTGTAAACCAAAGGGCCCAATAATGTATTTATCTTTAGGGGGTGTAAACCAAAGGGCCCAATAATGTAATAATCTTTAGGAGGTGTAAACCAAAGGGCCCAATAATGTATTTATCTTTAGGGGGTGTAAACCAAAGGGCCCAATAATGTAATAGTCTTTAGGGGGTGTAAACCAAAGGGCCCAATAATGTAATAATCTTTAAGGGGTGTAAACCAAAGGGCCCAATAATGTAATAGTCTTTAGGAGGTGTAAGCCAAAGGACCCAATAATGTAATAGTCTTTAGGGAGTGTAAACCAAAGGGCCCAATAATGTAATAATCTTTAAGGGGTGTAAACCAAAGGGCCCAATAATGTAATCGTCTTTAGGAGGTGTAAACCAAAGGGCCCAATAATGTAATAGTCTTTAGGGGGTGTAAACCAAAGTGCCCAATAATGTAATAGTCTTTAGGAGGTGTAAGCCAAAGGGCCCAATAATGTAATAGTCTTTAGGGGGTGTAAACCAAAGGGCCCAATAATGTAATAGTCTTTAGGGGGTGTAAACCAAAGGGCCCAATAATGTAATAGTCTTTAGGAGGTGTAAGCTAAAGGGCCCAATAATGTAATAGTCTTTAGGAGGTGTAAGCCAAAGGGCCCAATAATGTAATAGTCTTTAGGGGGTGTAAACCAAAGGGCCCAATAATGTAATAGTCTTTAGGGGTGTAAGCCAAAGGGCCCAACAATGTAATAGTCTTTAGGAGGTGTAAACCATTGGACCCAATAATGTAATAGTCTTTAGGGGGTGTAAACCAAAGGGCCCAATAATGTAATAGTCTTTAGGAGGTGTAAGCCAAAGGGCCCAATAACGTAATAGTCTTTAGGGGGTGTAAACCAAAGGGCCCAATAATGTAATAGTCTTTAGGAAGTGTAAACCAAAGGGCCCAATAATGTAATAGTCTTTAGGAGGTGTAAGCCAAAGGGCCCAATAATGTAATAGTCTTTAGGGGGTGTAAACCAAAGGGCCCAATAATGTAATAGTCTTTAGGGAGTGTAAACCAAAGGGCCCAATAATGTAATAGTCTTTAGGAGGTGTAAGCCAAAGGGCCCAATAATGTAATAGTCTTTAGGGGGTGTAAACCAAAGGGCCCAATAATGTAATAATCTTTAGGAGGTGTAAACCAAAGGGCCCAATAATGTATTAATCTTTAGGGGGTGTAAACCAAAGGGCCCTATAATGTAATAGTCTTTAGGGGGTGTAAACCAAAGGGCCCAATAATGTAATAATCTTTAAGGGGTGTAAACCAAAGGGCCCAATAATGTAATAGTCTTTAGGAGGTGTAAGCCAAAGGACCCAATAATGTAATAGTCTTTAGGGAGTGTAAACCAAAGGGCCCAATAATGTAATAATCTTTAAGGGGTGTAAACCAAAGGGCCCAATAATGTAATCGTCTTTAGGAGGTGTAAACCAAAGGGCCCAATAATGTAATAGTCTTTAGGGGGTGTAAACCAAAGGGCCCAATAATGTAATAGTCTTTAGGAGGTGTAAACCAAAGGACCCAATAATGTAATAGTCTTTAGGGAGTGTAAACCAAAGGGCCCAATAATGTAATAGTCTTTAGGGGGTGTAAACCAAAGGGCCCAATAATGTAATAGTCTTTAGGAGGTGTAAGCCAAAGGGCCCAATAATGTAATAGTCTTTAGGGGGTGTAAACCAAAGGGCCCAATAATGTAATAGTCTTTAGGGGGTGTAAGCCAAAGGGCCCAATAATGTAATAGTCTTTAGGAGGTGTAAACCAAAGGACCCAATAATGTAATAGTCTTTAGGGGGTGTAAACCAAAGGGCCCAATAATGTAATAGTCTTTAGGAGGTGTAAGCCAAAGGGCCCAATAACGTAATAGTCTTTAGGGGGTGTAAACCAAAGGGCCCAATAATGTAATAGTCTTTAGGGGGTGTAAGCCAAAGGGCCCAATAATGTAATAGTCTTTAGGAGGTGTAAACCAAAGGACCCAATAATGTAATAGTCTTTAGGGGGTGTAAACCAAAGGGCCCAATAATGTAATAGTCTTTAGGAGGTGTAAGCCAAAGGGCCCAATAACGTAATAGTCTTTAGGGGGTGTAAACCAAAGGGCCCAATAATGTAATCGTCTTTAGGAGGTGTAAACCAAAGGGCCCAATAATGTAATAGTCTTTAGGAGGTGTAAGCCAAAGGGCCCAATAATGTAATAGTCTTTAGGGGGTGTAAACCAAAGGGCCCAATAATGTAATAGTCTTTAGGGGGTGTAAACCAAAGGGCCCAATAATGTAATAATCTTTAAGGGGTGTAAACCAAAGGGCCCAATAATGTAATAGTCTTTAAGGGAGGTAAACCAAAGGGCCCAATAATGTAATAGTCTTTAGGGGGTGTAAACCAAAGGGCCCAATAATGTAATAATCTTTAAGGGGTGTAAACCAAAGGACCCAATAATGTAATAGTTTGTAGGGGGTGTAATCCAAAGGGCCCAATAATGTAATAGTCTTTAGGAGGTGTAAACCAAAGGGCCCAATAATGTATTAATCTTTAGGGGGTGTAAACCAAAGGGCCCAATAATGTAATAGTCTTTAGGGGGTGTAAACCAAAGGGCCCAATAATGTAATAATCTTTAGGTGTAAACCAAAGGGCCCAATAATGTATTAATCTTTAGGGGGTGTAAACCAAAGGCCCAATAATGTAATAGTCTTTAGGGGGTGTAAACCAAAGGGCCCAATAATGTAATAATCTTTAAGGGGTGTAAACCAAAGGGCCCAATAATGTAATAGTCTTTAAGGGGTGTAAACCAAAGGGCCCAATAATGTAATAGTCTTTAGGGGGTGTAAACCAAAGGGCCCAATAATGTAATAATCTTTAAGGGGTGTAAACCAAAGGGCCCAATAATTTAATAATCTTTAGGGGGTGTAAACCAAAGGGCCCAATAATGTAATAGTCTTTAGGGGGTGTAAACCAAAGGGCCCAATAATGTAATAGTCTTTAGGGAGTGTAAACCAAAGGGCCCAATAATGTAATAGTCTTTAGGGAGTGTAAACCAAAGGGCCCAATAATGTAATAGTCTTTAGGGGGTGTAAACCAAAGGGCCCAATAATGTAATAGTCTTTAGGAAGTGTAAACCAAAGGGCCCAATAATATAATAGTCTTTAGGAGGTGTAAGCCAAAGGGCCCAATAATGTAATAGTCTTTAGGGGGTGTAAACCAAAGGGCCCAATAATGTAATAATCTTTAGGAGGTGTAAACCAAAGGGCCCAATAATGTATTTATCTTTAGGGGGTGTAAACCAAAGGGCCCAATAATGTAATAGTCTTTAGGGGGTGTAAACCAAAGGGCCCAATAATGTAATAATCTTTAAGGGGTGTAAACCAAAGGGCCCAATAATGTAATAGTCTTTAGGAGGTGTAAGCCAAAGGACCCAATAATGTAATAGTCTTTAGGGAGTGTAAACCAAAGGGCCCAATAATGTAATAATCTTTAAGGGGTGTAAACCAAAGGGCCCAATAATGTAATCGTCTTTAGGAGGTGTAAACCAAAGGGCCCAATAATGTAATAGTCTTTAGGGGGTGTAAACCAAAGGGCCCAATAATGTAATAGTCTTTAGGAGGTGTAAGCCAAAGGGCCCAATAATGTAATAGTCTTTAGGGGGTGTAAACCAAAGGGCCCAATAATGTAATAGTCTTTAGGGGGTGTAAACCAAAGGGCCCAATAATGTAATAGTCTTTAGGAGGTGTAAGCTAAAGGGCCCAATAATGTAATAGTCTTTAGGAGGTGTAAGCCAAAGGGCCCAATAATGTAATAGTCTTTAGGGGGTGTAAACCAAAGGGCCCAATAATGTAATAGTCTTTAGGGGTGTAAGCCAAAGGGCCCAACAATGTAATAGTCTTTAGGAGGTGTAAACCAATGGACCCAATAATGTAATAGTCTTTAGGGGGTGTAAACCAAAGGGCCCAATAATGTAATAGTCTTTAGGAGGTGTAAGCCAAAGGGCCCAATAACGTAATAGTCTTTAGGGGGTGTAAACCAAAGGGCCCAATAATGTAATAGTCTTTAGGAAGTGTAAACCAAAGGGCCCAATAATGTAATAGTCTTTAGGAGGTGTAAGCCAAAGGGCCCAATAATGTAATAGTCTTTAGGGGGTGTAAACCAAAGGGCCCAATAATGTAATAGTCTTTAGGGAGTGTAAACCAAAGGGCCCAATAATGTAATAGTCTTTAGGAGGTGTAAGCCAAAGGGCCCAATAATGTAATAGTCTTTAGGGGGTGTAAACCAAAGGGCCCAATAATGTAATAATCTTTAGGAGGTGTAAACCAAAGGGCCCAATAATGTATTAATCTTTAGGGGGTGTAAACCAAAGGGCCCTATAATGTAATAGTCTTTAGGGGGTGTAAACCAAAGGGCCCAATAATGTAATAATCTTTAAGGGGTGTAAACCAAAGGGCCCAATAATGTAATAGTCTTTAGGAGGTGTAAGCCAAAGGACCCAATAATGTAATAGTCTTTAGGGAGTGTAAACCAAAGGGCCCAATAATGTAATAATCTTTAAGGGGTGTAAACCAAAGGGCCCAATAATGTAATCGTCTTTAGGAGGTGTAAACCAAAGGGCCCAATAATGTAATAGTCTTTAGGGGGTGTAAACCAAAGGGCCCAATAATGTAATAGTCTTTAGGAGGTGTAAACCAAAGGACCCAATAATGTAATAGTTTTTAGGGAGTGTAAACCAAAGGGCCCAATAATGTAATAGTCTTTAGGGGGTGTAAACCAAAGGGCCCAATAATGTAATAGTCTTTAGGAGGTGTAAGCCAAAGGGCCCAATAATGTAATAGTCTTTAGGGGGTGTAAACCAAAGGGCCCAATAATGTAATAGTCTTTAGGGGGTGTAAGCCAAAGGGCCCAATAATGTAATAGTCTTTAGGAGGTGTAAACCAAAGGACCCAATAATGTAATAGTCTTTAGGGGGTGTAAACCAAAGGGCCCAATAATGTAATAGTCTTTAGGAGGTGTAAGCCAAAGGGCCCAATAACGTAATAGTCTTTAGGGGGTGTAAACCAAAGGGCCCAATAATGTAATAGTCTTTAGGGGGTGTAAGCCAAAGGGCCCAATAATGTAATAGTCTTTAGGAGGTGTAAACCAAAGGACCCAATAATGTAATAGTCTTTAGGGGGTGTAAACCAAAGGGCCCAATAATGTAATAGTCTTTAGGAGGTGTAAGCCAAAGGGCCCAATAACGTAATAGTCTTTAGGGGGTGTAAACCAAAGGGCCCAATAATGTAATAGTCTTTAGGAGGTGTAAACCAAAGGGCCCAATAATGTAATAGTCTTTAGGAGGTGTAAGCCAAAGGGCCCAATAATGTAATAGTCTTTAGGGGGTGTAAACCAAAGGGCCCAATAATGTAATAGTCTTTAGGGGGTGTAAACCAAAGGGCCCAATAATGTAATAATCTTTAAGGGGTGTAAACCAAAGGGCCCAATAATGTAATAGTCTTTAAGGGAGGTAAACCAAAGGGCCCAATAATGTAATAGTCTTTAGGGGGTGTAAACCAAAGGGCCCAATAATGTAATAATCTTTAAGGGGTGTAAACCAAAGGACCCAATAATGTAATAGTTTGTAGGGGGTGTAATCCAAAGGGCCCAATAATGTAATAGTCTTTAGGAGGTGTAAACCAAAGGGCCCAATAATGTATTAATCTTTAGGGGGTGTAAACCAAAGGGCCCAATAATGTAATAGTCTTTAGGGGGTGTAAACCAAAGGGCCCAATAATGTAATAATCTTTAGGTGTAAACCAAAGGGCCCAATAATGTATTAATCTTTAGGGGGTGTAAACCAAAGGCCCAATAATGTAATAGTCTTTAGGGGGTGTAAACCAAAGGGCCCAATAATGTAATAATCTTTAAGGGGTGTAAACCAAAGGGCCCAATAATGTAATAGTCTTTAAGGGGTGTAAACCAAAGGGCCCAATAATGTAATAGTCTTTAGGGGGTGTAAACCAAAGGGCCCAATAATGTAATAATCTTTAAGGGGTGTAAACCAAAGGGCCCAATAATTTAATAATCTTTAGGGGGTGTAAACCAAAGGGCCCAATAATGTAATAGTCTTTAGGGGGTGTAAACCAAAGGGCCCAATAATGTAATAGTCTTTAGGGAGTGTAAACCAAAGGGCCCAATAATGTAATAGTCTTTAGGGAGTGTAAACCAAAGGGCCCAATAATGTAATAGTCTTTAGGGGGTGTAAACCAAAGGGCCCAATAATGTAATAGTCTTTAGGGAGTGTAAACCAAAGGGCCCAATAATATAATAGTCTTTAGGAGGTGTAAGCCAAAGGGCCCAATAATGTAATAGTCTTTAGGGGGTGTAAACCAAAGGGCCCAATAATGTAATAATCTTTAGGAGGTGTAAACCAAAGGGCCCAATAATGTATTTATCTTTAGGGGGTGTAAACCAAAGGGCCCAATAATGTAATAGTCTTTAGGGGGTGTAAACCAAAGGGCCCAATAATATAATAATCTTTAAGGGGTGTAAACCAAAGGGCCCAATAATGTAATAGTCTTTAGGAGGTGTAAGCCAAAGGACCCAATAATGTAATAGTCTTTAGGGAGTGTAAACCAAAGGGCCCAATAATGTAATAATCTTTAAGGGGTGTAAACCAAAGGGCCCAATAATGTAATCGTCTTTAGGAGGTGTAAACCAAAGGGCCCAATAATGTAATAGTCTTTAGGGGGTGTAAACCAAAGGGCCCAATAATGTAATAGTCTTTAGGAGGTGTAAGCCAAAGGGCCCAATAATGTAATAGTCTTTAGGGGGTGTAAACCAAAGGGCCCAATAATGTAATAGTCTTTAGGGGGTGTAAACCAAAGGGCCCAATAATGTAATAGTCTTTAGGAGGTGTAAGCTAAAGGGCCCAATAATGTAATAGTCTTTAGGAGGTGTAAGCCAAAGGGCCCAATAATGTAATAGTCTTTAGGGGGTGTAAACCAAAGGGCCCAATAATGTAATAGTCTTTAGGGGTGTAAGCCAAAGGGCCCAACAATGTAATAGTCTTTAGGAGGTGTAAACCAATGGACCCAATAATGTAATAGTCTTTAGGGGGTGTAAACCAAAGGGCCCAATAATGTAATAGTCTTTAGGAGGTGTAAGCCAAAGGGCCCAATAACGTAATAGTCTTTAGGGGGTGTAAACCAAAGGGCCCAATAATGTAATAGTCTTTAGGAAGTGTAAACCAAAGGGCCCAATAATGTAATAGTCTTTAGGAGGTGTAAGCCAAAGGGCCCAATAATGTAATAGTCTTTAGGGGGTGTAAACCAAAGGGCCCAATAATGTAATAGTCTTTAGGGAGTGTAAACCAAAGGGCCCAATAATGTAATAATCTTTAGGTGTAAACCAAAGGGCCCAATAATGTATTAATCTTTAGGGGGTGTAAACCAAAGGCCCAATAATGTAATAGTCTTTAGGGGGTGTAAACCAAAGGGCCCAATAATGTAATAGTCTTTAGGGGGTGTAAACCAAAGGGCCCAATAATGTAATAGTCTTTAGGAGGTGTAAGCCAAAGGACCCAATAATGTAATAGTCTTTAGGGAGTGTAAACCAAAGGGCCCAATAATGTAATAATCTTTAAGGGGTGTAAACCAAAGGGCCCAATAATGTAATCGTCTTTAGGAGGTGTAAACCAAAGGGCCCAATAATGTAATAGTCTTTAGGGGGTGTAAACCAAAGGGCCCAATAATGTAATAGTCTTTAGGAGGTGTAAACCAAAGGACCCAATAATGTAATAGTCTTTAGGGAGTGTAAACCAAAGGGCCCAATAATGTAATAGTCTTTAGGGGGTGTAAACCAAAGGGCCCAATAATGTAATAGTCTTTAGGGAGTGTAAACCAAAGGGCCCAATAATGTAATAGTCTTTAGGGGGTGTAAACCAAAGGGCCCAATAATGTAATAGTCTTTAGGGAGTGTAAACCAAAGGGCCCAATAATATAATAGTCTTTAGGAGGTGTAAGCCAAAGGGCCCAATAATGTAATAGTCTTTAGGGGGTGTAAACCAAAGGGCCCAATAATGTAATAATCTTTAGGAGGTGTAAACCAAAGGGCCCAATAATGTATTTATCTTTAGGGGGTGTAAACCAAAGGGCCCAATAATGTAATAGTCTTTAGGGGGTGTAAACCAAAGGGCCCAATAATATAATAATCTTTAAGGGGTGTAAACCAAAGGGCCCAATAATGTAATAGTCTTTAGGAGGTGTAAGCCAAAGGACCCAATAATGTAATAGTCTTTAGGGAGTGTAAACCAAAGGGCCCAATAATGTAATAATCTTTAAGGGGTGTAAACCAAAGGGCCCAATAATGTAATCGTCTTTAGGAGGTGTAAACCAAAGGGCCCAATAATGTAATAGTCTTTAGGGGGTGTAAACCAAAGGGCCCAATAATGTAATAGTCTTTAGGAGGTGTAAGCCAAAGGGCCCAATAATGTAATAGTCTTTAGGGGGTGTAAACCAAAGGGCCCAATAATGTAATAGTCTTTAGGGGGTGTAAACCAAAGGGCCCAATAATGTAATAGTCTTTAGGAGGTGTAAGCTAAAGGGCCCAATAATGTAATAGTCTTTAGGAGGTGTAAGCCAAAGGGCCCAATAATGTAATAGTCTTTAGGGGGTGTAAACCAAAGGGCCCAATAATGTAATAGTCTTTAGGGGTGTAAGCCAAAGGGCCCAACAATGTAATAGTCTTTAGGAGGTGTAAACCAATGGACCCAATAATGTAATAGTCTTTAGGGGGTGTAAACCAAAGGGCCCAATAATGTAATAGTCTTTAGGAGGTGTAAGCCAAAGGGCCCAATAACGTAATAGTCTTTAGGGGGTGTAAACCAAAGGGCCCAATAATGTAATAGTCTTTAGGAAGTGTAAACCAAAGGGCCCAATAATGTAATAGTCTTTAGGAGGTGTAAGCCAAAGGGCCCAATAATGTAATAGTCTTTAGGGGGTGTAAACCAAAGGGCCCAATAATGTAATAGTCTTTAGGGAGTGTAAACCAAAGGGCCCAATAATGTAATAGTCTTTAGGAGGTGTAAGCCAAAGGGCCCAATAATGTAATAGTCTTTAGGGGGTGTAAACCAAAGGGCCCAATAATGTAATAATCTTTAGGAGGTGTAAACCAAAGGGCCCAATAATGTATTAATCTTTAGGGGGTGTAAACCAAAGGGCCCTATAATGTAATAGTCTTTAGGGGGTGTAAACCAAAGGGCCCAATAATGTAATAATCTTTAAGGGGTGTAAACCAAAGGGCCCAATAATGTAATAGTCTTTAGGAGGTGTAAGCCAAAGGACCCAATAATGTAATAGTCTTTAGGGAGTGTAAACCAAAGGGCCCAATAATGTAATAATCTTTAAGGGGTGTAAACCAAAGGGCCCAATAATGTAATCGTCTTTAGGAGGTGTAAACCAAAGGGCCCAATAATGTAATAGTCTTTAGGGGGTGTAAACCAAAGGGCCCAATAATGTAATAGTCTTTAGGAGGTGTAAACCAAAGGACCCAATAATGTAATAGTCTTTAGGGAGTGTAAACCAAAGGGCCCAATAATGTAATAGTCTTTAGGGGGTGTAAACCAAAGGGCCCAATAATGTAATAGTCTTTAGGAGGTGTAAGCCAAAGGGCCCAATAATGTAATAGTCTTTAGGGGGTGTAAACCAAAGGGCCCAATAATGTAATAGTCTTTAGGGGGTGTAAGCCAAAGGGCCCAATAATGTAATAGTCTTTAGGAGGTGTAAACCAAAGGACCCAATAATGTAATAGTCTTTAGGGGGTGTAAACCAAAGGGCCCAATAATGTAATAGTCTTTAGGAGGTGTAAGCCAAAGGGCCCAATAACGTAATAGTCTTTAGGGGGTGTAAACCAAAGGGCCCAATAATGTAATAGTCTTTAGGGGGTGTAAGCCAAAGGGCCCAATAATGTAATAGTCTTTAGGAGGTGTAAACCAAAGGACCCAATAATGTAATAGTCTTTAGGGGGTGTAAACCAAAGGGCCCAATAATGTAATAGTCTTTAGGAGGTGTAAGCCAAAGGGCCCAATAACGTAATAGTCTTTAGGGGGTGTAAACCAAAGGGCCCAATAATGTAATAGTCTTTAGGAGGTGTAAACCAAAGGGCCCAATAATGTAATAGTCTTTAGGAGGTGTAAGCCAAAGGGCCCAATAATGTAATAGTCTTTAGGGGGTGTAAACCAAAGGGCCCAATAATGTAATAGTCTTTAGGGAGTGTAAACCAAAGGGCCCAATAATGTAATAGTCTTTAGGAGGTGTAAGCCAAAGGGCCCAATAATGTAATAGTCTTTAGGGGGTGTAAGCCAAAGGGCCCAATAATGTAATAGTCTTTAGGGAGTGTAAACCAAAGGGCCCAATAATGTAATAGTCTTTAGGAGGTGTAAGCCAAAGGACCCAATAATGTAATAGTCTTTAGGGGGTGTAAACCAAAGGGCCCAATAATGTAATAATCTTTAGGAGGTGTAAACCAAAGGCCCCAATAATGTATTAATCTTTAGGGGGTGTAAACCAAAGGGCCCAATAATGTAATAGTCTTTAGGGGGTGTAAATCAAAGGGCCCAATAATGTAATAATCTTTAAGGGGTGTAAACCAAAGGGCCCAATAATGTAATCGTCTTTAGGGGGTGTAAACCAAAGGGCCCAATAATGTAATAGTCTTTAGGAGGTGTAAGCCAAAGGGCCCAATAATGTAATAGTCTTTAGGGGGTGTAAACCAAAGGGCCCAATAATGTAATAGTCTTTAGGAGGTGTAAACCAAAGGACCCAATAATGTAATAGTCTTTAGGGAGTGTAAACCAAAGGGCCCAATAATGTAATAGTCTTTAGGGGGTGTAAACCAAAGGGCCCAATAATGTAATAGTCTTTAGGAGGTGTAAGCCAAAGGGCCCAATAATGTAATAGTCTTTAGGGGGTGTAAGCCAAAGGGCCCAATAATGTAATAGTCTTTAGGAGGTGTAAACCAAAGGACCCAATAATGTAATAGTCTTTAGGGGGTGTAAACCAAAGGGCCCAATAATGTAATAGTCTTTAGGAGGTGTAAGCCAAAGGGCCCAATAACGTAATAGTCTTTAGGGGGTGTAAACCAAAGGGCCCAATAATGTAATAGTCTTTAGGAGGTGTAAACCAAAGGGCCCAATAACGTAATAGTCTTTAGGGGGTGTAAACCAAAGGGCCCAATAATGTAATAGTCTTTAGGAGGTGTAAACCAAAGGGCCCAATAATGTAATAGTCTTTAGGAGGTGTAAGCCAAAGGGCCCAATAATGTAATAGTCTTTAGGGGGTGTAAACCAAAGGGCCCAATAATGTAATAGTCTTTAGGGAGTGTAAACCAAAGGGCCCAATAATGTAATAGTCTTTTGGAGGTGTAAGCCAAAGGACCCAATAATGTAATAGTCTTTAGGGGGTGTAAACCAAAGGGCCCAATAATGTAATAATCTTTAGGAGGTGTAAACCAAAGGGCCCAATAATGTATTAATCGTTAGGGGGTGTAAACCAAAGGGCCCAATAATGTAATAGTCTTTAGGGGGTGTAAATCAAAGGGCCCAATAATGTAATAATCTTTAAGGGGTGTAAACCAAAGGTCCCAATAATGTAATAGTCTTTAGGAGGTGTAAGCCAAAGGACCCAATAAGGTAATAGTCTTTAGGGAGTGTAAACCAAAGGGCCCAATAATGTAATAATCTTTAAGGGGTGTAAACCAAAGGGCCCAATAATGTAATCGTCTTTAGGAGGTGTAAACCAAAGGGCCCAATAATGTAATAGTCTTTAGGGGGTGTAAACCAAAGGGCCCAATAATGTAATAGTCTTTAGGAGGTGTAAGCCAAAGGGCCCAATAATGTAATAGTCTTTAGGGGGTGTAAACCAAAGGGCCCAATAATGTAATAGTCTTTAGGAGGTGTAAACCAAAGGACCCAATAATGTAATAGTCTTTAGGGAGTGTAAACCAAAGGGCCCAATAATGTAATAGTCTTTAGGGGGTGTAAACCAAAGGGCCCAATAATGTAATAGTCTTTAGGAGGTGTAAGCCAAAGGGCCCAATAATGTAATAGTCTTTAGGGGGTGTAAGCCAAAGGGCCCAATAATGTAATAGTCTTTAGGAGGTGTAAACCAAAGGACCCAATAATGTAATAGTCTTTAGGGGGTGTAAACCAAAGGGCCCAATAATGTAATAGTCTTTAGGAGGTGTAAGCCAAAGGGCCCAATAACGTAATAGTCTTTAGGGGGTGTAAACCAAAGGGCCCAATAAGGATAGTCAAAGAGGCTACTTAAGGTCACCCATTGCTGAGGGAGGAGAACCTTAGTATTATTAATAATTACATTATTTTGGAACTGTATTTAAATATATGTTTGTCAGCTGGCTAGAGTTATCTTTCTTTTTTTCTAATTCGGGACTATGAAATACAAATTTTTCTGTAGGTGAAAGGCGACACAAGACCCTCTAAAGGAACATTTCTGGAGAGTATGGTTTCATCTTGAAAAGAGGTAAAAATTGTTTCCACCAATCAGAGACCAGGGCGGTCATCTTGCAATTCGAATCACTCCATAAAATAACACTTCAACAGAACTCATAGAGGAACATTTCTGGCAAGTCTGGGGACTTTGATATGAAGTAGCTATGATAAAACAATTAAAAGAATCTCTCGGCCATGTTGGATTTGTAAAAATGTCAATTTTGCTCTGCTCGATTTTTTTTAAATCATTTTTATCCCTTCCCGATAAGACAATGGACGGTCCCTAAGCGTGATAGTGTCTTTTTCGTCAATTGCTATATTCTGGTTACAGTGTGTCTCGAAAAATTAAATTAAATATTACTTTAACGCGGGGAAAAATCTGCTTATGGAAAGCCAACGCCCCCTCCCACAAACCTAGATAATAAAATAAGCCTGATAATGTTTTTCCCTAAATTTTCTATATTCCGGCCATAATGTCTCTCGAACAAAGAGAATGTCAATTTTACTTTAACTCGAAAAAATCTCATTCTGAAAAGCTCAGAATCCCCCTACACCTCCATCTCCACCTCAGATAATAAAATGGATGGTCCCTAAGCGTGATAATGTTTTTCCCCTCAACTTTTCTATATTCCGGTCATAATATGTCCCGGATAAAAAAAATGTCAATTTTACTTGAACTCGAACAAAAATCTGTTTCTGAAAAACTGAGACCCCCCCCCCTTTTTTTTTCCCCGCCAATTTTCTATATTCCGGTTAGTGGAGCATGTTGTATTATTATTGTTATCAGATTTTCTTATGTCATCACGGACTTGTACATGTAAATTAAATCTTGGTCTAATTAGCAAAATATTTTAATGATAATACTTATCAGATCTCTCGTTATTTTGTTAACAACAAAACATATTTACAAAAATATTTAAATGTATTGATTTCAAAAAGGGGGTCTTGCAATATGTTGTTTGAATGGTGAATACTATTAAACAATATGTTCGTTACCCTATTATGGCTACTTTAAGGACTATATAGATTGATCTTAATTGATACACACAGATAAATTAGGTTGTTAACCCATTTATCAACAAGGTTATACAGAGTACGAAGTAAATATAAATGGCCAAAGTCTAATTATGGAGTGTATATAGAATACGAAAGGCATGCAGTTTCCTCCCTCAGACATAGGTAACCTAGGTAACCTTAGACGATTTTGACTATCCTGTTTAGGCCCTTTTGTTTTGTTGCTCCCAAAACTTTAAATTATTTGGCTTTCCAATGTTTCGATCAAGAGCTTACCTGATGAAGATTATTCCAGAAACGAGACATGCGCACTAGGTTTGATATCTACGTGTTTACTTCATTTTTCTTTCTTTTCAGGTTTTGACATCATTTTGACAATGTCCGATGTCAGTTATAGCTAATTTAAATTTGAAACACTCACAATTTGTGATAAAGAATGTCGTAAAGAAATACAAAACTGGTCATTGTGATACAATAACATGAAAAACAGCAAACACCACACTGACGTGATACTGTATAGATGTCACTAGTGGAAAAGGAATTACAAACCCTTCCGGAGCACCTCAGTTCTCCTCTGGTGCTAAGTGGGGTTTGTGTTGCTCAATCTTTAGTTTTCTTCTGTGTAGTCCATAAGTTTTGGAGATCATTGTTTGTCCTTTTTTCATTTGACAATTGTGGTGTCTGTCCTTCTTTGATTTACGGCTTCTGACTATCTTCAAACTTTTTTTTCTAAAATCTAATAGAAAAACCGTAGAAACGGAGGAAATCTTGACACCATTGTCATACATATCAACATGACGGATTGACCGCTAATATTTGGCTTGCTATAGACAATTCAATCAAACGTGGCGGTGTTAAGCTAGTTTCATAGACCCTATTATATTATATATAAAAATAACCACCAAAAAATATAAGCAAAAACAAATATTTGACATTTGAAATTTTCATTTTAAGTTTCATATTTCATATTTTTGGAATTAATCGTCGTAAAAAACTGGACTTGTGTTTATTTTTTCAGACAGTGGTGTGTTAAAACAAAGTCTACTTGTCCTAACCAATTGATCAAGCTCTACCCCTGTCCTGTGTGGACCCCATCGGTGGTGTTGTGATTAGCGTGCTTAACGCGAGTGTGGTAGATCGGATCAATAATCAAAGACTATAAAATTGGTATTTGGCATGATTTGATGCTTCTCCGCTAAGTACGCAGCGTTATGAAGTAAAAGCAAAGACTGGTTGGCTTGTAACCAGGATATCGGTCCGAGTGGAGTTACGCGTCTACCAACGGACTTTTGTTTCAGTGAGCTAGTACTATAAAGATCCAATTCAACATGTTGGTGTAGTACAAAACGGACATCATCATCTCATCGAAATTCAACTTGTTCTCGCCATAATATGGCTGAAAACTGCTCATTTGGCATTAAATAACAACCACTCACACACTGTTCTGTGGGTTATGTGCTATGGTTGTTTAAGGGGGTACCATACACTACAGGGAGATAACTCTTTAAAATCAGTTGAACGTTTTGATCATATGATGTTTGTATGCAGATTTCAAGCATCTCGGTGATCAAAACCACAGAGAGAAAAGCTGCTATGTGGCTAGTGAATTTATAGCTCTGAGTCTGTTGGTTGGAATTTGTTAAAATTTTGATATTTATTACAGTCGATATATTCAAACACACTGCCAAAAAAATAAGAAAATTAAACGAGCAGATCAAATTTTACCTGAAGTGTATGGTACCACCTTTAAGAGGCTTTCAATAATATTTAAGCTATACCATGGTGGTCAGTTTTATGAGTGGAGGAAGCAAGAGTATTCGGGATGAAAACCGATGCCTTGCTGCAACATTCGTCACATCTCGACCGATTCCGTTCCTCCATGGAAGAGGGCATGCAGCGGATTCACCCGAGGATTGTCAACTGTTGATGCAAGACAAAAGGAACCCCCATAATTCTGTATCCCCCATAATGTTGTATCGAGTACATCTTGGCATACGGGTGAATGTGTTTTAACATTTATTTAACAAATCTTGTTAATATAAAAAAAAAGTGTGATCTCAGAATTCTATATATTAGGGAGTGTAAGCTCGCATAATGGTGAAATGTAGGATTTTCTTTAAATGTTATTCATGCGAGTCTAATGGTTCATTTTCCATACGTAAACTGGGGTCGTCGTGGTCACACTCATAGCAAGGTGTACTCGATACAGCTTTATGTGATAAAGTGTGTCAGTGACTTGCGGCAGGTCGGTTGTTTTCTCCGGGTACTCCGGTTTCCCCCACCAATAAAACTGACCTCCACGATATAAACTGAAATATTGTTGAAAATGGCGTTAAATACCATACCCCTAAACCTGTTATTTTCCACCATGATCGTATGGTAGTTCGATTTACAACTACCTGTGCAATCAATGTCTATCACCGCCTAAGTTGTGAGTTTGAATCCTGCTCATGGCGAGGTGTACTCGATACAACTTTATGTGATAAATTTGTTAGTGACTTGCGGGTACATCGATTTTCTCTACCAAGAAAACTGAATGACCTCCACCATAGCTGAAATTTATTTGAAAGTGGCGTTAAACACCATAACACATAACAATTCGTAAACTGGAAATACAGAGAGTCGGTAAGTTGCTTTATTTACATGCATGATTTATGATAAATTACAAGGAATGATCAGTTTGATATATATTTATGAAAGTTGTCACAGTTTAATAAAAAAAAATCACCCTGGTTTATAATACTCGGGTTAAATTCTGTGTCGGACGATACAATATTGGTGGTGGTTTCCAAATCAGAAAGTAGTCTGATTAATTTGATGTTATCGCGCTAAAATATAGAAAATCTCCTTGATGAAATATTCATTGGCGTCACACCAAGTAACCGCGCTAAAATATAGAGAATCCCCTAGATGAAATATTCATTGGCGTCACTCTCGCACTAAAATATAGAGAATCTCCTGGATGAAATATTCATTGGCGTCACTCCGAGTCTTTTGAGAGGGTGTTCTAGGGTATCAATAGGAAGGTCACAAACGTCTTTCATTTCTTGTACTTCCTCCATTTCACATTTTACGTTGTCCAACATTTCTTTGTGTTCCTCGTAACTTCTTTTTAATTTTAATTGATGTATATCGTGACGTAATGCTAATAATGTTCGCGCCAATTCTTGGTCTTGTGATCGCATATCATGCTGAAATATAGATAAACAAAAACTTGAAACGAGCATATGTCATCCACAATGTATATACAAGTACAACGTTATAGCATATATAACCCACAGAACAGTGAGAGATTACCGGTAATTGTTATTTAACGCCAAGTGAGCAATTTTCAGCTATTTTATGACGAGAAGAAAGAAAAAAAGTTATGTTTCGATGAGATGATGATGTCCGTTTTGTACTAGACCAGTGGTATCTCACTGAAACAATAGTCCGTTTTGTACTAGACCACTGCTATCTCACTGAAACAATAGTCCGTTTTGTACTAGACCAGTGCTATCTCACTGAAACCACAGGCACTCGGGTACACTTTGTGATTTTCGTTATTTTCATTAAAATTAAATATTTTCCCTTTTAGTGCCTCTATTCTAACCTTCTCTGCGCAGAATCACCTAATTTTGACGTTTTCTACTATAGGCACTAAAAGGGAAAATATTTAATTTTAATGAAAATAACGAAAATAACAAAGTGTACCCGAGTGCCTGTGATTGAAACAATAGTCCGGAGGTAGACATCTAACTCCATTCTGACCCATATCCTGATTCCGAGCCAATCAGTCTTCGCTCTTACGTGTAAAATTGACCTAAATGAGATAGGCACCGTCCACAGCAGGCACTCGACGTTCAATGAATAAAATGTAGGGTCAATGTGGGGGGGAAAATAGTGTCACTTTATATAACAGTGACACTAATTTTTTTTTCCACATTGACCCTACATTTTATTCATTGAACGTCGAGTGCCTGTGCACCGTCATAACAAGCACACGTTATGTAATGGAGAACACATTCCAACTGTAGATTCTTAAAAATAATAAACGATACCCGTCAGGGTCAAGTTGATTATTTTTAAGAATCTACAAGTTGGAGTGTATTCTCTTACTGTATAATACATTTCCATCTGTAACAGTGTTTTCATTTTATATTTTTACCTTTTTAATGCTCAGAGAGCTAAATAAGCCACAATTAAGAAAAATTAAACAACAAAATTTTATCGGCATTCGTGCTTTCGATTCTCGTTTATATTTAGATATTTCAAGGTCTTTCAAGTTAAAAGAATCGTTTATATGTCTGAAATACTTGTATCGTGTCTAGTATATATTGATCAATTGCTTTTTTAAACAAATTGTTGATATTTTTTTTAACAAAGCTTACTATCAAGAGTCAAATGTACTAATTATAGAGTGTATTAATTAGTGTATTCACCGTAGCCGAGTGGTTAGATAGAAGTTTTGAAAGCCCATCAGTAGTTCGATACCCGAAAGTCCCAAAATATGAAGATCACGTTTTTAAGCCTAGAACAAAAGAATAAACTGTAGATTCTTAAAAATAATCCACTGTTCGAACAATAGTGTGACGTCAGAGAAATGTATTATGTTATGCTAGGGGGGGGGGTCGAAATCCCTCGTATTAAGCTCCAGGGTATTATAAATTGTGCCATTCTTTCTATTCATAAAACCAATACTGAATGGCTGATTTTATTATTGTTATTTTTTTGTCATTTAACGGCAAGTGAGCAATATTATATATGACAAAAACAAGCTAAAAGGTGACACTGAAAATGGCCATGCGAATGTTAAATTCGGATGATTTAATAGGGTCTGAATTGTTTTACCTTGCAACCGTCTTTAAACCAGATGTGGCAAGTTTGGCATTTTACATGCAAGTAGTATAACACTCTCCAAGATTGAGAAATTAATTTAATCCCTAATCCCTAGGACAGCCAACTGAACTCCCATTGGACTAGTCGTACCCATTGAACTAGTCGTACCCATTGGACTAGTCGTACCCATTGAACTAGTCGTACCCATTGGACTAGTCGTACCCATTGGACTAGTCGTACCCATTGGACTAGTCGTACCCATTGAACTAGTCGTACCCATTGGACTAGTCGTACCCATTGGACTAGTAGTACCCATTGAACTAGTCGTACCCATTGGACTAGTCGTACCCATTGAACTAGTCGTACCCATTGGACTAGTCGTACCCATTGAACTAGTCGTACCCATTGAACTAGTCGTACCCATTGAACTAGTCGTACCCATTGAACTAGTCGTACCCATTGGACTAGTCGTTAATTAATTACAATATATCTCTATATGTATTATATGCATGCTCAGAATGATCATTATACTATGTGAATTTATTGTATAAATGGGAGAAGACTTCATAAGTTGGTAAAACTTGTGTCCTATCCCTTTTGTTAATTCAACAAATAAAATCATCATAAACTAAACTATCCAGCAATGGAGATACAGGGTATTATTTTTTATACATCCGGGGTTCTCTCGGTAGAGCATTTAGTGGGTAAAGATTCAAATAAATAGTCACAAAGATTAAACAAATGTATTTTTTTTAACAAAATTTAAAGGTAAAAGTGGCTTAAAATATGCACAGATTATAAAAATATATTTTTTGATACATACCAATAATTTCAAAATCTTATTAAGTAGCGAAAATCTTTCAATTTGACAAGATGTTGCAATATTCATAATATACATGTAAGATCATGAACTTAAAATGAATATTGACAATCACATGTTGAAAATAAAAGATTCTAAATTCTAAATTAAACTAGGGGAGACTTCATTGTTGTGATTGTTTGAGTTCAACTTTAATGCATTTCATTGTTTGAAAAATGAAAATGAAAACAGATTGGTATTTGAAACTGTATCAAAGTACCGGTACATTGCCAGAACAAAACGATTTGATTAAACATAAATGTGGAAAGGAATTGACCAGACTGCACATGAACTATATATATATTGGGTTGTAGACCATGAGGATAGTATGCGACAGCTCCGTTTTTGTAATTTTTTAGAAATATTTTTTCAATTTAATCTGTAATTGCTTTTGGATTTTTTTCTTCATTATAATCATTCTACTAACCATTGTTTATCAATGTTATCAATATCTAATTATAATTAGGGAGACAGATTTACATAAGTTTGATAACCTGTTTCTGAATCCCATTGAACATTGCTTAAGTATATATATTGGAATAATTGTAATTGTATGTTGAAATTTCATAAAATAAATATTGTTTAAACTAATACATTTCATGGCGCGTACAACCTTTTATGATAATGTTTGTAAGTGGTTAACCAAGGCAATTGACAAACTTCGGGTGAATCCGTAGCTGCGGAACCGTAGCTCTTATGGTCCTTGGCCAGTTTTCTGATATTTGCGGACCATATATCAGAAAACTGGCAAAGAACCATAAGAGCTACGGTTCCGCAGCTAGTGAATCTGTTGCTCTTCTTCTATTCCTCGGCTGTAATACGCAATGTGATACACATGTATATGTGTCTACACTACTCGGCACAACTCGGCCGATTCCGTTCCTCCATCTAAGAGAGCAGCGTATTCACCCGACGTTTGCCGATTGGTGTCTGTGCCTAACATTTTTCATATCGGCCCTGGCATCATGGCTAGATTTCCATACCGGATTGAGGATTCATAGATCGAGGGATGATTTCATCGACGACACAGAAGGAATTTATAGATCGAGGGATGATATCATCGACGACACAGGGGGTCAGGGTTGTGGTGTTAAACACCACTTTCAACAATATTTCATTTATATCGTGGCGTGTCAGTTTTATTGATGAAGGAAACCGTAGTACCAGGAGAAAACCATCGACCTGGCTAAGTCATTGACAAACAGTATCATATAAAGTTGTATCGAGTACACCTCGACAAGAGCGGTATTCGAACTCATAATCTTAATTCGAAGACATTGGAAATGCAATGTAAAATTATATATTTATCGGATATATTTCAAACTGGAAAGATTAATGTGGCAAAATTAGATATATGAAAAATATATTAACCGGTTTTAACAAAGTTCTGAAAACAAAATAATATAAATATTAAGACTAAGCCTTGATTGTTACAGACATCGGAAACAGAGAGCGTGTGAGGGTGATACGGGGTTTACGTTGTTAATCCATACCAGGGGCGGATCCAGAGGGGGCGTAAAATCGTGATTTTTCACACGAAATACCCCAAACATTTTCGCGCCTCCCTCCGCAATTGGAAAAAATATAATTTTTTGGCGTAAAATCGTGATTTTTCACACGAAATACCCCAAACATTTTCGCGCCTCCCTCCGCAATTGGAAAAAATATAATTTTTTGGCGTAAAATCGTGATTTTTCACACGAAATACCCCAAAATTTTTCGCGCCTCCCTCCGCTCGGTGCAATTTTTTTAAGTACGCCCCCCCTAACTTGAAATCCTGGATCCGCCCCTGCACACCGACCCCCATATCAACTAGGGAGACTGACATGGGAGGGAACAATTCAAAAATGTTACCTACAAAAAGAGCTATCACTGTAAAATATTTGATAACAGAGATACATATATCTATAATAGAAATAATAAAAAAAAAACCATACCAGTTCTTTTCTCAGCCAATCCAAAGCTTCGTTAATTTTATCTTTTCTCTCTGTGGTTAAGATGTCATTTTCCTTTTTATTCGAATCATTTACAAGATCTGGTTTTGATCGTCTTTTTGGTTTGTCTAAATATTTTTCTTGCCATTCTACAAAACTAGCTCTTCTTGTTCCTAAGTTCAACTTACGAGCTGTAGTTTTTAGTTTGGATAAATCCGAATCACTTCCGAATTTGATCGAATCACTTCTGAAAGTTACAGAGTTATTATGATCCTTTATCAAATCACTCCCAGGTTGTAACGTTTCTCCGTCAGAATGGACGTAAGACAGTAATCCATTTAAAGCTGAAAACCTCTCGTTTTTATTTTGACCAGTACTAGTAATGTCATCACAACTGGTAACCTCAATAGACGGTATCACAAATTCGTCCACATTACCGCGTTCATCGATAACAGGCAATGACGGCCGACGATATTCTTTCATATTTTTGCCGATTGTAGATTGTACTTGTAACATTGGAATTTATCATGGTAATCTGTAATATAACAGCCAAATCAGTCTGAAAATAAACAAATAATATTAGTTAAAGTGTAAGAAAACACGGGAAGGTTGCATGTGACTTTCACTCACTTCAATTACAATACAATGTATTCTATTACAAGGAATGTATTATATAGATTAAAGGAGTATACGTACATGCATACAATTACAAAACCTTTAAGGCATATCATTGTGTCGGTGATTCTAACTTTAAGACGGTGAATGGTACACAAACGAAGTAAATCCTATACAATTATATCCGTTCGAATTCTACTTTTACAAAATAAAATCTGAATTATCCTACATTTAACTAACAATGAAAATGTTTTACAACAAAACATACTTTTTAAGTTGTAGATAGTGATTTTTTGTGATATGAACATCCTTATATTTTAGATGCACTGCAGGTACCCACGCCTGTATGCATTAGATGGCTAAGATTAATTTTTTTTGTGTGGGCAACAGTCCTCACGAGGTCGGAGGAGCACGAGGTCCTCCGACCCAAGACCAATAAAACTAACAATGTTCAATTTTTATTTAGAACTATATAAAAATAAATTTAAGAATTTGATTCGGAGCAGTAAATTCATTTTTTTTTCACTTCGAGGACTGGGTCAGATAGGAAAGGAGATTTGGGTGTGAACAAACGAGACGGTTCTTAAAGATTTTAGGCTATCGAAACAAGAATACAACGTGAAACACACAAAAATATTACTGACAGTCTTCACGGATTGTATTAAAATTTATCATACTAGAATATGCTAAAAATTGCAAAACAGCAGAAATAGTTTTATTTACAATCTGCACGTGCATGTTGTTTCTAAGATACGGTTTTAAAATTGCATTGTACATGTAATATTACATTTGAAGTCATCACGTTCTAATTATGTTACTAATTATACGATATCCATATATATATCTTAATATTTTAACAAACTTAAATAAGTGAGTGAGTGATTGTTGTCTAACGCCAATTAATCAATTTTTCAGCCATATCATGACGAGAACAAGTTAATTTTCAATGAGATGATGATGATGTCCGCTTTGTTATAGACCAACACGCCGAGTTGGATATTTATAGTGCTCGTTCACTGAAACAGTCCGCGGATAGACATGTCGCTTCACTCGGATGCATTATTCTGATTTCGAGCCAACCAGTCTTTGCTCGTTCTCCTTAATGCTGCGTGCTTAGTGGAGAAGCAACAAATACTAATGTTATTGTCTTTAGTTTGACCATATTGAAGCTAGAGCCCACGATCTACCACACCCGAGGCGAGCACGCTAACCATTACACCACCGATGCGGTTAAAATGTACATGTAACATACATTCAGTCACCACGCACTGATAATTCCAGTAATTATATGATATACATATCTCAATATTTTAACATATTTAAATAAAAATAACTATATTTACATAATTTACTGTCAACACGCACAATCGCTGTTAATTTTCTAGGGTTGAATTGAAATAAATACCTGCAGTTTGTTATCAAAAAATTAATTCACACGCTTCTCTTGGTGAAATCAGTATTATTTGTGTACTCCTTGAGGATTGAGTAACGTTACGAATGACATTTTCCTCATTCCGCGAATTGTCAATAGATGGCTTTATAAGGATTAGTATATCAAATGGTGAAATGAATAAGGCGTTTTTAAAACATGAAATTCTAATTTAGATAATACACGGAAGATCAACGACGCTGGGTCTTTCAAATTTCTTACATTTAAATATCTATTTAATTGTAAATAAGTACTTGTATAATATTTAGCATTGGATTTATAGTGTCAAGAGATCGGATTGTAAATTCCGAGACGTCAACTTGGCTTTATTAAGTTGCATTTCATTGCTAAAATTGTGATACTTAGGTACAATGTGTGTCAATGCAAAAAACAGAGAGGCAGTCGTTAAAACGATGTTATTTTATAAGAGAAATTATACAAGGCATAATTCAAGTGGGGGTCGTCGTGGTAGCGATTGTATGATAGTTGGATTTACAATTACCTATGCAATCAGTGCCTATCAACACTAACGTTGTGAGTTCGAATCCCACTCATGCGAGGTGTACTCGATACAACATTATGTGATAAAAAAAAATCAGTGACTTACGGGAGGTCGGTGGTTTTCTCCGGGTACTCCGGTTTCCTCCACCAATCAAACTAACCGCCACGATATAGCTAAAATATTGTTGAAAATGGCGTTAAACACCATAGCCCTAAGTTCCTAACCCATGATTTAATTGGCTTTAAAAGTGTATGCAAAGACGGCCATATTGGATGAAGAGTGTGAAATAAAAACGGATTTTTGATGAAATAAGACATATCCTCAGAACCAAGACAGTCTATGTATCTGAACACATCAACGTTACTCGACAGTTAATAAAGATCTCTCAAAATCGGAAATAATGAATTTTTAAACTATAATTACCGCTCATGAAATTATAAAAAATGTACCTCAAATGTGAAAATATGACTAAATTTAGTAACTCTAATCTACGCTCATTTAATCTAATTAAAATTAATATGTACATTTTTGTATGTTGTATCTTTTTTTCCTCAAGTTCTTTTCTTTGGTGATACAAAAACATCTAATGACATCCTATGTAGGGTCACGTCAGAGTTCATATTTTCAACCGACCAATCAGCGATGAGCCTACTAAATCTTTAGGTATCAAAACTGAGCATACGCCAAGAACTGTTGTCTGATTGGTCAAATATATAACTCTCTTGTATATGATTGGACGGTGGAAGATGAATGACAGGTTAAATGACATGACCCCAAACGGGATGTTGTTAGATGTTATACGGAATCTTTAAAGAAGAAAAAAAAGATACAACATACATCTAATTAAGAAATAAAGCATGGGTTGGCGAATATTAGTATTTTATCCTGAGCCAGAGACGAGGGATAAAATTTACTAATATATGCCAACCCATGTTAAAACTCAAAACACATTCTGGCTTCCATGATTTATTTCGCTTCTGATATGTCTAAGAGTACAAATACGGTAGTATAATTTGATTGGAAGACGGTAAGTTATATTTACGTTTGCGGACAATGTCGCACACAATTTATGCTGCCAAATTCGAGCAGACGATAATTCATCAACATGTACATTTATGACGGAAAAGTCAGTCACATGCACCGGCGCATGTGCTAATGAGATTATACCCCATCGATAACTCGCTCGTTTGTTTTCAAAGCGAAATAAGGACGTCATGTTAGAATTTAGATTATATTGACGCACATTAAACCGCAAATGATATAGACGTTAAAATGTTAATGCTGACCTATATTCCTGTTTTGAGTTCGAATCCCGCTCAGGCGAGGTGTACTCGATACAACATTATGTGAAAAAGTTTCAGTGACTTGAGACAGGTTTGTGGTTTTCTATGGGTACTCCAGTTTCCTCCACCAATAAAACCGACTGCCACGATATAACTGAAATATTGCTGAAAATGGCGTTAAACACCATAACATAATCAAAACTTAAGTTTCTACTGATGTGCAGTTTATACGATCAAAATTTGTTTCACTATTCTACAACCCTTCAATATCAACTGATCTTGATTTTAAAATTATAATTTACAACCTTACCAGAATCTATAATCGTACCCAACTAGAATATCATCACTAACATCCGTTACAACATATTTCATACTGAACATCATATTGTTCTATAATATGAAGAAGTAGAGAGCTTCCGAACGTTAATGAAATGTGCACCTGTTTAACACAACATAGGATGTTGATAGATTTTAAAAGTAAATAAGGATCCTACAGACATTGAATTTCAAATCACATAATTAAAGGAGATTAATATTCATGTAATAGATACTAGATACAAAAACTGGCGACGAATTCTTGTGTCGATTTAATTGCCAAATATTTTGTGTAATGCTTTTTAAACAGAAATGCGGTTATCTTCAAATAGTCTTCTATAGAAATAATCTGTGTTGTGTAATTATGGAGGAAATTAAATAATTAAACCCCGTGTTTCAGATATGAGTTAATTCAAAAATATATTAATTTTGAAATTTCAAGATACAACCAAAAATTCCCGGTTACAAAATGGTTGATTGACAATTAAGGATGTGCCCTTCCCAATGTCATGTTTCTATGTTCATGATTGATTATTTTAGTAATATAGTCCTCGTCAATAAAATAGTTAGAATGCTGCTCAATCATACTATTTCAATACTAGTAAGACAACACACTGTCTAAACCTTTCTGCACTAACTACCGGGACCGGCGTGGTCGTGATCGCATGGTAGTTGGTTTTACATCTATCTATGCAAGAAATATGCCTTTCACCACTAAAGTTCGAATCCCGCTCATGGCGAGGTGTACTCGATACAACATTATGTAATAAAGGATGTTAGTGACTTGCGACAGGTTGGTGGTTTTCTCAGGGTACTCCGGTTTCCTCCACCAATAAACATGATCCCACGATATAACTGTAATATTGTTGAAAGAGGTGCTAAACACCATAAACCTAACCCCTCTAAATACCGTTACTCAATGTATGACCTTTCATCAGAACTATTTGCCATTACTAAATATAAAAGCTTTGCAAATCCATATTAATCTCCGTTACCATATATTCATAACAGCTTTCCCATCTTCACAGACCACCGTTACTACAAATTTCCCTATCTTCATTAATATCCATTACTATAAAGGTATTATATATTTCCCATTTTCAATAATTTTTACGTTACTATTAATTTGCAACAGCCTTATCCCCATTGCTTTAATTTCAATACCTTTCTCATTTCCTTATACATTTAATATTTTCCCATCTTTACAAACACCCGTTAATGTGTATATACAGCTACCCCATCTTAACAAATTTTGTTTAAAGTTCCAACGCATTTTCATATCTTCACGGTCCGCCGTTACTATATATTCATAATAGCTTTACCCATCTTCACTTATTTCCGTTATTATACATTCATAGTAGATGCCCCCATCTTCATTAAGCACCGTTATTATAATATATTAGCATCCTAACTATCTATACTAACCTCCGTTACTATAAATTATTACAGCTTTCCATTTTTCACCTTATCATTATCATGTTGCGGGCCGTCGTGGTCGTGATCGTATGGTAATTGGATTTACAACTACCTATGCAATCAGTGCAACTGAAGTTATGAGTTCGCATCCCGCTCAGGCGAGGTTATACTCAATACAACATTATGTGATACAGTTTGTCAGTGACTTACGACAGGTCGTTGGTTTTCTCGGGGTACTCTGGTTTCCTCCACCAATAAAACTGACCGCTATGATATAACTGAAATATTGTTGAAAGTGGTGTTAAACAACATAACCACGACCCCCTTATCATTATTACTGTAATATACATCTAATGAACTTAACACAAACTCACCTATCACACACTATGTTTAAAATCAAAGCATTACAACCTCAAACTGCTTGTATTCTAATTCTAAATTAAACCTACCTTCTTCAACAAGTTATGTATTCAACATTTCCATCCATTACCACCTTTCACAATATGTTTAAAATCAAAGCATTACAACCTCAAACTGTCTGTATTCTAATTCTAAATTAAACCTACCTTCTTCAACAAGTTATGTATTCAACATTTCCATCCATTACCACCTTTCACAATAGGTTTAAAATCAAAACATTAAAACCTCAAACTGCTTGTATTCTAATTCTAAATTAAACCTACCTTCTTCAACAAGTTATGTATTCAGCATTTCCATCCATTAGTTTCCCTAATAAATAATAATACTTCCGTAATAACGAATTCTATTCTTTCATATTCGTTAATGGTACAAAAATATATGTAATAAACAATTGATAAGCATTGAACCAAGTCTAATCTACTTATATATAGGTGTCCATATTTAGACTATACCTTGAAAACGACACTAATTTTGACAGATATAATTATGTTAATTATAGAGAAATAATGTACCGGGTAATGTAGATTAGGACCTCTTGACCCTCATTGTACAATGGGGCACGACACGTCTTTATTCTCTGAGTAGTGTATCAGATACTAGGCTTTTAATTTGTGACAATGAATACGTCACGGGGAGTACTTAGGTTACACATCTATTTTATGTTATCGTTATTACGTTCATGATCAATTTAAGTATTATATAGCTGAGAGAAAAGGAAATATATAAAATCTCAAGTCATCACCGCAGAATATTTGAAGGAGATGCGTATTAACATAAATGAAGTCTCAAGCCATCACCGCAGAATATTTTCAAGGAGATGTGTACATGTCTTATCATAAAAGAAGTCCCGTGTCATCACCACAGAATATATTGTCTGCGGGTTTTACGCGTAAACTACTTTGATTTAGAGCATTTATCCCTATAAACATCGTACTTTACAAGTAAATCTCATTACAATGTTATTTTCCAGTTCTTTACATTATCGGTCCTGTTATTACACATTGGGTCGAGTTAAAGGCCGAGGTTCAATACGGCCGACAGAATGTTATTCGTGACTATTGGTGTTTAACGCCAATTTCAATAATATTTATCGAGAAAACCAAGTATTTTGTGTGGTTTTTAAAAAAAAATATATTAGTCCTATATTGCATAATGGGTCGAGACCAAATGCCGAGGATGAATATGGCTGACATCGAACCAATAACAGGACCAAATGATTAATCCTTATCTTACCGAACATTAAACAAACCCTGATTATTTAGCTATATCGTTACTACCAGACGGGGATGAAAGTCCGGGAAGATGTAACAAACTTAATTGCGAAACCATAACCTTGGAAAATTGTGATGACCCCATAACATTTGAGGTTGAAATACACAAAGGTTAAACTTCTACGACCTTATAACCATTATGCCATCTATATTCCTTGCAGGACCACAACACTCACTGTTGTTCATCAGTAACTGCTACAAATTGTCTATTACGTGCTGGGACATTCTCCAAACTAGAGAGAGACACTCATTTACATTCCATCATGGGAGCACGGAGAACAACGGATTCACCCGATGTTTGCCGATTGGTTCTATTGGCGATTTGCGTATTGATTAATCCCATACGACTAGTGGAGGAGTTGTATGTCACAGCGGGGGGAAACTATGTCATATTTCTATACGCCGGTGGGTACTGCTGTGACATTTGACTACACGCCGCAAGGTCTGCATGGCGACATGAACTCATCTTACTGTTCAATGAATGACAGATTTTTTTAGATAATAAAAGCGGAAGTTATAATCAACCATCAAACATATATAAATTAATTGACGTCCATCTTACGATGTAACAAAAAGATTTCCATCTTCCTATACAAAAAAAAACCCAGATGCTTGTGACATACTCATACGCAATATTTACTGCCTACTGACGGAAATGGCCGAATGTGATGCGACTACTTAAAAGACGTTGGGTACATTCGCTTTACTGCTTAAACCGGGACCGTTGGTATAAATAGCTTTGGGCGGAGCAAACATTCAGATTGTTCATTATTTTGACCACGGTTATCTAGAGGAGGAAAAATCAATGATACATAGTTTAACAGTTACTTTTGGAGCAAAATATTTGACAGGCATGGTCACTAGTTTTCCTGCCTACGAAACTTTCAATCTTATTAAAAATAATATTCTTCATCAGTCTAAAAACTGCAAAAAATCACTTCGAAAATTCAAATTTTTGAGGTATGTGATGTGACCTTTAGGTCACGTTGGTCATGTGACATACAGTTTCATAAAAATGCTGTTCATATCAACAGGTATTTTTGTTATCGATCTGATTATAAGCTCCGCTCACAAATGCTGTCGGTAGGCACTACCGCAAGTGCCGGTTTAAAAGACTGGGTGCATTCGTTTTACTCAAATCTGAATGTTTTACAATCAGGATTAGCAAATCAAAATTACGATTCCACCCATATAAAAACACAATGTTTCACGATTGCAATTGTTTCATTTTTTGAACTATCCGAACACACCAAAAAGTGACTATGATTGATTGATTGATTGGTGCTTAACGCAGTATTTCAGCTATATCATGGCTTGTAAAGTGACTACGTGTGGGCATGGACAGTAAATATATATCAGGGGCGGATCCAGGGGGTGGGGCGCCCCCCCTAAAATTTGAAAAAATATGATTTTTTGGCGTAAAATCGTGATTTTTCACACGAAATACCCCAAAAATTTCCGCGCCTCCCTCCGCTCGGCGCAATTTGTTTAAATGCGCCCCTCCTAACTTGAAATCCCAGATCCGCCTGTGTATATAATAGAAGCAATTAATGTCAGTGCTATACCGATATATGTATATACTGAATCATATTACGTTATTACACAACCTACAAACAGTGTTATATAATATATATCTGTTATACACCTATCAAATAACAAACCGTCACAATCATATGAAAGTTTAATTCAGTGCGAAACATAAACGAGTACACATTCATTTGATTCGATATCATGTTTCTGTCCCGGTTTAATAAACATGATGCATAACATAAAACGGATCGAAAACATGTTCCAGATTTTGGTTAAAACAAACACACCCCTGAATATTATTGTATATTAAATATTCTAATGGCTTGCTAAAACCAGGCGATTTACCGCAACGATATAGCTGAAAATTGCTGAAAGTGGCGTTAAGCACCATAACTCTAACCCAATGCGATTTTCGAGCGCCTCCCTCCCCACACACACACCTAAAACGTCACATTCGTCTTAGAAACAGTAACAAGAGTCGGCAGGCGATCAGCATCCAATACGAAACAACTAAGCGTCTGTACTCGTATTGCATACATTCGCAAGTAGGCTAAAATGATACCCCCCCCCCCCCCCCTCCAACTCACGCACACATACCTAAAACGTCACATACGTCTTGGAGTCAGTAACAAGAGTCGGAAGTCAGTATCCAATATGAAACAACTATATATTAATGCGTTTGTACTCGTATTATATACATTCAATAGCAGGCTAAAATGACAGTTTTCAGTATTCTATTTTTCTTCATAGATCAACGTATTTTTTTTAAACTAATAACACAAATCACTGTTTTTATGAACGATGCATCTCAATTTCTCGAATTATACTTATGATAAAAATTTCTATATATGTTCTTCTCTTTCATATTTGTTTTTATCTCACCTGTGCTGTCCGTCCGAATGTGCTTTTAATACAATCACTTGGCGTCCTTAGTTCTTCGTACTCACATTTTTAATCTTCTTATAATAAAACCACAAAGTCAGTAAACCAATAAAAGAATGTTGAATGCGATTTATTTATAATCATTTCAATTCAAAATTATATCTGGCATTGCTGACCATTCAAAAATGACCACACTCATAAAATAAGCACGTTTCAAAATACATGTAGTAAATTCAACCTGGTGCTGCAGACAGTGCCTATGAGAGGGAGGTTCAGCCGGTACATCGGTCCGGGGTCCGGAGAACCAAGAAGGGACCCATGAATCTCTGAAGGTCCCCTTAGCCTTAGCCATAGACATTTTATTTTGTTTATTTCATATTTTTTGGTATTTTCAACTATATTTAGTTTATTTAGATATGTTATCTGCACAGGAAATAAAGCATTTATGAAAGTTTACCAGTGGTTTTATTGGACCTCAAATCCTCAATTTTGAGAGAAGTCTCAGTCTGTCCTAGGGGCCCCAAATCAGTTTTTTGCCGCCTTGCATAATTTCTCTTGGAGGCCCTGGCTGCAAAACATTGCTAAAATCTAATTAATATAGTTAAATAACTTAAATCTAAGCAACATAGCTAGATTATCATCTGATTAATACTTTGACTGCATACTGCGCTTTTTTTTACAATTAGGTGAAACCTTATCAACGCTCTGTGACACCCAAGGGCCAAGAACCTGTTTTTGCTGCCACGTGGTACAATCTACCACACTTGAGCATCTAAACAGTACACCACCGATGCGGTTGTATGGTTGGGAATACAACATATGCGACACCTAAGAGAACCCCAGGGCCCAGAACCTGTTTCCGCTGCCATGTTGTACATCTCCGACGAACTGGACGTCCGCTGGATTTGCGGGACGAAAAAACCCCCCAACAACACGACTTTAGGACCGGACGTAAACGAGCGTTTCCCGTATCGAGGATGTCACGCTCCTTGTGTAAGAGTAAAATTAGTTCTGGTAGGAAATTGGTCCGGGTGGATCAAAATCCATCCATCCATCCATCCATCCATCCATCCATCCATCCATCCATCAATCAATCAATCAATGCTATGTGCAGAAAACGATTATCTTATTGCACATATATTTTTGATACACAAAGCTTTGGTATAGAATACATGTAGTTTTAAAATTGATATTATATACATATGTATCGATGATCTTAAACTATGATCATCAAAGAAAAATGTGGTGTTAAAGCTTGTGTAATTAATAGTCTGCATTTTTATAGATCAACTTACTGTAGCTGTGAAATAAATTCCGATTTATTTACCTATTACAGGCAGTTGTTGTTGAACAAATTCTTCATCAATAAGGGGTACATCAAATACAGGTTACTCATCTTAAAACATTAACTTTTATAATAATATTATAATGTTTAAAAGTTGCCTTTGTGGTTTTATTTAATCATTCGTAAACACAAGTAAATCGGATAAAAAAATACTTGAGAAAAAAATTGACCAATCGCCAAATTCAAATACACATAAAATTAGCTTCATAATTATTCACAAATAATATATTATGTATTTAATTTACTTTTCATATCATCCAAATTCTTAAACAAAACATATTTTATTTATTTGAAAATTTAAGAGCTAATTGATTTTGTTAAGATTTATTGAATTTTATTTTTGCTTTTTCAAGTGGGAACATATTGAGACATTTATCCTAAGCTTTTGGATAAATACATTTTAATATCCATTGCAAAAATACCGTAAATATAGTTGAATATGAAATTATTATTTGATATATGGGGACAATAAGGGGTTTTCATCATTCATTTTTGAACTGTGTTCTAATCGTTTTCCCCATTTGGTCTAGTACAAAGCGGACCTCATCATGACAATTAACATGCTCTCGCCATGATATAGCTGAAAAATTGATGTGTTGGCGTTAAACAACAATCACTCACTCACTCCTACTTGTTAAAGTGAGGTAATTTACTAATGTTTCTAGCTGTGCTCTTAGGCAAATTTTTGATAAACTTAAAAATATATAGTTCATGCAAAATCAGAACGAGAACAAGTTTCCTGTCGCCACATTTCAGAGAAAAGTTTAAAGAAAAAATAATCTGGCCCCTTACCGCCCCCCTCCCTTAGAGTTAATGGTCGGTCCCTTAGACGTTACTTTATATGTGTACATACATTTGTATCATTTTGATATCACTAACGTTGTGAGTTCGAATCCCCCCAGGCGAGGTATACTCGATACAACATTATGTGATAAAGTTTGTCAGTGACGTACGACAGGTCGGTGGTTTTCTCCTGTTTCCTCCACTAATAAAACTGACCGCCGAGATATAACTGAAATATTGTTGAAAGTGGCGTTAAGCAACACAAACCATAGTCCTATCGGTTACTCTTACTGGACACTGGGGTACAAAAAATAAATTACAAACATCGCTTCCAAAATTTGAAACCCAGCCCAATACGTATATTATATAAGTAAACATTACCGGTTATTACTGTGTAATAAACATGGTAAACATTCAGATTTATATTAATTGTAGTTCATTGCACGAAAAATGAAACGTAAATTATGTTAGATTTAATTTGTTGACAACAGGAATCATACTATGTCTTTCGCCTTTAATTTATAACGTGGTCGGACTATTATACCTTCTCTGTATGATACTCTGGGTTATTACGGACTATTATACCATCTCTGTATGATACTCTGGGTTATTATGCATCTATTATTAGATTTTTTATAGCTAAAAAGTGTAGTCCCTCGTCTCATTGAAGTTGGATTGATTGATTGGTTGTTGCTTAACATCAACTTAGCTGCGAAACCGAAGTTCTTAGTGGTTTTTTAAAGAAAAAAAAATACAGTTAAGCGCTACGGTTCCACCGTTAAGAGATATATTTCCGCTGATAAGAGTTACGGTTCATCCGTTAAGAGCTACGGTTCTGCCGTTAAGAACTATGGTTCTGCCGTTAAGAGCTACGGTTCTGCCGTTAAGAACTATGGTTCCGCCGTTAAGAACTATGGTTCCGCCGTTAAGAACTATGGTTCTGCCGTTAAGAACTATGGTTCTGCCGTTAAGAGCTACAGTTCTGCCGTTAAGAACTATGGTTCCGCCGTTAAGAGCTACAGTTCTGCCGTTAAGAACTATGGTTCTGCCGTTAAGAGCTACAGTTCTGCCGTTAAGAACTATGGTTCCGCCGTTAAGAACTATGGTTCCGCCGTTAAGAACTATGGTTCTGCCGTTAAGAGCTACGGTTCTGCCGTTAAGAACTATGATTCCGCCGTTAAGAACTATGGTTCCGCCGTTAAGAACTATGGTTCTGCCGTTAAGAGCTACGGTTCTGCCGTTAAGAACTATGGTTCCGCCGTTAAGAACTATGGTTCCGCCGTTAAGAACTATGGTTCCGCCGTTAAGAACTGTGGTTCTGCCGTTAAGAACTATGGTTCTGCCGTTAAGAGCTACAGTTCTGCCGTTAAGAACTATGATTCCGCCGTTAAGAACTATGGTTCCGCCGTTAAGAACTATGGTTCTGCCGTTAAGAACTATGGTTCCGCCGTTAAGAACTATGGTTCTGCCGTTAAGAACTACGGTTCATCCGTTAAGAACTATGGTTCTGCCATTAAGAACTATGGTTCTGACGTTAAGAGCTACGGTTCTGCCGTTAAGAACTACGGTTCTGCCGTTAAGAGCTATGGTTCTGCCGTTAAGAACTATGGTTCTGCCGTTAAGAACTATGGTTCATCCGTTAAGAACTATGGTTCATCCATTAAGAACTACGGTTCATCCGTTAAGAACTATGGTTCTGCCGTTAAGAGCTATGGTTCATCCGTTAAGAACTATGGTTCATCCGTTAAGAACTATGGTTCTGCCGTTAAGAACTATGTTTCCGCCGTTAAGAACTATGGTTCTGCCGTTAAGAACTACGTTCATCCGTTAAGAACTATGGTTCTGCCGTTAAGAGCTATGGTTCATCCGTTAAGAACTATGGTTCATCTGTTAAGAACTACGGTTCATCCGTTAAGAACTATGGTTCTGCCGTTAAGAACGATGGTTCTGCCGTTAAGAGCTACGGTTCTGCCGTTAAGAACTACGGTTCATCCGTTAAGAACTATGGTTCTGCCGTTAAGAGCTATGGTTCATCCGTTAAGAACTACGGTTCATCCGTTAAGAACTATGGTTCTGCCGTTAAGAACTATGGTTATGCCGTTAAGAGCTACGGTTCTGCCGTTAAGAACTACGGTTCATCCGTTAAGAACTATGGTTCTGCCGTTAAGAGCTATGGTTCATCCGTTAAGAACTATGGTTCATCCGTTAAGAGCTACGGTTCATCCGTTAAGAGCTACGGTTCTGCCGTTAAGAGCTATGGTTCTGCCGTTAAAAGCTATGGTTCTGCCGTTAAGAGCTACGGTTCTGCCGTTAAGAACTATGGTTCTGCCGTTAAGAACTATGGTTCTGCCGTTAAGAGCTACGGTTCTGCCGTTAAGAGCTACGGTTCTGCCGTTAAGAACTATGGTTCCGCCGTTAAGAGCTACGGTTCTGCCGTTAAGAACTATGGTTCCGCCGTTAAGAACTATGGTTCTGCCGTTAAGAACTACGGTTCTGCCGTTAAGAGCTACGGTTCTGCCGTTAAGAGCTACGGTTCATCCGTTAAGAACTATGGTTCTGCCGTTAAGAGCTACGGTTCTGCCGTTAAGAACTATGGTTCCGCCGTTAAGAACTATGGTTCTGCCGTTAAGAACTACGGTTCATCCGTTAAGAACTATGGTTCATCCGTTAAGAACTATGGTTCTGCCGTTAAGAACTATGGTTCATCCCTTAAGAACTATGGTTCTGCCGTTAAGAACTACGGTTCATCCGTTAAGAACTATGGTTCTGCCGTTAAGAACTATGGTTCAGCCGCTAAGAGCTATGGTTCTGCCGTTAAGAACTACGGTTCATCCGTTAAGAACTATGGTTCTACCATTAAGAACTATGTTTCCGCCGTTAAGAACTATGGTTCTGCCGTTAAGAACTACGGTTCATCCGTTAAGAACTATGGTTCTGCCGTTAAGAGCTATGGTTCATCCGTTAAGAACTATGGTTCATCCGTTAAGAACTACGGTTCATCCGTTAAGAACTATGGTTCTGCCGTTAAGAACGATGGCTCTGCCGTTAAGAGCTACGGTTCTGCCGTTAAGAACTACGGTTCATCCGTTAAGAACTATGGTTCTGCCGTTAAGAGCTATGGTTCATCCGTTAAGAACTACGGTTCATCCGTTAAAAACTATGGTTCTGCCGTTAAGAACTATGGTTATGCCGTTAAGAGCTACGGTTCTGCCGTTAAGAACTATGGTTCATCCGTTAAGAACTATGGTTCATCCGTTAAGAGCTACGGTTCATCCGTTAAGAGCTACGGTTCTGCCGTTAAGAGCTATGGTTCTGCCGTTAAGAGCTACGGTTCTGCCGTTAAGAGCTACGGTTCTGCCGTTAAGAGCTATGGTTCTGCCGTTAAGAACTATGGTTCATCCGTTAAGAGCTACGGTTCATCCGTTAAGAGCTACGGTTCTGCCGTTAAGAGCTATGGTTCTGCCGTTAAGAGCTACGGTTCTGCCGTTAAGAGCTACGGTTCTGCCGTTAAGAGCTATGGTTCTGCCGTTAAGAGCTATGGTTCTGCCGTTAAGAGCTACGGTTCTGCCGTTAAGAACTATGGTTCTGCCGTTAAGAACTATGGTTCTGCCGTTAAGAGCTACGGTTCTGCCGTTAAGAGCTACGGTTCTGCCGTTAAGAACTATGGTTCCGCCGTTAAGAGCTATGGTTCTGCCGTTAAGAACTATGGTTCCGCCATTAAGAACTACGGTTCTGCCGTTAAGAACTACGGTTCTGCCGTTAAGAGCTACGGTTCTGCCGTTAAGAGCTACGGTTCATCCGTTAAGAACTATGGTTCTGCCGTTAAGAGCTACGGTTCTGCCGTTAAGAACTATGGTTCCGCCGTTAAGAACTATGGTTCTGCCGTTAAGAACTACGGTTCATCCGTTAAGAACTATGGTTCATCCGTTAAGAACTATGGTTCATCCGTTAAGAACTATGGTTCTGCCGTTAAGAACTATGGTTCATCCCTTAAGAATTATGGTTCTGCCGTTAAGAACTACGGTTCATCCGTTAAGAACTATGGTTCTGCCGTTAAAAACTATGGTTCTGCCGCTAAGAGCTATGGTTCTGCCGTTAAGAACTACGGTTCATCCGTTAAGAACTATGGTTCTGCCGTTAAGAACTATGGTTCTGCCGTTAAGAACTATGGTTCTGCCGTTAAGAACTATGGTTCTGCCGTTAAGAGCTACGTTTCTGCCGTTAAGAACTATGGTTCTGCCGTTAAGAGCTACGGTTCTGCCGTTAAGAGCTATGGTTCCGCCGTTAAGAACTACGGTTCTGCCGTTAAGAACTACGGTTCTGCCGTTAAGAGCTATGGTTCTGCCGTTAAGAACTATGGTTCTGCCGTTAAGAACTATGGTTCATCCGTTAAGAACTATGGTTCATCCATTAAGAACTACGGTTCATCCGTTAAGAACTATGGTTCTGCCGTTAAGAGCTATGGTTCATCCGTTAAGAACTATGGTTCATCCGTTAAGAACTATGGTTCTGCCGTTAAGAACTATGTTTCCGCCGTTAAGAACTATGGTTCTGCCGTTAAGAACTACGTTCATCCGTTAAGAACTATGGTTCTGCCGTTAAGAGCTGTGGTTTATCCGTTAAGAACTATGGTTCATCCGTTAAGAACTACGGTTCATCCGTTAAGAACTATGGTTCTGCCGTTAAGAGCTACGGTTCTGCCGTTAAGAACTACGGTTCATCCGCTAAGAACTATGGTTCTGCCGTTAAGAGCTATGGTTCTGCCGTTAAGAACTATGGTTCATCCGTTAAGAGCTACGGTTCATCCGTTAAGAGCTACGGTTCTGCCGTTAAGAGCTATGGTTCTGCCGTTAAAAGCTATGGTTCTGCCGTTAAGAGCTACGGTTCTGCCGTTAAGAACTATGGTTCTGCCGTTAAGAACTATGGTTCTGCCGTTAAGAGCTACGGTTCTGCCGTTAAGAATTACGGTTCATCCGTTAAGAACTATGGTTCTGCCGTTAAGAGCTATGGTTCTGCCGTTAAGAACTATGGTTCATCCGTTAAGAGCTACGGTTCATCCGTTAAGAGCTACGGTTCTGCCGTTAAGAGCTATGGTTCTGCCGTTAAAAGCTATGGTTCTGCCGTTAAGAACTATGGTTCTGCCGTTAAGAGCTACGGTTCTGCCGTTAAGAACTACGGTTCATCCGATAAGAACTATGGTTCTGCCGTTAAGAGCTATGGTTCTGCCGTTAAGAACTATGGTTCATCCGTTAAGAGCTATGGTTCATCCGTTAAGAACTACGGTTCATCCGTTAAGAACTATGGTTCCGCCGTTAAGAACTATGGTTCCGCCGTTAAGAACTATGGTTCTGCCGTTAAGAACTATGGTTCTGCCGTTAAGAGCTACAGTTCTGCCGTTAAGAACTATGGTTCCGCCGTTAAGAGCTACAGTTCTGCCGTTAAGAACTATGGTTCTGCCGTTAAGAGCTACAGTTCTGCCGTTAAGAACTATGGTTCCGCCGTTAAGAACTATGGTTCCGCCGTTAAGAACTATGGTTCTGCCGTTAAGAGCTACGGTTCTGCCGTTAAGAACTATGATTCCGCCGTTAAGAACTATGGTTCCGCCGTTAAGAACTATGGTTCTGCCGTTAAGAGCTACGGTTCTGCCGTTAAGAACTATGGTTCCGCCGTTAAGAACTATGGTTCCGCCGTTAAGAACTATGGTTCCGCCGTTAAGAACTGTGGTTCTGCCGTTAAGAACTATGGTTCTGCCGTTAAGAGCTACAGTTCTGCCGTTAAGAACTATGGTTCCGCCGTTAAGAACTATGGTTCCGCCGTTAAGAACTATGGTTCTGCCGTTAAGAACTATGGTTCCGCCGTTAAGAACTATGGTTCTGCCGTTAAGAACTACGGTTCATCCGTTAAGAACTATGGTTCTGCCATTAAGAACTATGGTTCTGACGTTAAGAGCTACGGTTCTGCCGTTAAGAACTACGGTTCTGCCGTTAAGAGCTATGGTTCTGCCGTTAAGAACTATGGTTCTGCCGTTAAGAACTATGGTTCATCCGTTAAGAACTATGGTTCATCCATTAAGAACTACGGTTCATCCGTTAAGAACTATGGTTCTGCCGTTAAGAGCTATGGTTCATCCGTTAAGAACTATGGTTCATCCGTTAAGAACTATGGTTCTGCCGTTAAGAACTATGTTTCCGCCGTTAAGAACTATGGTTCTGCCGTTAAGAACTACGTTCATCCGTTAAGAACTATGGTTCTGCCGTTAAGAGCTATGGTTCATCCGTTAAGAACTATGGTTCATCTGTTAAGAACTACGGTTCATCCGTTAAGAACTATGGTTCTGCCGTTAAGAACGATGGTTCTGCCGTTAAGAGCTACGGTTCTGCCGTTAAGAACTACGGTTCATCCGTTAAGAACTATGGTTCTGCCGTTAAGAGCTATGGTTCATCCGTTAAGAACTACGGTTCATCCGTTAAGAACTATGGTTCTGCCGTTAAGAACTATGGTTATGCCGTTAAGAGCTACGGTTCTGCCGTTAAGAACTACGGTTCATCCGTTAAGAACTATGGTTCTGCCGTTAAGAGCTATGGTTCATCCGTTAAGAACTATGGTTCATCCGTTAAGAGCTACGGTTCATCCGTTAAGAGCTACGGTTCTGCCGTTAAGAGCTATGGTTCTGCCGTTAAAAGCTATGGTTCTGCCGTTAAGAGCTACGGTTCTGCCGTTAAGAACTATGGTTCTGCCGTTAAGAACTATGGTTCTGCCGTTAAGAGCTACGGTTCTGCCGTTAAGAGCTACGGTTCTGCCGTTAAGAACTATGGTTCCGCCGTTAAGAGCTACGGTTCTGCCGTTAAGAACTATGGTTCCGCCGTTAAGAACTATGGTTCTGCCGTTAAGAACTACGGTTCTGCCGTTAAGAGCTACGGTTCTGCCGTTAAGAGCTACGGTTCATCCGTTAAGAACTATGGTTCTGCCGTTAAGAGCTACGGTTCTGCCGTTAAGAACTATGGTTCCGCCGTTAAGAACTATGGTTCTGCCGTTAAGAACTACGGTTCATCCGTTAAGAACTATGGTTCATCCGTTAAGAACTATGGTTCTGCCGTTAAGAACTATGGTTCATCCCTTAAGAACTATGGTTCTGCCGTTAAGAACTACGGTTCATCCGTTAAGAACTATGGTTCTGCCGTTAAGAACTATGGTTCAGCCGCTAAGAGCTATGGTTCTGCCGTTAAGAACTACGGTTCATCCGTTAAGAACTATGGTTCTACCATTAAGAACTATGTTTCCGCCGTTAAGAACTATGGTTCTGCCGTTAAGAACTACGGTTCATCCGTTAAGAACTATGGTTCTGCCGTTAAGAGCTATGGTTCATCCGTTAAGAACTATGGTTCATCCGTTAAGAACTACGGTTCATCCGTTAAGAACTATGGTTCTGCCGTTAAGAACGATGGCTCTGCCGTTAAGAGCTACGGTTCTGCCGTTAAGAACTACGGTTCATCCGTTAAGAACTATGGTTCTGCCGTTAAGAGCTATGGTTCATCCGTTAAGAACTACGGTTCATCCGTTAAAAACTATGGTTCTGCCGTTAAGAACTATGGTTATGCCGTTAAGAGCTACGGTTCTGCCGTTAAGAACTATGGTTCATCCGTTAAGAACTATGGTTCATCCGTTAAGAGCTACGGTTCATCCGTTAAGAGCTACGGTTCTGCCGTTAAGAGCTATGGTTCTGCCGTTAAGAGCTACGGTTCTGCCGTTAAGAGCTACGGTTCTGCCGTTAAGAGCTATGGTTCTGCCGTTAAGAACTATGGTTCATCCGTTAAGAGCTACGGTTCATCCGTTAAGAGCTACGGTTCTGCCGTTAAGAGCTATGGTTCTGCCGTTAAGAGCTACGGTTCTGCCGTTAAGAGCTACGGTTCTGCCGTTAAGAGCTATGGTTCTGCCGTTAAGAGCTATGGTTCTGCCGTTAAGAGCTACGGTTCTGCCGTTAAGAACTATGGTTCTGCCGTTAAGAACTATGGTTCTGCCGTTAAGAGCTACGGTTCTGCCGTTAAGAGCTACGGTTCTGCCGTTAAGAACTATGGTTCCGCCGTTAAGAGCTATGGTTCTGCCGTTAAGAACTATGGTTCCGCCATTAAGAACTACGGTTCTGCCGTTAAGAACTACGGTTCTGCCGTTAAGAGCTACGGTTCTGCCGTTAAGAGCTACGGTTCATCCGTTAAGAACTATGGTTCTGCCGTTAAGAGCTACGGTTCTGCCGTTAAGAACTATGGTTCCGCCGTTAAGAACTATGGTTCTGCCGTTAAGAACTACGGTTCATCCGTTAAGAACTATGGTTCATCCGTTAAGAACTATGGTTCATCCGTTAAGAACTATGGTTCTGCCGTTAAGAACTATGGTTCATCCCTTAAGAATTATGGTTCTGCCGTTAAGAACTACGGTTCATCCGTTAAGAACTATGGTTCTGCCGTTAAAAACTATGGTTCTGCCGCTAAGAGCTATGGTTCTGCCGTTAAGAACTACGGTTCATCCGTTAAGAACTATGGTTCTGCCGTTAAGAACTATGGTTCTGCCGTTAAGAACTATGGTTCTGCCGTTAAGAACTATGGTTCTGCCGTTAAGAGCTACGTTTCTGCCGTTAAGAACTATGGTTCTGCCGTTAAGAGCTACGGTTCTGCCGTTAAGAGCTATGGTTCCGCCGTTAAGAACTACGGTTCTGCCGTTAAGAACTACGGTTCTGCCGTTAAGAGCTATGGTTCTGCCGTTAAGAACTATGGTTCTGCCGTTAAGAACTATGGTTCATCCGTTAAGAACTATGGTTCATCCATTAAGAACTACGGTTCATCCGTTAAGAACTATGGTTCTGCCGTTAAGAGCTATGGTTCATCCGTTAAGAACTATGGTTCATCCGTTAAGAACTATGGTTCTGCCGTTAAGAACTATGTTTCCGCCGTTAAGAACTATGGTTCTGCCGTTAAGAACTACGTTCATCCGTTAAGAACTATGGTTCTGCCGTTAAGAGCTGTGGTTCATCCGTTAAGAACTATGGTTCATCCGTTAAGAACTACGGTTCATCCGTTAAGAACTATGGTTCTGCCGTTAAGAGCTACGGTTCTGCCGTTAAGAACTACGGTTCATCCGCTAAGAACTATGGTTCTGCCGTTAAGAGCTATGGTTCTGCCGTTAAGAACTATGGTTCATCCGTTAAGAGCTACGGTTCATCCGTTAAGAGCTACGGTTCTGCCGTTAAGAGCTATGGTTCTGCCGTTAAAAGCTATGGTTCTGCCGTTAAGAGCTACGGTTCTGCCGTTAAGAACTATGGTTCTGCCGTTAAGAACTATGGTTCTGCCGTTAAGAGCTACGGTTCTGCCGTTAAGAATTACGGTTCATCCGTTAAGAACTATGGTTCTGCCGTTAAGAGCTATGGTTCTGCCGTTAAGAACTATGGTTCATCCGTTAAGAGCTACGGTTCATCCGTTAAGAGCTACGGTTCTGCCGTTAAGAGCTATGGTTCTGCCGTTAAAAGCTATGGTTCTGCCGTTAAGAGCTACGGTTCTGCCGTTAAGAACTATGGTTCTGCCGTTAAGAGCTACGGTTCTGCCGTTAAGAACTACGGTTCATCCGATAAGAACTATGGTTCTGCCGTTAAGAGCTATGGTTCTGCCGTTAAGAACTATGGTTCATCCGTTAAGAGCTATGGTTCATCCGTTAAGAACTACGGTTCATCCGTTAAGAACTATGGTTCTGCCGTTAAGAACTATGGTTATGCCGTTAAGAGCTACGGTTCTGCCGTTAAGAACTATGGTTCATCCGTTAAGAACTATGGTTCTGCCGTTAAGAGCTATGGTTCTGCCGTTAAGAACTATGGTTCATCCGTTAAGAGCTACGGTTCATCCGTTAAGAGCTACGGTTCTGCCGTTAAGAGCTATGGTTCTGCCGTTAAGAGCTACGGTTCTGCCGTTAAGAGCTACGGTTCTGCCGTTAAGAGCTATGGTTCTGCCGTTAAGAACTATGGTTCATCCGTTAAGAGCTACGGTTCATCCGTTAAGAGCTACGGTTCTGCCGTTAAGAGCTATGGTTCTGCCGTTAAGAGCTACGGTTCTGCCGTTAAGAGCTACGGTTCTGCCGTTAAGAGCTATGGTTCTGCCGTTAAGAGCTATGGTTCTGCCGTTAAGAGCTACGGTTCTGCCGTTAAGAACTATGGTTCTGCCGTTAAGAACTATGGTTCTGCCGTTAAGAGCTACGGTTCTGCCGTTAAGAGCTACGGTTCTGCCGTTAAGAACTATGGTTTCGCCGTTAAGAGCTATGGTTCTGCCGTTAAGAACTATGGTTCCGCCATTAAGAACTACGGTTCTGCCGTTAAGAACTACGGTTCTGCCGTTAAGAGCTACGGTTCTGCCGTTAAGAGCTACGGTTCATCCGTTAAGAACTATGGTTCTGCCGTTAAGAGCTACGGTTCTGCCGTTAAGAACTATGGTTCCGCCGTTAAGAACTATGGTTCTGCCGTTAAGAACTACGGTTCATCCGTTAAGAACTATGGTTCATCCGATAAGAACTATGGTTCATCCGTTAAGAACTATGGTTCTGCCGTTAAGAACTATGGTTCATCCCTTAAGAATTATGGTTCTGCCGTTAAGAACTACGGTTCATCCGTTAAGAACTATGGTTCTGCCGTTAAAAACTATGGTTCTGCCGCTAAGAGCTATGGTTCTGCCGTTAAGAACTACGGTTCATCCGTTAAGAACTATGGTTCTGCCGTTAAGAACTATGGTTCTGCCGTTAAGAACTATGGTTCTGCCGTTAAGAACTATGGTTCTGCCGTTAAGAGCTACGTTTCTGCCGTTAAGAACTATGGTTCTGCCGTTAAGAGCTACGGTTCTGCCGTTAAGAGCTATGGTTCCGCCGTTAAGAACTACGGTTCTGCCGTTAAGAACTACGGTTTTGCCGTTAAGAGCTATGGTTCTGCCGTTAAGAACTATGGTTCTGCCGTTAAGAACTATGGTTCATCCGTTAAGAACTATGGTTCATCCGTTAAGAACTATGGTTCATCCGTTAAGAACTATGGTTCTGCCGTTAAGAGCTATGGTTCATCCGTTAAGAACTATGGTTCATCCGTTAAGAACTATGGTTCTGCCGTTAAGAACTATGTTTCCGCCGTTAAGAACTATGGTTCTGCCGTTAAGAACTACGTTCATCCGTTAAGAACTATGGTTCTGCCGTTATGAGCTGTGGTTCATCCGTTAAGAACTATGGTTCATCCGTTAAGAACTACGGTTCATCCGTTAAGAACTATGGTTCTGCCGTTAAGAGCTACGGTTCTGCCGTTAAGAACTACGGTTCATCCGTTAAGAACTATGGTTCTGCCGTTAAGAGCTATGGTTCTGCCGTTAAGAACTATGGTTCATCCGTTAAGAGCTACGGTTCATCAGTTAAGAGCTACGGTTCTGCCGTTAAGAGCTATGGTTCTGCCGTTAAAAGCTATGGTTCTGCCGTTAAGAGCTACGGTTCTGCCGTTAAGAACTATGGTTCTGCCGTTAAGAACTATGGTTCTGCCGTTAAGAGCTACGGTTCTGCCGTTAAGAATTACGGTTCATCCGTTAAGAACTATGGTTCTGCCGTTAAGAGCTATGGTTCTGCCGTTAAGAACTATGGTTCATCCGTTAAGAGCTACGGTTCATCCGTTAAGAGCTACGGTTCTGCCGTTAAGAGCTATGGTTCTGCCGTTAAAAGCTATGGTTCTGCCGTTAAGAGCTACGGTTCTGCCGTTAAGAACTATGGTTCTGCCGTTAAGAGCTACGGTTCTGCCGTTAAGAACTACGGTTCATCCGTTAAGAACTATGGTTCTGCCGTTAAGAGCTATGGTTCTGCCGTTAAGAACTATGGTTCATCCGTTAAGAGCTACGGTTCATCCGTTAAGAGCTACGGTTCTGCCGTTAAGAGCTATGGTTCTGCCGTTAAAAGCTATGGTTCTGCCGTTAAGAGCTACGGTTCTGCCGTTAAGAACTATGGTTCTGCCGTTAAGAACTATGGTTCTGCCGTTAAGAGCTACGGTTCTGCCGTTAAGAGCTACGGTTCTGCCGTTAAGAACTATGGTTCCGCCGTTAAGAGCTACGGTTCTGCCGTTAAGAACTATGGTTCCGCCGTTAAGAACTACGGTTCTGCCGTTAAGAACTACGGTTCTGCCGTTAAGAGCTACGGTTCTGCCGTTAAGAGCTACGGTTCATCCGTTAAGAACTATGTTTCTGCCGTTAAGAGCTACGGTTCTGCCGTTAAGAACTATGGTTCCGCCGTTAAGAACTATGGTTCTGCCGTTAAGAACTACGGTTCATCCGCTAAGAACTATGGTTCATCCGTTAAGAACTATGGTTCATCCGTTAAGAACTATGGTTCTGACGTTAAGAACTATGGTTCATCCCTTAAGAACTATGGTTCTGCCGTTAAGAACTACGGTTCATCCGTTAAGAACTATGGTTCTGCCGTTAAGAACTATGGTTCTGCCGCTAAGAGCTATGGTTCTGCCGTTAAGAACTACGTTCATTCGTTAAGAACTATGGTTCTGCCATTAAGAACTATGTTTCCGCCGTTAAGAACTATGGTTCTGCCGTTAAGAACTACGGTTCATCCGTTAAGAACTATGGTTCTGCCGTTAAGAGCTATGGTTCATCCGTTAAGAACTATGGTTCATCCGTTAAGAACTACGGTTCATCCGTTAAAAACTATGGTTCTGCCGTTAAGAACGATGGCTCTGCCGTTAAGAGCTACGGTTCTGCCGTTAAGAACTACGGTTCATCCGTTAAGAACTATGGTTCTGCCGTTAAGAGCTATGGTTCATCCGTTAAGAACTACGGTTCATCCGTTAAGAACTATGGTTCTGCCGTTAAGAACTATGGTTATGCCGTTAAGAGCTACGGTTCTGCGCTAAGAACTATGGTTCATCCGTTAAGAACTATGGTTCTGCCGCTAAGAGCTATGGTTCTGCCGTTAAGAACTATGGTTCATCCGTTAAGAGCTACGGTTCATCCGTTAAGAGCTACGGTTCTGCCGTTAAGAGCTATGGTTCTGCTGTTAAGAGCTATGGTTCTGCCGTTAAGAGCTACGGTTCTGCCGTTAAGAACTATGGTTCTGCCGTTAAGAACTATGGTTCTGCCGTTAAGAGCTACGGTTCTGCCGTTAAGAGCTACGGTTCTGCCGTTAAGAACTATGGTTCCGCCGTTAAGAGCTACGGTTCTGCCGTTAAGAACTATGGTTCCGCCATTAAGAACTACGGTTCTGCCGTTAAGAACTACGGTTCTGCCGTTAAGAGCTACGGTTCTGCCGTTAAGAGCTACGGTTCATCCGTTAAGAACTATGGTTCTGCCGTTAAGAGCTACGGTTCTGCCGTTAAGAACTATGGTTCCGCCGTTAAGAACTATGGTTCTGCCGTTAAGAACTACGGTTCATCCGTTAAGAACTATGGTTCATCCGTTAAGAACTATGGTTCATCCGTTAAGAACTATGGTTCTGCCGTTAAGAACTATGGTTCATCCCTTAAGAACTATGGTTCTGCCGTTAAGAACTACGGTTCATCCGTTAAGAACTATGGTTCTGCCGTTAAGAACTATGGTTCTGCCGCTAAGAGCTATGGTTCTGCCGTTAAGAACTACGGTTCATCCGTTAAGAACTATGGTTCTGCCGTTAAGAACTACGGTTCATCCGTTAAGAACTATGGTTCATCCGTTAAGAACTATGGTTCTGCCGTTAAGAACTATGGTTCTGCCGTTAAGAGCTATGTTTCTGCCGTTAAGAACAACGGTTCATCCGTTAAGAACTATGGTTCTGCCGTTAAGAACTATGGTTCTGCCGTTAAGAACTATGGTTCTGCCGTTAAGAACTACGGTTCTGCCGTCAAGAGCTACGGTTCTGCCGTTAAGAACTATGGTTCTGCCGTTAAGAGCTACGGTTCTGCCGTTAAGAGCTACGGTTCTGCCGTTAAGAGCTACGGTTCATCAGTTAAGAACTATGGTTCTGCCGTTAAGAGCTACGTTTCTGCCGTTAAGAACTATGGTTCTGCCGTTAAGAGCTATGGTTCTGCCGTTAAGAACTATGGTTCTGCCGTTAAGAACTACGGTTCTGCCGTTAAGAGCTACTGTTCATCCTATAAGAACTATGGTTCTGCCGTTAAGAGCTATGGTTCTGCCGTTAAGAGCTACGGTTCTGCCGTTAAGAGCTACGGTTAATTCGTTAAGAACTATGGTTCTGCCGTTAAGAACTATGGTTCTGCCGTTAAGAGCTACGGTTCTGCCGTTAAGAACTATGGTTCTGCCGTTAAGAGCTACAGTTCTGCCGTTAAGAGCTACGGTTCATCCATTAAGAACTATGGTTCTGCCGTTAAGAACTATGGTTCTGCCGATAAGAACTATGGTTCATCCCTTAAGAACTATGGTTCTGCCGTTAAGAACTACGGTTCATCCGTTAAGAACTATGGTTCTGCCGTTAAGAACTATGGTTCTGCCGCTAAGAGCTATGGTTCTGCCGTTAAGAACTACGGTTCATCCGTTAAGAACTATGGTTCTGCCGTTAAGAACTATGGTTCTGCCGTTAAGAACTATGGTTCTGCCGTTAAGAACTATGGTTCTGCCGTTAAGAGCTACGGTTCTGCCGTTAAGAACTATGGTTCTGCCGTTAAGAGCTACGGTTCTGCCGTTAAGAACTATGGTTCGCCGTTAAGAACTACGTTCTGCCGTTAAGAACTATGGTTCCGCCGTTAAGAACTATGGTTCTGCCGTTAAGAACTAAGGTTCATCCGCTAAGAACTATGGTTCATCCGTTAAGAACTATGGTTCATCCGTTAAGAACTATGGTTCTGCCGTTAAGAACTATGGTTCATCCGTTAAGAACTATGGTTCTGCCGTTAAGAACTACGGTTCATCCGTTAAGAACTATGGTTCTGCCGTTAAGAACTATGGTTCTGCCGTTAAGAGCTATGTTTCTGCCGTTAAGAACTACGGTTCATCCGTTAAGAACTATGGTTCTGCCGTTAAGAACTATGGTTCTGCCGTTAAGAACTATGGTTCGCCGTTAAGAACTATGGTTCTGCCGTTAAGAGCTACGGTTCTGCCGTTAAGAACTATGGTTCTGCCGTTAAGAGCTACGGTTCTGCCGTTAAGAGCTACGGTTCTGCCGTTAAGAGCTAAGGTTCATCCGTTAAGAACTATGGTTCTGCCGTTAAGAGCTACGTTTCTGCCGTTAAGAACTATGGTTCTGCGTTAAGAGCTATGGTTCTGCTGTTAAGAACTATGGTTCTGCCGTTAAGAACTACGGTTCTGCCGCTAAGAGCTACGGTTCATCCGTTAAGAACTATGGTTCTGCCGTTAAGAGCTATGGTTCTGCCGTTAAGAGCTACGGTTCTGCCGTTAAGAGCTACGGTTCATTCGTTAAGAACTATGGTTCTGCCGTTAAGAACTATGGTTCTGCCGTTAAGAGCTACGGTTCTGCCGTTAAGAACTATGGTTCTGCCGCTAAGAGCTACAGTTCTGCCGTTAAGAGCTACGGTTCATCCGTTAAGAACTATGGTTCTGCCGTTAAGAACTATGGTTCTGCCGTTAAGAGCTACGGTTCTGCCGTTAAGAACTATGGTTCTGCCGTCAAGAGCTACGGTTCTGCCGTTAAGAACTATGGTTCTGCAGTTAAGAACTATGGTTCATCCGTTAAGAACTATGGTTCTGCCGTTAAGAACTATGGTTCTGCCGTTAAGTGCTATGGTTCTGCCGTTAAGAGTTATGGTTCTGCCGTTAAGAACTATGGTTCTGCCGCTAAGAGCTATGGTTCTGCCGTTAAGAACTATGGTTCTGCCGTTAAGAGCTACGGTTCTGCCGTTAAGAACTATGGTTCTGCCGTCAAGAGCTACAGTTCTGCCGTTAAGAACTATGGTTCTGCAGTTAAGAACTATGGTTCATCCGTTAAGAACTATGGTTCTGCCGTTAAGAACTATGGTTCTGCCGTTAAGTGCTATGGTTCTGCCGTTAAGAGTTATGGTTCTGCCGTTAAGAACTATGGTTCTGCCGCTAAGAGCTATGGTTCTGCCGTTAAGAACTATGGTTCTGCCGTTAAGAACTATGGTTCTGCCGTTAAGAACTATGGTTCTGCCGTTAAGAGCTATGGTTCTGCCGTTAAGAGCTACGGTTCAGCCGTTAAGAGCTATGGTTCTGCCGTTAAGAACTATGGTTCTGCCGTTAAGAGCTACGGTTCTGCCGTTAAGAACTATGGTTCTGCCGTCAAGAGCTACGGTTCTGCCGTTAAGAACTATGGTTCTGCAGTTAAGAACTATGGTTCATCCGTTAAGAACTATGGTTCTGCCGTTAAGAACTATGGTTCTGCCGTTAAGTGCTATGGTTCTGCCGTTAAGAGTTATGGTTCTGCCGTTAAGAACTATGGTTCTGCCGCTAAGAGCTATGGTTCTGCCGTTAAGAACTATGGTTCTGCCGTTAAGAGCTACGGTTCTGCCGTTAAGAACTATGGTTCTGCCGTCAAGAGCTACAGTTCTGCCGTTAAGAACTATGGTTCTGCAGTTAAGAACTATGGTTCATCCGTTAAGAACTATGGTTCTGCCGTTAAGAACTATGGTTCTGCCGTTAAGTGCTATGGTTCTGCCGTTAAGAGTTATGGTTCTGCCGTTAAGAACTATGGTTCTGCCGCTAAGAGCTATGGTTCTGCCGTTAAGAACTACGGTTCTGCCGTTAAGAACTATGGTTCTGCCGTTAAGAACTATGGTTCTGCCGTTAAGAGCTATGGTTCTGCCGTTAAGAGCTACGGTTCAGCCGTTAAGAGCTATGGTTCTGCCGTTAAGAACTATGGTTCTGCCGTTAAGAGTTATGGTTCTGCCGTTAAGAGTTATGGTTCTGCCGTTAAGAGTTATGGTTCTGCCGTTAAGAGCTATGGTTCTGCCGTTTAGAGTTATGGTTCTGCCGTTAAGAACTATGGTTCATCCGTTAAGAAATATGGTTCTGCCGTTAAGAGCTACGGTTCATCCGTTAAGAACTATGGTTCTGCCGTTAAGAACTACGGTTCCGCCGTTAAGAGCTACGGTTCTGCCGTTAAGAGCTACGGTTCTGCCGTTAAGAGGTATGGTTCTGCCGTTAAGAACTATGGTTCTGCCGTTAAGAGTTATGGTTCTGCCGTTAAGAGTAATGGTTCTGCCGTTAAGAGTTATGGTTCTGCCCTCAAGAGCTATGGTTCTGCCGTTAAGAGCTACAGCTATGGTTCTGCCGTTAAGAGCTATGGTTCTGCCGATAAGAACTATGGTTCTGCCGTTAAGAGTTATGGTTCTGGCGTTAAGAGTTATGGTTCTGCCGTTAAGAGTTATGGTTCTGCCGTTAAGAGTTATGGTTCTGCCGTTAAGAGCTATGGTTCTGCCGTTAAGAGCTACGGTTCCGCCGTTAAGAGTTATGGTTCTGCCGTTAAGAACTATGGTTCTGCCGTTAAGAGCTATGGTTCTGCCGTTAAGAACTACGGTTTCGCCATTAAGAGTTATGGTTCTCCCGTTAAGAGCTATGGTTCTGCCGTTAAGAGCTACGGTTCCGCCGTTAAGAGCTACGGTTCTGCCGTTAAGAGTTATGGTTCTGCCGTTAAGAGCTATGGTTCTGCCGTTAAGAGCTATGGTTCTGCCGTTAAGAACTATGGTTCTGCCGTTAAGAGTTATGGTTCTGCGTTAATAGTTATGGTTCTGCCGTTAAGAGCTATGGTTCTGCCGTTAAGAGCTACGGTTCATCCGTTAAGAACTATGGTTCTGCCGTTAAGAACTACGGTTCTGCCGTTAAGAGCTATGGTTCTGCCGTTAAGAACTGCGGTTCTGCCGTTAAGAGCTATGGTTCTGCCGTTAAGAGCTACGGTTCTGCCGTTAAGAGCTATGGTTCTGCCGTTAAGAACTATGTTTCTGCCGTTAAGAGCTACGGTTCTGCCGTTAAGAACTATGGTTCCGCCGTTAAGAGCTACGGTTCTGCCGTTAAGAGCTACGGTTCTGCCGTTAAGAACTACGGTTCATCCGTTAAGAACTACGGTTCTGCCGTTAAGAGCTATGGTTCTGCCGTTAAGAACTACGGTTCTGCCGTTAAGAACTATGGTTCTGCCGTTAAGAACTACGGTTCTGCCGTTAAGCGCTACGGTTCTGCCGTTAAGAACTATGGTTCTGCCGTTAAGAGCTACGTTCATCCGTTAAGAGCTATGGTTCTGCCGTTAAGAGCTACGGTTCTGCCGTTAAGAACTACGGTTCTGCCGTTAAGAGCTACGGTTCTGCCGTTAAGAGCTACGGTTCTGCCGTTAAGAGCTATGGTTCTGCCGTTAAGAACTACGTTCTGCCGTTAAGAGCTACGGTTCTGCCGTTAAGAGCTACGGTTCTGCCGTTAAGAGCTATGGTCCTGCCGTTAAGAACTATGGTTCTGCCGTTAACAGCTACGGTTCTGTCGTTAAGAACTATGGTTCCGCCGTTAAGAGCTACGGTTCTGCCGTTAAGAACTACGGTTCTGCCGTTAAGAACTACGGTTCTGCCGTTAAGAACTACGGTTCATCCGTTAAGAACTACGGTTCTGCCGTTAAGAACTATGGTTCTGCCGTTTAGAAATACGGTTCTGCCGTTAAGAGCTACGGTTCTGCCGTTAAGAGCTACGGTTCTGTCGTTAAGAACTATGGTTCTGCCGTTAAGAGCTACGTTCATTCGTTAAGAGCTATGGTTCTGCCGTTAAGAGCTACGGTTCTGCCGTTATGAACTGTGGTTCTGCCGTTAAAAGTTATGGTTCTGCCGTTAAGAGCTACGGTTCCGCCGTTAAGAGCTCGGTTCCGCCGTTAAGAGCTACGGTTCCACCGTTAAGAGCTACGGTTCTGCCGTTAAGAGTTATGGTTCTGCCGTTAAGAGCTACGGTTCATCCGTTAAGAGCTATGGTTCTGCCGTTATGAGCTACGGTTCTGCCGTTAAGAACTATGTTTCTGCCGTTAAGAGTTATGGTTCTGCCGTTAAGAGCTACGGTTCATCCGTTAAGAGCTCGGTTCCGCCGTTAAGAGCTACGGTTCTGCGGTTAAGAGCTACGGTTCTGCCGTTAAGAGTTATGGTTCTGCCGTTAAGAGCTACGGTTCCGCCGTTAAGAGCTTGGTTCTGCCGTTAAGAGCTACGGTTCCGCCGTTAAGAGCTACGGTTCTGCCGTTAAGAGTTACGGTTCTGCAGTTAAGAGCTACGGTTCCGCCGTTAAGAGCTACGGTTCTGCCGTTAAGAACTACGGTTCTGCCGTTAAGAGCTACGGTTCTGCCGTTAAGAGCTATGGTTCTGCCGATAAGAACTATGGTTCTGCCGTTAAGAGTTATGGTTCTGGCGTTAAGAGTTATGGTTCTGCCGTTAAGAGTTATGGTTCTGCCGTTAAGAGTTATGGTTCTGCCGTTAAGAGCTATGGTTCTGCCGTTAAGAGCTACGGTTCCGCCGTTAAGAGTTATGGTTCTGCCGTTAAGAACTATGGTTCTGCCGTTAAGAGCTATGGTTCTGCCGTTAAGAACTACGGTTCCGCCATTAAGAGTTATGGTTCTCCCGTTAAGAGCTATGGTTCTGCCGTTAAGAGCTACGGTTCCGCCGTTAAGAGCTACGGTTCTGCCGTTAAGAGTTATGGTTCTGCCGTTAAGAGCTATGGTTCTGCCGTTAAGAGCTATGGTTCTGCCGTTAAGAACTATGGTTCTGCCGTTAAGAGTTATGGTTCTGCGTTAATAGTTATGGTTCTGCCGTTAAGAGCTATGGTTCTGCCGTTAAGAGCTACGGTTCATCCGTTAAGAACTATGGTTCTGCCGTTAAGAACTACGGTTCTGCCGTTAAGAGCTATGGTTCTGCCGTTAAGAACTGCGGTTCTGCCGTTAAGAGCTATGGTTCTGCCGTTAAGAGCTACGGTTCTGCCGTTAAGAGCTATGGTTCTGCCGTTAAGAACTATGTTTCTGCCGTTAAGAGCTACGGTTCTGCCGTTAAGAACTATGGTTCCGCCGTTAAGAGCTACGGTTCTGCCGTTAAGAGCTACGGTTCTGCCGTTAAGAACTACGGTTCATCCGTTAAGAACTACGGTTCTGCCGTTAAGAGCTATGGTTCTGCCGTTAAGAACTACGGTTCTGCCGTTAAGAACTATGGTTCTGCCGTTAAGAACTACGGTTCTGCCGTTAAGCGCTACGGTTCTGCCGTTAAGAACTATGGTTCTGCCGTTAAGAGCTACGTTCATCCGTTAAGAGCTATGGTTCTGCCGTTAAGAGCTACGGTTCTGCCGTTAAGAACTACGGTTCTGCCGTTAAGAGCTACGGTTCTGCCGTTAAGAGCTACGGTTCTGCCGTTAAGAGCTATGGTTCTGCCGTTAAGAACTACGTTCTGCCGTTAAGAGCTACGGTTCTGCCGTTAAGAGCTACGGTTCTGCCGTTAAGAGCTATGGTCCTGCCGTTAAGAACTATGGTTCTGCCGTTAACAGCTACGGTTCTGTCGTTAAGAACTATGGTTCCGCCGTTAAGAGCTACGGTTCTGCCGTTAAGAACTACGGTTCTGCCGTTAAGAACTACGGTTCTGCCGTTAAGAACTACGGTTCATCCGTTAAGAACTACGGTTCTGCCGTTAAGAACTATGGTTCTGCCGTTTAGAAATACGGTTCTGCCGTTAAGAGCTACGGTTCTGCCGTTAAGAGCTACGGTTCTGTCGTTAAGAACTATGGTTCTGCCGTTAAGAGCTACGTTCATTCGTTAAGAGCTATGGTTCTGCCGTTAAGAGCTACGGTTCTGCCGTTATGAACTGTGGTTCTGCCGTTAAAAGTTATGGTTCTGCCGTTAAGAGCTACGGTTCCGCCGTTAAGAGCTCGGTTCCGCCGTTAAGAGCTACGGTTCCACCGTTAAGAGCTACGGTTCTGCCGTTAAGAGTTATGGTTCTGCCGTTAAGAGCTACGGTTCATCCGTTAAGAGCTATGGTTCTGCCGTTATGAGCTACGGTTCTGCCGTTAAGAACTATGTTTCTGCCGTTAAGAGTTATGGTTCTGCCGTTAAGAGCTACGGTTCATCCGTTAAGAGCTCGGTTCCGCCGTTAAGAGCTACGGTTCTGCGGTTAAGAGCTACGGTTCTGCCGTTAAGAGTTATGGTTCTGCCGTTAAGAGCTACGGTTCCGCCGTTAAGAGCTTGGTTCTGCCGTTAAGAGCTACGGTTCCGCCGTTAAGAGCTACGGTTCTGCCGTTAAGAGTTACGGTTCTGCAGTTAAGAGCTACGGTTCCGCCGTTAAGAGCTACGGTTCTGCCGTTAAGAACTACGGTTCTGCCGTTAAGAGCTACGGTTCTGCCGTTAAGAGCTATGGTTCTGCCGTTAAGAGCTACGGTTCCGCCGTTAAGAGCTACGGTTCCGCCGTTAAGAGCTACGGTTCCGCCGTTAAGAACTACGGTTCTGCCGTTAAGAGTTACGGTTCTGCAGTTAAGAGCTACGGTTCCGCCGTTAAGAACTACGGTTCTGCCGTTAAGAGCTACGGTTACGCCGTTAAGAGCTACGGTTCCGCCGTTAAGAGCTACAGTTCCGCCGTTAAGAGTTACGGTACCGCCGTTAAGAACTACGGTTCTGCCGTTAAGAGCTACGGTTCTGCCGTTAAGAGCTACGGTTCTGCCGTTAAGAGCTACGGTTCTGCCGTTAAGAGCTACGGTTCTGCCGTTAAGAGCTACGGTTCCGCCGTTAAGAGCTACGGTTCTGCCGTTAAGAGCTACGGTTCCGCCGTTAAGAGCTACGGTTCCGCCGTTAAGAGCTACGGTGCCGCCGTTAAGAACTATGGTTCTGCCGTTAAGAGCTACGGTTATGCCGTTAAGAGCTACGGTTCCGCCATTAAGAGCTACGGTTCCGCCGTTAAGAGCTACGGTTCCGCCGCTAAGAACTATGGTTCTGCCGTTAAGAACTATGGTTATGCCGTTAAGAGCTACGGTTCCGCCATTAAGAGCTACGGTTCTGCCGTTAAGAGATACGGTTCTGCCGTTAAGAGCTACGGTTCCGCCGTTAAGAGCTACGGTTCCACTGTTAAGATCTACGGTTCCGCAGCTAAAATTATATTAATAGTCAGTCTGGCCATTCATATATCATACCGGGTATTATTAATTGCTTTAAATACTCTCATAGTGGATATATTATTAGCTCAGTTGGCATAGAGCGGTTAATTTCGGCACAGAAGTATGGAGTTCAATCCTAGTTCGGTGCGTTATTTCGCAAACAGCCACGAACGACAACCCTTAACATGAACTGCAGGATGTGCAAAGAGTGTGCCATTCTCTAAACAAGAGGCACACATTTACGTCTTATCTTCTGTACGAATTGTGTACCTTGGGTTCACGCGGAATAACCAGTGTATGTTATTTTTGAAGAGATTGAAATTAAATTATCGCTCCCTAATGAAAAAAAAAAGATACAAATCTCTGTTTGAGGGATTTTACTCCACACCGAAGAAGCTAGAACCTTGAAGTTAAATTATCGCTCCCTAACAAAAAAAAAAGATACAAGTGTCTGTTTGAGGGATTTTACTCCACACAGAAGAAGCTAGGACCTTGAAGTTAAATGATAGCTCCCTAACAAAAAAAAAGATACAAGTCTCTGTTTGAGGGATTTTACTCCACACAGAAGAAGCTAGGACCTTGAAGTTAAATGATCGCTCCCTAACAAAAAAATAGATACAAGTCTCTGTTTGAGGGATTTTACTCCACACCGAAGAAGCTAGGACCTTGAAGTTAAATGATCGCTCCCTAATAAAAAAAAAGATACAAGTCTTTGTTTGAGGGATTTTACTCCACACCGAAGAAGCTAGGACCTTGAAGTTAAATGATCGCTCCCTAACAAACAAAAAGATACAAGTCTCTGTTTGAGGGATTTTACTCCACACCGAAGAAGCTAGGACCTTGAAGTTAAATTATCGCTCCCTAACAAACAAAAAAAGATACAAGTCTCTGTTTGAGGGATTTTACTCCACACCGAAGAAGCTAGGACCTTGAAGTTAAATTATCGCTCCCTAACAAAAAAAAAGATACAAGTCTCTGTTTGAGGGATTTTACTCCACACCGAAGAAGCTAGGACCTTGAAGTTAAATGATTGCTCCCTAATAAATATTCGATATATGTAAAAACCTACCTCTTGAGTTCCCAAGTCTATTAGAAGAAATAATATGTTTACCAGCTCAAAATTGTATTATACATTGTACAATCAAAGGTCGTTTAACTCGAAAAAAAATATTAATGCATTTATTTTAAATCAACTGAACTGGAAAATTCATGCAAATATATAATGAAATTGATTTTCTTATACAAATTTTATTCTATGGCAATAAGTTTCACCTGAACGTTGTCTCTTGTAAAGATGGCGTTAGATTTAGTTATTTATCTGGTTTATTGTTAGATAAATAATACCAGTCTACACATATTTACATCTTCTTATTAGTATGCAATCAGTACCATGACCACTGAAGTTGAACCGTATCGGTGGTGCGTAATGGTTACCGTCTTCGTCTCGATTGCGGTAGATCGTCGGTTCAAACCATAGACTATTTAATCAAAATTGGTATTTGTTGTTTCTCCGCTGAGTACGCAGCAGAAATGAGAAAGAACAAAAACTGTTAGCTCGGAATTAGAATAATGTATCAGTATTGTATATAACTTGTTCTCGCCATGAACGGTATCTAGCTGAAAAAGTGGTGTTTAACAACAAATCACTCATTCACAACTGAAGTTGTGAATTTGACAATCTAATTAATATTCGATCTTTGGTTGCTCCCGTGCGCGACATAACAAAACCGGGAGCAATTAAAGATCGAATTTTAATTAGATTGTGAATTTGATTCAGAGATGCATACCGCAAATAAATGAATTGATCACTGACCATTAAATGGAACCAAAGATCGGTGAATTCTGGGGACTTAAATCCGGCCATTGTATTGCGGATATCGTTTGACATTATCATGAACAGGACTCTCTATCACCATGTATAGAGGCACGAGGAACCCTATAGTCTTATAGAACGTCAGAACGTCATTTGTTTGTTTTTTGATTCCACTCTTCCTCACAGAAACAGTAATTGTTGAATCCTGCTGATGGTGACACAATCAGACAATGATCGGACAAATAGCGACTACACACATACATATTTTAATAATTATGATTTAATTTCATTTTTCTTCAGTGGATAAACAATAGCTGGTTTTATGGGTAATTAGCGGGTCAGCGGGAAATCAATTACAAATACTGGTCAAACCCGTGATATGCTGGAAGGGGCCGTCATGCTCGTGATCGCATGCTAGTTGGATTTATGACTACCTATGTAATCAGTGCCTATTGCCACTAACGTTGTTAGTTCGAATTCGCTCAGACGAGGTGAATACAATATTATGTGATAAAGTTTGTCACTTGCGACACGTCGGTGGTTTCAATAAAACTGACCGCCACGATATAACTGAAATATTGTTGAAAGTGGGGTTTAACACCATAACTCTATCCCGTGACATGTAGGTCTATCAATCTGATTAAAGTGACATTTCTTACTGTACATGTTCATCTTTACTAATATGTCAAGGAGTGTGAGCTCCCATGCCACGACATCCATTAGTATAAGAGAGTAATTGAAAGACATTATTATAATCAGACTGGAGAGGCTATTGGCATGTCTGCCGATTCCGGTCCATGGCGAGATATACACTATACAACCTTACATGATAACGATTGTCAGTCAAGAAAAAGCAACAAGTCGGAAGTTTTCACCGGGTACTCTGAATTCCTCCGCCATGAGTGAGGGATTAGTAAGTGATTATTGTTTAGCGCCAAATCAGCCATTTTTCAGCTATATCATGGCGAGAATAAGTTACATACGATGAAATGATGATCATCATGTTCGCTTTGTACTAGACCAATATACGCTTAATTGGATAGTGCCAGCTCACAACAACAACAGTCAGCGGGTAGACATGTCGCTCCACTCGGACATATTATTCTGATTCCGAGCCAGCCAGTAGTTACTCTTAGTTCTTAATGCTGCGTGCTTAGCGGAGAAGCAACACATACAAATTTTAAAATCTTTCCGGGGCTCAAAACTCAAGATCTCCACTGCAATGAGTGCTACGTTTATACATATTATTGAAAGTGGCGTTAAACGCACATAAACAATAAACCATACATAACTTTATACAACTTTTTTTTGTTTTTGTGCATGACAGACTATATTATATTTCAATTATGTTGTTCATCTTTATATATTCTTAGTTATTTTTAGTTGTAATTAATTATATGAATCTAATATTGTAGTTTTTGTAAATGTTTAAATTGGGTTTTGTTTTGTGTGGTTTTTTTCTCTCTTCATGTTTGTAATTTTCACATGCAATTATTAAATTACATGTATAATTATGATTCTAATATTGTAATTTTGTAAAAAAAAATTAAAAAAAAATTGTATTTTACGTGTTGTTTCTTCATGTTTGTTGTAATTGTTCTGTTAGTTCATATGACAATAACGTTTCTCTTTTAATTTAAATACATGTTTTAGATTTAAAAAAAAAATGTGTTGGCAAGTTCATTCGTTTTAATTAATATATAATATAAGTTCGACATTCCTTCAGTTGTATTTATAATTACATAATTATGTTGTAGACACACAAATCCAAATTCATTCAGGCACATACAGACATCAAAAGACTGCTACAAATACTCATTCTTCCCCAGGTCTATCACACTTTGGAATCAACTGCCTACAACATTTACCACTACAGACACAGTTGACAGTTTCAAGAGCATGATCCCAGTATCTGCCTTGATTCCAATTTTCACACCATAATCACTCATAGTAGTTATCAAATGTATATAGTTTTAACCTTTGATTCATTGTTTATTGTATACATGTTAACTTTATGTATTAACCAAATTCAATACGGCGCTCGCCCAATAATCTTCAGTAGTGAAGGACGGCTAGAAATGTAAAGAAGAAGAAAGAAGTGTCGTGGAGGGGGCCGTTGTGACCGTGATCGTATGGTAGTTGGATTTGCAATCAGTGCCTATCACCACTGAAGTTGTGAGCTAGAATCCCGCTCATGCGAGGTGTACTCGATATAACATTATGTGATAAAGTTTGTCTCTCTCTTGCGACAGATTGGTGATTTTCTCCTGGCCCTCCGGTTTCCTCCGCCAATAAAACTGAACGCCACGATATAACTGAAATATTGCTGAAAATGGCGTTAAATCCTATAACCCCAATAACCCTTGTATCGTGGATAATGATGACAGTATTTGTTAGATATATTTGAACTGTTTTCATTTAAATTTCTGATGGCATAATATTGTAAGTAAAAATACAGCTTGAAAAAGGTAATAATTTATCGCTCATAAAACCAAAAATAACTTTTTTGGCAATAATTTGAAAGTTAATAAATACCCGAAAATGTATATCACTATATACTAAAGCAAATGTTTGAAAGTTTCCGTGGACTCACTATAAAAAAAAAACACAGTTCGATTTCCTTTACCTTGCATTTCTTATTTTTGCAAACATAATTATATATAAATATATAATGAATAAGTAAGATTTTTAATGAAACAAAGTATGAAATTTAAATGCATGCAAATATGTCGAGGTGGCGGCTCTAGACCTTCAAAAACTTGTTTTATACATTTAATCGCGATTTACCTTTTTACTTTCCTAAAATTAACATTGAAGCGATTCACAATCAAAATTCAGTTTTATTTAATCACGTGATATTAAAAAAATAATAGATTAAAAAAAAATGCCAACTTACCTCATTAAATTCTTTGTTTTTATTTAAATATTCGAATCGTCAGACCTGGCAGTTATATAGAGCCTACAGTGTTGTTGTTTTTGTAATACAATATCGTTTTATCTGATGTCCTTCTGTCCCAATAGTTACTCAGTCGACGGTAAATTATCAGTATTGTCATCTTTAAAACTGTTTGAATTCGATCATTTTGTGTATTTTTATTGAGAATTTATGGTAAAAATTGTCTTTGATTGTCACCCCCTGATTTAAATATTACTTTGTAGAAGATTAAGATAACGGGATACGTTTGATATATGATATACAACTAATGTGGGTAGAAAATTCAGAATACTCTCAAGTAAATATATAGGCATGTACAAGAAAAAAAAAAAATGCTTTTATAAATTTTGATGTTTGTATTTTTTTTTTATTAAAGACATATTCTGTAAATGTATCTGTATGTTTAGCAAGTTCAGAATACTCAAGTAAACATACATGTACAAGAAACAAAATTAAAAAAAATATTTTTACAATATTCTTTCATATTTCAATTTTTATTATGGAAGACATATTATGTAAATGTATCCGTGTGCTTAGAAAGTTTAGAATACCCAATTTAAGTAAACATACATGTACAAGAAAACAAATATTTTGACATTTTCTTTCATCTATGTATTTTTATTATTGAAGACATTTTATGTAAATGTATCTGTTTACTTATAGATATCCTTTAAAACAATTCAACATGACGAGGCAGTTATACACTTCTGTGGTTAATGTTATGCTTATGTATAAAGTCAGTCTTGTCTCCTGGCAGGGGTGTGGTCGGTCTTGTCTCCTGACAAGGGTGTGGTCGGTCTTGTCTCCAGACAGGGGTGTGGTCGGTCTTGTCTCCTGACAGAGATGTGGCCGGTCTTGTCTCCTGACAGGGGTGTGGTCGGTCTTGTCTCCAGACAGGGGTGTGGTCGGTTTTGTCTCCTGGCACGGGTGTGGTCGGTCTTGTCTCCTGACAGGGGAATGGTCGGTCTTGTCTCCAGACAGGGGTGTGGTCGGTCTTGTCTCCAGACAGGGGTGTGGTCGGTCTTGTCTCCAGACAGGGGTGTGGTCGGCCTTGTCTCCTGACAGAGATGTGGCCGGTCTGGTCTTCTGACAGGGGTGTGGTCGGTCTTGTCTCCAGACAGGGGTGTGGTCGGTTTTGTCTCCTGGCAGGGGTGTGGTCCGTCTTGTCTCCTGGCAGGGGAATGGTCGGTCTTGTCTCCAGACAGGGGTGTGGTCGGTCTTGTCTCCTGATAGGGGTGTGGTCGGTCTTGTCTCCAGACAGGGGTGTGGTCGGTCTTGTCTCCTGACAGAGATGTGGCCGGTCTTGTCTCCTGACAGGGGTGTGGACGGTTTTGTCTCCTGGCACGGGTGTGGTCGGTCTTGTCTCCTGACAGGGGAATGGTCGGTCTTGTCTCCAGACAGGGGTGTGGTCGGTCTTGTCTCCTGACAGGGGTGTGGTCGGTCTTGTCTCCAGACAGGGGTGTGGTCGGTCTTGTCTCCTGACAGGGGTGTGGTCGGTCTTGTCTCCAGACAGGGGTGTGGTCGGTTTTGTCTCCTGGCACGGGTGTGGTCGGTCTTGTCTCCTGACAGGGGAATGGTCGGTCTTGTCTCCAGACAGGGGTGTGGTCGGTCTTGTCTCCTGACAGGGGTGTGGTCGGTCTTGTCTCCAGACAGGGGTGTGGTCGGTCTTGTCTCCTGACAGAGATGTGGCCGGTCTTGTCTCCTGACAGGGGTGTGGTCGGCCTTGTCTCCTGACAGAGATGTGGCCGGTCTGGTCTTCTGACAGGGGTGTGGTCGGTCTTGTCTCCAGACAGGGGTGTGGTCGGTTTTGTCTCCTGGCAGGGGTGTGGTCCGTCTTGTCTCCTGGCAGGGGAATGGTCGGTCTTGTCTCCAGACAGGGGTGTGGTCGGTCTTGTCTCCTGATAGGGGTGTGGTCGGTCTTGTCTCCAGACAGGGGTGTGGTCGGTCTTGTCTCCTGACAGAGATGTGGCCGGTCTTGTCTCCAGACAGGGGTGTGGTCGGTTTTGTCTCCTGGCACGGGTGTGGTCGGTGTTGTCTCCTGACAGGGGAATGGTCGGTCTTGTCTCCAGACAGGGGTGTGGTCGGTCTTGTCTCCTGACAGGGGTGTGGTCGGTCTTGTCTCCAGACAGGGGTGTGGTCGGTCTTGTCTCCTGACAGGGGTGTGGTCGGTCTTGTCTCCAGACAGGGGTGTGGTCGGTTTTGTCTCCTGGCACGGGTGTGGTCGGTCTTGTCTCCTGACAGGGGAATGGTCGGTCTTGTCTCCAGACAGGGGTGTGGTCGGTCTTGTCTCCTGACAGGGGTGTGGTCGGTCTTGTCTCCAGACAGGGGTGTGGTCGGTCTTGTCTCCTGACAGAGATGTGGCCGGTCTTGTCTCCAGACAGGGGTGTGGTCGGTCTTGTCTCCTGGCACAGGTGTGGTCGGTCTTGTCTCCTGACAGGGGAATGGTCGGTCTTGTCTCCAGACAGGGGTGTGGTCGGTCTTGTCTCCTGACAGGGGTGTGGTCGGTCTTGTCTCCAGACAGGGGTGTGGTCGGTCTTGTCTCCTGACAGGGGTGTGGTCGGTCTTGTCTCCAGACAGGGGTGTGGTCGGTTTTGTCTCCTGGAACGGGTGTGGTCGGTCTTGTCTCCTGACAGGGGAATGGTCGGTCTTGTCTCCAGACAGGGGTGTGGTCGGTCTTGTCTCCTGACAGGGGTGTGGTCGGTCTTGTCTCCAGACAGGGGTGTGGTCGGCCTTGTCTCCTGACAGAGATGTGGCCGGTCTGGTCTTCTGACAGGGGTGTGGTCGGTCTTGTCTCCAGACAGGGGTGTGGTCGGTTTTGTCTCCTGGCAGAGGTGTGGTCCGTCTTGTCTCCTGGCAGGGGAATGGTCGGTCTTGTCTCCAGACAGGGGTGTGGTCGGTCTTGTCTCCTGATAGGGGTGTGGTCGGTCTTGTCTCCAGACAGGGGTGTGGTCGGTCTTGTCTCCTGACAGAGATGTGGCCGGTCTTGTCTCCTGACAGGGGTGTGGTCGGTCTTGTCTCCAGACAGGGGTGTGGTCGGTTTTGTCTCCTGGCACGGGTGTGGTCGGTCTTGTCTCCTGACAGGGGAATGGTCGGTCTTGTCTCCAGACAGGGGTGTGGTCGGTCTTGTCTCCTGACAGGGGTGTGGTCGGTCTTGTCTCCAGACAGGGGTGTGGTCGGTCTTGTCTCCTGACAGGGGTGTGGTCGGTCTTGTCTCCAGACAGGGGTGTGGTCGGTTTTGTCTCCTGGCACGGGTGTGGTCGGTCTTGTATCCTGACAGGGGAATGGTCGGTCTTGTCTCCAGACAGGGGTGTGGTCGGTCTTGTCTCCTGACAGGGGTGTGGTCGGTCTTGTCTCCAGACAGGGGTGTGGTCGGTCTTGTCTCCTGACAGAGATGTGGCCGGTCTTGTCTCCTGACAGGGGTGTGGTCGGTCTTGTCTCCTGACAGGGGTGTGGTCGGTCTTGTCTCCAGACAGGGGTGTGGTCGGTCTTGTCTCCTGACAGAGATGTGGCCGGTCTTGTCTCCAGACAGGGGTGTGGTCGGTCTTGTCTCCAGACAGGGGTGTGGTCGGTTTTGTCTCCTGGCACGGGTGTGGTCGGTCTTGTCTCCGGACAGGGGAACGGTCGGTCTTGTCTCCAGACAGGGGTGTGGTCGTCTTGTCTCCTGACAGGGGTGTGGTCGGTCTTGTCTCCAGACAGGGGTGTGGTCGGTCTTGTCTCCTGACAGGGGTGTGGTCGGTCTTGTCTCCAGACAGGGGTGTGGTCGGTCTTGTCTCCAGACAGGGGTGTGGTCGGTTTTGTCTCCTGGCACGGGTGTGGTCGGTCTTGTCTCCTGACAGGGGAATGGTCGGTCTTGTCTCCAGACAGGGGTGTGGTCGGTCTTGTCTCCTGACAGGGGTGTGGTCGGTCTTGTCTCCAGACAGGGGTGTGGTCGGTCTTGTCTCCTGACAGAGATGTGGCCGGTCTTGTCTCCAGACAGGGGTGTGGTCGGCCTTGTCTCCTGACAGAGATGTGGCCGGTCTGGTCTTCTGACAGGGGTGTGGTCGGTCTTGTCTCCAGACAGGGGTGTGGTCGGTCTTGTCTCCTGGCAGGGGTGTGGTCCGTCTTGTCTCCTGGCAGGGGAATGGTCGGTCTTGTCTCCAGACAGGGGTGTGGTCGGTCTTGTCTCCTGATAGGGGTGTGGTCGGTCTTGTCTCCAGACAGGGGTGTGGTCGGTCTTGTCTCCTGACAGAGATGTGGCCGGTCTTGTCTCCAGACAGGGGTGTGGTCGGTTTTGTCTCCTGGCACGGGTGTGGTCGGTGTTGTCTCCTGACAGGGGAATGGTCGGTCTTGTCTCCAGACAGGGGTGTGGTCGGTCTTGTCTCCTGACAGGGGTGTGGTCGGTCTTGTCTCCAGACAGGGGTGTGGTCGGTCTTGTCTCCTGACAGGGGTGTGGTCGGTCTTGTCTCCAGACAGGGGTGTGGTCGGTTTTGTCTCCTGGCACGGGTGTGGTCGGTCTTGTCTCCTGACAGGGGAATGGTCGGTCTTGTCTCCAGACAGGGGTGTGGTCGGTCTTGTCTCCTGACAGGGGTGTGGTCGGTCTTGTCTCCAGACAGGGGTGTGGTCGGTCTTGTCTCCTGACAGAGATGTGGCCGGTCTTGTCTCCTGACAGGGGTGTGGTCGGTCTTGTCTCCAGACAGGGGTGTGGTCGGTTTTGTCTCCTGGCACAGGTGTGGTCGGTCTTGTCTCCTGACAGGGGAATGGTCGGTCTTGTCTCCAGACAGGGGTGTGGTCGGTCTTGTCTCCAGACAGGGGTGTGGTCGGTCTTGTCTCCTGACAGAGGTGTGGTCGGTCTTGTCTCCAGACAGGGGTGTGGTCGGTTTTGTCTCCTGGAACGGGTGTGGTCGGTCTTGTCTCCTGACAGGGGAATGATCGGTCTTGTCTCCAGACAGGGGTGTGGTCGGTCTTGTCTCCTGACAGGGGTGTGGTCGGTCTTGTCTCCAGACAAGGGTGTGGTCGGCCTTGTCTCCTGACAGAGATGTGGCCGGTCTGGTCTTCTGACAGGGGTGTGGTCGGTCTTGTCTCCAGACAGGGGTGTGGTCGGTTTTGTCTCCTGGCAGAGGTGTGGTCCGTCTTGTCTCCTGGCAGGGGAATGGTCGGTCTTGTCTCCAGACAGGGGTGTGGTCGGTCTTGTCTCCTGATAGGGGTGTGGTCGGTCTTGTCTCCAGACAGGGGTGTGGTCGGTCTTGTCTCCTGACAGAGATGTGGCCGGTCTTGTCTCCTGACAGGGGTGTGGTCGGTCTTGTCTCCAGACAGGGGTGTGGTCGGTTTTGTCTCCTGGCACGGGTGTGGTCGGTCTTGTCTCCTGACAGGGGAATGGTCGGTCTTGTCTCCAGACAGGGGTGTGGTCGGTCTTGTCTCCTGACAGGGGTGTGGTCGGTCTTGTCTCCAGACAGGGGTGTGGTCGGTCTTGTCTCCTGACAGGGGTGTGGTCGGTCTTGTCTCCAGACAGGGGTGTGGTCGGTTTTGTCTCCTGGCACGGGTGTGGTCGGTCTTGTATCCGGACAGGGGAATGGTCGGTCTTGTCTCCAGACAGGGGTGTGGTCGGTCTTGTCTCCTGACAGGGGTGTGGTCGGTCTTGTCTCCAGACAGGGGTGTGGTCGGTCTTGTCTCCTGACAGAGATGTGGCCGGTCTTGTCTCCAGACAGGGGTGTGGTCGGTCTTGTCTCCTGACAGGGGTGTGGTCGGTCTTGTCTCCAGACAGGGGTGTGGTCGGTCTTGTCTCCTGACAGAGATGTGGCCGGTCTTGTCTCCAGACAGGGGTGTGGTCGGTCTTGTCTCCAGACAGGGGTGTGGTCGGTTTTGTCTCCTGGCACGGGTGTGGTCGGTCTTGTCTCCGGACAGGGGAACGGTCGGTCTTGTCTCCAGACAGGGGTGTGGTCGGTCTTGTCTCCTGACAGGGGTGTGGTCGGTCTTGTCTCCAGACAGGGGTGTGGTCGGTCTTGTCTCCTGACAGGGGTGTGGTCGGTCTTGTCTCCAGACAGGGGTGTGGTCGGTTTTGTCTCCTGGCACGGGTGTGGTCGGTCTTGTCTCCTGACAGGGGAATGGTCGGTCTTGTCTCCAGACAGGGGTGTGGTCGGTCTTGTCTCCTGACAGGGGTGTGGTCGGTCTTGTCTCCAGACAGGGGTGTGGCCGGTCTGGTCTCCTGACAGAGATGTGGCCGGTCTGGTCTTCTGACAGGGGTGTGGTCGGTCTTGTCTCCAGACAGGGGTGTGGTCGGTTTTGTCTCCTGGCAGAGGTGTGGTCCGTCTTGTCTCCTGGCAGGGGAATGGTCGGTCTTGTCTCCAGACAGGGGTGTGGTCGGTCTTGTCTCCTGATAGGGGTGTGGTCGGTCTTGTCTCCAGACAGGGGTGTGGTCGGTCTTGTCTCCTGACAGAGATGTGGCCGGTCTTGTCTCCTGACAGGGGTGTGGTCGGTCTTGTCTCCAGACAGGGGTGTGGTCGGTTTTGTCTCCTGGCACGGGTGTGGTCGGTCTTGTCTCCTGACAGGGGAATGGTCGGTCTTGTCTCCAGACAGGGGTGTGGTCGGTCTTGTCTCCTGACAGGGGTGTGGTCGGTCTTGTATCCAGACAGGGGTGTGGTCGGTCTTGTCTCCTGACGGGGGTGTGGTCGGTCTTGTCTCCTGACAGGGGTGTGGTCGGTCTTGTCTCCTGACAGGGGTGTGGTCGGTCTTGTCTCCTGACAGGGGTGTGGTCGGTCTTGTCTCCTGGCACGGGTGTGGTCGGTCTTGTCTCCTGACAGGGGAATGGTCGGTCTTGTCTCCTGACAGGGGTGTGGTCGGGCTTGTCTCCTGACAGGGGTGTGGTCGGTCTTGTCTCCTGACAGGGGTGTGGTCGGTCTTGTCTCCTGACAGGATCATAGGTGACCGAGTGGGTAAGATAGTTAATTTCTGACACCACTGACGTAAGCTCACGTCCCGATACCTATCTCAAGTGCTAATGTCTCCAGTCACCTATCTATGGGCGGGGGTTTCATCAGTCATTTAATAATTATAGGTGTCAGGAGTTATCCTCATCCATTAATCCTGATAGTCACGGTATAGCTGACAACGTGGGTGATAAAAGTGACGATAACGACCTATCGCCTTGTCTAGATGTAATACATGTATATCGAAAACATATTGTTTGTCATACTGAATTTGTTATGGAACATAACAATCTGATTAAAATCAGTTGTTTTTTTACCCCCCTAAACATCTGACATATTAAAGCTCATGTCCAGAGGAACTCATGATCAGCCAATGAATACGCCGCTGGTGAAATCTTAACGTCACCTTTCGGGCTTTTTTCAAGCGTAACTAGTTCTCTGGTTGGTCTTTTCAATAAGTATCCTGATAACAAGTTCATCTGGATGTGACCTCTAGCATAACCTGGTCTAGTCACCGGGTTTGTAACTAGATTAACACGACGGGTGTAACTAGTGCAGCAGGAACTGCTCACCCTTCCGGAGCACCTGAGTTCACCCCCGGTTTTTAGTGGGATTTGTGTTACTCGATCTTTAGTTTTATATGTATGTTTTGAAGATCGTTGTTTGTCCCTTAATGTCCTTTTTCTTTTGGTCATTGTATTTTCTGTCCTTCGATTTACGGATTCTGATTAACCCTTTGGTATCTCCAAACTCTGCAAACTCTTCTTCTAGTACAAAGCGGTCGGACATCATCAGCATCTGTAATACTAGTAATTTGTTCGAGACATGATATAGCTGAAATAATTGCTCACCCTGCAACTTACAAGGCGTCAAACAACTCGCTCATCATTAAATTAAATCTGATTTGAACATCAATTCCTCCAATTTCCGGTTATTATCGGAATTAGTCGACAATCAAACAGGCAGTGATGACAGACAGAATAAATATGACAACATTGTCCTAAGTAGGTTTTCTTTTCTTTTTTTAGCGCAATTCTAAGAAATTGGTAAGAACATTTAAATTTTGTTACCCCCCCCCCCCCCCCCCCATATTCTTAAGTTATTATTCCTGTGCCAAGTAGTACTCACCTATTCTTATAATGTTTTGTCGTAGACTTCTAGAAATGTGGTTATTTCGCTTTGTCCATGTCCTGACAAATCCGTAATTGTTCTTCTAATATTACCAAAAACTGAAGAATCAGATTTGTTTATTTATCTTACATCTTTTAGCTCAAAATTTTATCTATGAAATTCGACGGCAATAAATGTTTAAAAAAAAACATAGCCTCCCCTTTCTAAAAATCAAAAATCATCGTTCCCTTGGATACGTCTCAAATTAATCGTGGCGTTTGATTTCACACGACGATCTATTTGAATGTTACCAGGGAAACCATTCTTAAATCTGGGTATTGTAGTAGATGAGAATGTTTCACAATTCGGAGATTTTATTTTGTTTGTGATATTTGCTGATGGTCGTAAAACGATGGATCAATTTGAAATTTAATGGTTAAAATGTAAATATCTTTCTTGCATATATTTGTCACAAGTCAACAAGAGTTAGGTAAGGGGGGATCAGGTGTCAGGTGTGTGTAGTGGTCACTTCTAATATATTCATAAGATAACCATTAAATCTCGGACAGCGACCTACACACATTTCAAACTAAAAGTTTAAGAAAACCAGAGATTAGACACGATTTTATTCCCTAGCCTTTCCCCCCAATCTAATTAAAATTAGATCTCCGTACTTGCACCCTATTTTTTTTATCAGTTGTTCAATAGTTAATTAGACTGAATTTTCCCTTTATTGGCTTGGTCCTAAAAAAGTCACAGTTCAAGATTTCAAGATTTTATTTTACACCGGAACGCTTTACACTTTAACAAAATAATATACATGTGTACTGACATTCTAATTAAGAAATAAATCATGGAAGCCAGAATGTGCTGAGAGTTTTAACATGGATTGGCGGATATTAGTATTTTATCCCGAGCCAGAAGCGAGGGATAAAATTTACTACTATTCGCCAATCCATGTTAAAACTCAAAGCACATTCTGGCTTTCATGATTTATTTCGATTCTGATATGTCTAAGAGTACAAATACGGTAGTATACTTTGATTGGAAGACGGTAATTTATATTTACGTTTACGGAAAATGTCGCACACTTTTTATGCTGCCAATGAAAAAGTCAGTCACATTCACCGGCGCATGTGCTAATGAGATTATACCGAATGGATAACTCGCTCGTTTGTTAACAAAGCGAGAGAAGAACGTCATGTTAGAATTAAAATTAGATGTTTGGTGTATGTTTTTTTTCCTGTGGCGATACACTACTAAACTGTACTGCCAAAGAAGAAAAAAATATTTATCTTAAATTGATCGATATAATGGGAGACAATTATAACCTTTTCTCACAATTTTTCAAAGTTATTTTTGTGTTTTCACACAAAAACCACCCCATTCGTAATTAATTAAAAAAAAATTGCATATACACATAAGAAGAGTTTGAAAATACCAAAGGGGTAATCACAATCCGTATATCGAAGAAGAACAGACAACACAATGACCAAAAGAAAAAGTACAAACGGACAAATAACGATCTACAAAACATACATATAAAACTAAAGATCGAGTAACACGAACCCCACTAAAAACCGGGGGTGAACTCGGGTGCTCCGGAAGGGTAAGCAGTTCCTGCTCCACTAGTGGCACCCGTCGTGTTAATCTAATAACAAACCCGGTAAAAAGTCGTGAATGAGGAAAGGCCCGGGAAGTGTTTACGACAAGTGGAACATATCCGTGGTCATTTGTGACACAGATATTCCGTAACGGTCAACCAAGTCATGGTGGCGACCGTAAAATTTTCGAAGTGATGACTTCAACTTTACCAAAAGGAACCCTTGTTTCAGTAGCTTCTTTGTTAGCAGCAACCCTCTATCAAGGAAATCATGATAGGAATCACAATTTCTGGAATATCGTATCATCTGAGAGATATATACTCCATATGCAGGTGCTGCTGGAATGTTGCTACATATAAATGGAAAGTTCACAATGGGAAAATTAAAATCATCTCTTTTGTCGTAAAGTTTCGTTCTTATATAACCGCCACTCACTGTCGATTTCGATGTGTATATCAAGGTATGAAGCAGACCTATCTGTATCTGTGGTATCCTTTATTTCAAGCTCAATGGGATAGATACGATCAACAAAATCACCAAACCTAGAATTATTAAGTGAAAGAACATAATCTCTATAGCGGAACGTGAAATTAAAGGATCGGGCTGGCTTCTTTTCGTTTTTCTTGAGAAGCCCCTGTATGAAGTCTGCCTCATACGAATAAGGGAATAAGTCGGCGAGAAGAGGAGCACACTTTGTACCCATAGGTATGCCGACTGTCTGTTGAAAAACACATCCACCAGACATAACAAATATGTTGTCAATCATAAAATTAAGTAACAACGGTTGAAAATGAAAAAAAGTACAAATATACTTATTTTTTTATTGTATTATACTGTAAAAATGTAATTATTAAGCACTGAATTAAATTTTTGTATATTTATAGGGTTGCAAATGTGTTGAGTGAAGTGGATTTTTTGGGTAAAATAATGTACTTCGATCAACGCTATTACATGCAATTAAAACTACAAAATAAATTGCATTCAGTTCTTAAATATGTTGTACAAATACACAAAATATACTGAAACAATGATTAGTTGAGATACAGAATATATCTATTTTAATGTGTTACCGCTAAGTAAAAATGTAAATATCAGTTCTGCTGGTAAATATATCTTATGCTCCCCATCGATGCCATTGGTTCCATCGTGTAAGCTAGAGGATTCTTTCGGAGCTGTCACACCACCTTTATCAATATAGTCCCTCATAATGACGTCAAGAATATCCATATTACTATTCTCGTTTTTAACATTATTTTTCAATAAGTTTTTATTTCCTTTTCGGCTATTTAAGATACTTTCCTTGTTCTCGGATATAGTACCTGTTTCCCTGGAAACGAGACCCGCAAGTTCTTCGCCTGTTTCAGAAAATCCGTCCGCTGCGCCCCACTTTTTACCAACTGCCTTGGAGACATGGTCTGTCAGTTCCGTATTCGTTCCTTCCAACGTTCCTGATAGTCTGTCCATTGCTTTGGCCACTAGGTTCTTCAGTTCTGTTTGTGTTAACCGTCCTTTTGCAAGCTCCATTTTCTGTAGTTCTTTTCTCTGATCTAAATATGTCCGTTCTCGTGACAAAGATGTCCTTATCAGATTTTCTATATAAAATCGTTTTGCAGCTGACAGATTGTCTCCATATTCATTCAATGGTTTACTCCATGAAATTTCAATTAACATCCAAAATAAAAAGATAGAAGCGATAGTCCCAATTTTGTCCATCTTTCTATACATGTAAGCTAAGAGTTAATATGCTTGATAAAGGGTGGTTTTATATATAAAGAATATTTATATCTAGAATCACGATATCAGTGTGTCTGGTTAGTGTCAGTATGTTTGTATCCTCTCGGGCTATATCGTCTTCCTGTTTGTTAAATTTACATAACAACAATTTTATGCTAAACTTGGTATTGTGGTGCATTGTCAATGCATGAACATTATTTTTTTTTTAATTTGTTTATTTATTATTATTCATATTTATTCTGTTTTATGTTTATTTGTGCGTCAACACTCAAATTAGGACCAATGCATGGCTACATTTCCTACAGACAAAATATTTCCGATCGGATAAGTCACGTCGTACACGATCATATTGTGAAAATTTTGTATTATTGCATATTTGTATAATTTCTGACAATATACTATAGCCCGAGATTATTTCGTTGCGAAAATCAATATTTAATTATTAATATCAGGGGCGGATCCAGGGGGGGGGGGCGCACCCGGCGCGGCGCACCCGGCGCGGCGCGCCCCCCCCCCCCCCTAAAATTGGAAAAAATATGATTTTTTGGCACAAAATCGTGATTTTTCAAACGAAATACCCCAAAAATGTTCGCGCCTCCCTCCGCAATTGGAAAAAATATGATTTTTTGGCGTAAAATCGTGATTTTTCCCACGAAATACCCCCAAAATTTTCGCGCCTCCCTCCGCTCGGCGCAATTTTTTTAAGTGCGCCCCCCCCTAACTTGAAATCCTGGATCCGCCCCTGAATATTCTTACTTACAACCCATCAATAAAACTACTTTGTATGGAAGCCTGGTGCGGTCAGCTTCTAAATGAGAATGAAGAATCTGTTATCAGATGTTATAGCTCACCTGAAACAAAGGCTCATGTGAGCTTAAAATACACAATTAACTCCTCTGAAATAACTTCGCCAACTGGAATCAAACATTACAGGAATGATGTTAAGAAGGTATACTCTCTAAAACAATTCCTCATTTTGTTTTGACAATGAATTCTATGTCGTATATTTTTCATATGGGACTTCGGAGTCACAATGCTTTTCTTTTAGTCCCCGCTGAAAAACTAAAAGAAACAATGAAATCTCCAATACTAGAGAGGTAAACAATAACGGTAAATTTGTCGGTGTCGTATGAATAGTTTAGCTTGTTGAAAAAGCTTCCCGTTTATGTTTTTATTCAAAGACAAATTCTTTAATAAGTTGATTTACAGGGGCCGTCGTGATCGTATGGTAGTTGGTAGTATGGTACCTGAGCAATCAGTGTCTATCACCACTAAGGGTATGAGTCCGAATCCCCTCACGGTGAGGTGTATTCGATACAACATTATGTGATGAAGCATTTAAATCTTCGTTTACACTTTTAATATCATACTGGTCTATGGCAGGCATGACTGGACAAGATTCAGAAAAAATCAAAAACTTTAAACGATAGATTATTCAAAGATAAACCGGAAATTGAAAAATATTTTGGCATCCTTGAAGATTGACACCTTTTTCTTCTTTAAATATTTTGTCACTATTAGAACTGTAAATCATAAACTACCGATCGAATATGGGCATTGGAACAATATTCAAAAGGAAAATACAATATCTAGTAGAGTTATCGTTCCTTTCTCTCACATCATCCTCAGTCAATGTCTCAGATTACCCGAATGATCCTGTAAGAATATCGAAATAAAAAACGAAATTAATTGGAACGGAAATAAATTTATCATTCCCAGTATGCTATTCCGTTCTGATCCGACTATGGTATGGATTAGATTACCACAAATTCTAATCATGCCTTATAAAGGAATAACTCCTGAAAATAATATGATTAATATTGAAATCTGTGATAATAAGTGTAAGATATATAGATTCTCCTTCAGTTGTCCGTGGGTTACGATATTTCTCCACTCTCGAGAGTTAAATTTATAATTTTAACCACTCGCCGTCACATATTTCTCCACTCAAGAGAGTTAAATTTAAAATTCTAACCACAAGACGTCAGGCGAGTGGTTAAAATTTTTAAATTTAACTCTCTTGAGTGGAGAAATATCGTAACCCTCATATGCAACTGAGGGAGAATTTGTTTCTCCCATTATTTAACACGAACTTTATTTCAAATGCCGTCAAACGAGTCAAACGAGTCAAATGCGGGAAAAGGCACGAGACATTTTAATCCTCTAGAGGATTACGGATTTTTCCACCACTGGTTCAGCGGGGTTAAAACGCCGTAATAATGGGAGAAAAATAGATAAATGTTTGATATTTGAGCTTAGGATACTACTTTATTGAACATTTCGTTTGAATGAATTTAGTTTTAGTTTTACAAGAATATTGTAAAAATTGAGATGTTGACAAGGTTTAAAGAACGATAACTCTGGTGGAGATTGGGGAAAACCGCGTTTATAATCTATGTTATTCACAAGATCTTATTTACGACTGCCATATAATTTAATATACATCATTGAGATAATTTTTTATTTTTGGTTCATGTGTAAAAAGTTAAATTCCCACGAATATTTTCTTGATGATCACAGTTAATATCTTATGTCATTGATCGTTGCGGTTTTAAATTAGCCTCGTTTGTTTATCACTTCAGTATGAATAAAGACGGCTTATTAGTTGGAACCCCGTTTGACTTCAAAACAAAATAATGGGCGCTCCCACGTGGGTTCTGCCAAAAGGGTTAAAATAAGGTCTTTGACATTATCTACCCTTGTTATTGTTCAATATGTAAATTTAATAGTTTTCATGTTTATAAGAGTATGTTGTATTTACATGACATTATAAATACTATTTATTTAAAATAGCTTGTAAACAACAACAAAACAAGATAGTACGAATATAGTGGAGTCATTCTTTATTGAGCTTTTTTTAAATATCGATAAAAACTGATCCCAGTTTGAATGAATTATTTATCTTGAAGATGAAGACACATTATTTTCTGTTTTATATACCTCTTAAAAGATTACATAATTATAGGCCTGTTTTTTTATTCTCAAACTTGTTTATGGTTGAGAACAACCTGAAACATGTTTAAATCATGAACCATAAACATGTTTAAGATAGATAAAAAACGCAATGGTTGAAGAACAATATTTAAGAGAAATTTTCTAGTTCATTGATTATTTTTTAACAAAGTAAAATTAATTCTTCATTAACAAATAAAACAATTCAACTCTTAAACACAAAAAAAAAAACAAAAAAAAAACAAAAAAATACAAATAAAATAATTTAATTCTTAATAAACAAATACAACAATGCAGAATGTCAATAAACAACTTGGAAATGGGTCTATAATACACAGATGTTCCTTTTACAAACATATACTGGTAATTAACAAAGTTCAAACATATTCAACCGTGCTTCCATCCCGGTTAAGATGTTCTTTAACCATTTAACCGCATGGTTAAAACCACACCGTAAAAAAACACTCAACCATAAAAAAGTTTAAAACCAGGTTAATGGTTAAGAATTAAAAAACAGGCCTTATGTTTGATGCGTTTTCGCTGGTTATTCTTTTTATTTACCTCGAATAGATAAAAAAAAGATCAGTTTCGAATATGGGAAATTGCGTCAACAGTAACATTTTAAACACATGTGATAATTTGGATAGGTTGAGGGTGTCGTTCAGAAAAGGAGAGTGTGAAGTGGTCGATTGCCCAATGGGAGAAGACATGTCGCTCTATTCGGACACATGATCCGGATTCCGAGTCAACCAGTCTTTGTTCTTACTCCTCATTTCTGCGTGCTTAACAGAGAAGCAGCAAATGCTAATATTATAGTCTTTGATCCGACCGTGGTTCGAACCCACGATCTCCCACACAGGAGGCGAGCACGCTAACCATTACACCACCGATGCGGTTGTATGCAATATAGATGTTTGGATTTTATTGACTAATGGATATGATCCTCAATAGCCAACAACTAGAGACTCACTCGAGTATGTTTGGCTCATCTGGTTATTCGTGCACTGTTCATATCCACGCAAGTTTGAAAGTTTTAATCATATTCCAATAGTTAAACAATGTCAGATGGGGTCATCCAACTCGTATTTCCAATAAATAGGAATGACAAGACTCGTTGGTGGTCAGCTACAAGGTATAACATTCCCGACCCTATATACCCCCTTTTACTTGTGATAATCAAACCACCCAAACATATAGTCATCCCATGCACTGCTACTTTATTTTTATCTTATTTATTGATTGTAAACTTTTTCTCGCGGTCATGAATCAAGAATATAGCCGAGATGCTGCTCAGGCAACATAAAACGACAATCAAGCAATATTGTATGCGAAACCTTCAATAAACTATGAATTTCCCGATATTCAAAAGTTGGACGGACAACGAACATGTATTTAGGTATGTCCAGAGTTTGGACTTTCTAGCCGAGTGATAATATTTATTTAGGTATGTCCAGAGTTTGGACTTTCTAGCCGAGTGATAATATTTATTTAGGTATGTCCAGAGTTTGGACTTTCTAGCCGAGTGATAATATTTATTTAGGTATGTCCAGAGTTTGGACTTTCTAGCCGAGTGATACTATTTATTTAGGTATGTCCAGAGTTTGGACTTTCTAGCCGAGTGATAATATTTATTTAGGTATGTCCAGAGTTTGGACTTTCTAGCCGAGTGATAATATTTATTTAGGTATGTCCAGAGTTTGGACTTTCTAGCCGAGTGATAATATTTATTTAGGTATGTCCAGAGTTTGGACTTTCTAGCCGAGTGATAATATTTATTTAGGTATGTCCAGAGTTTGGACTTTCTAGCCGAGTGATAATACTTTAAGTATGTCTAGAGTTTGGACTTTCTAGCCGAGTGATAATATTTATTTAGGTATGTCCAGAGTTTGGACTTTCTAGCCGAGTGATAATATTTATTTAGGTATGTCCAGAGTTTGGACTTTCTAGCCGAGTGATAATATTTATTTAGGTATGTCCAGAGTGTGGACTTTCTAGCCGAGCGATAATATTTATTTAGGTATGTCCAGAGTTTGGACTTTCTAGCCGAGTGATAATATTTATTTAGGTATGTCCAGAGTTTGGACTTTCTAGCCGAGTGATAATATTTATTTAGGTATGTCCAGAGTTTGGACTTTCTAGCCGAGTGATAATATTTATTTTTCAGCGAGTGGGTGTAGCTTAAAGTTTGTAATAGACTTGCGGCATGTCGGTGGTTTTCTCCGGGTACTCCGGTCCTCCACCAATAAAATTGACCGCCACGCTATAACTGAAATATTGTTGAAAGTGGCGTTAAACTCCATAACCCTAACCCTCTAGAATTATCATATAAAAGTCATCTATATCATTCAAGTTAGTAAAGATATAATAATTGTTTCTGCAAGCCCTGTATTTTCTGGGGGATATATTGACGATTCAACTTCCATTAGTATTATCCGACGACGTCCGTTTCCTTAATACGACGGTGGTAATATAATGTCTGATCGTGACCTTCACCTAGGGTGAAATATCCGTTGCCATGGTAATCCCAGGCTACGGCTTCGCCTTTTGGTTCTACTATATAAGGTACAATTACGGGATCAGTTCTAGTTAGAGATTCTATGACATTTCCACCTGGTAGTATAAAGTAGTACATCTTGTCGTGTGTAATCAGTAATAATTCCCTGCCATCGGGAGATATGTCCCCACCGGTCGGATCATTTCCTGTTAATGGTAAATTAACGTTTACCAGGTTAGTAAGGGGGACCGTGTTCCCACTGTTCCATCCAGAACTTGGCACATGTGCTAACCTGGCTGAGGATATTCCAGGTTGTCCTCTTGAAATAAGGTAAACTTCTCCTTGTGGATCAACTAGCAAGGTTTCGCAGTCATTCTCGTTCCACCTGAAAAATACAAAAAAGAACACATTGTCAAAATTGTTAGTTGAAGAAAATGGTCATATTGACTTATGGTCAATGTATTTCAAGAATGAAATATTAGTTGTGATTACTCATTTGTGATTATTCTTTTGTGATTAATCATTTGTGATTAATCATTTGTGATAAATCATTCTAATTAGTCATTTATGCTTAGTCAGGTATGTAATCTGGTTATGGTTTATGCTGTTTAACGCCACTTTCAACAATATTTCAGTTAATTCGTCGCTATCAGTTTTTTGATGGATGAAACCCGTAGAAAACCACCGACCTACCGCAAGTCACTGACAAACTTTATCACATAATGTTGTATCGAGCACACCTCGCCTGAGCGGGATTCGAACTCACAACGTTAGTGGTGATAGGCACTGATTGCACAGGTAGTTGTAAATCCAACTACCATACGATCACGACCACGGCAGTCCCTGATATGTAATCTGTATCTCAAACCAATAAAAAATTATATTCAATAAAGTATGAATAATTTTATTTCTTATTTCAAACAGAAGTGCATGTATACTTTGTTGTTTAAATAACGTAAAATGAAGCAACATACAAACTATTCTTAAATATCTACCTCTTGAATATCATAACCGTTTGGGAAGTCAAAACATATCTTCCAATTAAACCGGGACCGTGGGTATAAATAGCCATGTGCGGAGCAAACATTCAGATTGTTCATTATTTTGACCACGGTTATCTCGAGGAGGAAAAATCAATGATACATACTTTCACAGTTACCTTTGGAGCAAAATATTTGACAGGCATGGTTACTAGTGTTCCTCCCTACGAAACTTTCAGTCTTATTAAAAATAATATTCTTCATCAGTCTAAAATCTACAAAATTACTTCGAAAATTCGAATTTCTGAGATATGTGACCTTTAGGTCACGTTGGTCATGTGACATACAGTTTCATAAATATGCTGTTCATATCAACGGGGATTTTTGATGATAAGCTCCGCCCACAAATTTTGTCGATAGGCACTACCGCAAATGCCGCTTTAACTATTTTATTTATTTATAATATTTACAATATTTCGGGTATATCATGAGCGTCAGTTTAATTTGTGGTGGACACAGGATATCCGGAAAAAACACCGACCTGCTATAAGTCACTCAAGCGCTTAATAACATATAACGTTGTAAACTATATCTAGACTAATAAACATCGCCACGTCGTCACGGGCGGAAGTCGACATCACTATTAGAGTAGTAGTAGACACTGATAGTATTTGAAGATGTAAATCTAATGGATATACGCTGGCGGACACGATGGTCCACCTAACGTGCGATCTGCTATAACACAGGGTTTTTTTTGGGAGTTGACTTCACCATGGTCATACATTTGAACATTGAACCTTTTATGCTGAGATGCACTGACTGTAAAGGGAACTTAAATTCCAACTACCAGACGATCGCAACAAATTAGTGAGTGAGCAATTGTTGTTTAACGTTAACGCAGCAATGTTTCAGCCATATCATGGCGTGAACAAGTTAATTGTCAATGACATGATGATGAGGACCACTTTGTACTAGATCACATTATTCTGATTCCGAGCCAACCGGTCTTTGCTCGATCTTTCTCGTTATTGCTGCGTGCTCAGCAGAGAAGCAACAAATACCAATTTTTATTCTTTGGTTCGACGCGATCGGGGCTCGAACTCACGATCTACCTCGAGGAGATCACGCTTATCATTACATCACCGATGATGTACACAACAAATGAAGTCTCCAAGACAACTAAATTTTTTAGAAAAAAATAGCTTTGATTTCAGAATTTCTTGAATAATATTGTATATGAGTTTTAGGCGCAAAGATTACTTACGAAAAATGTAGTTGAGCATCAATGTTGGCATGCCCGTTGTGGATGATTGAACTTGGCTCCCGGACTCTATAAAGAATATTATGAGTTTTTGATCCATCATTTCCGATGTCGCCTGTCAGGAATGAAACAGTTTATTGATACAAAATGCATGTACGAATACGCTGAACAGTTTTGTATACGATTTGATTTGATTTGATTTATTGTGCTTAACACCACTTTCAGCAATATTTCAGCTATATCATGGCGACCAGTTTTAGTGGTGGAAGAAGCCGGAGTACCCGGAGAGAACCACCGACCATGGGCAGGCAACTGGTAAACTTTATCACTTGCGGCTGCGAGTCGAGTGCACCTTTTTTTTAATTTACAAAACCAGGCGTTACCCACGCCGTATTGGTGATAGGCTTGTATGAGTTGTTAGGTAATCCAACTACCTAACTTATTGAGCCACCCGGGCCCTACAACTACCTAACTCATTGAGCCACCCGGGCCCTACAACTACCTAACTCATTGAGCAACCCAGGCCCTACAACTACCTAACTCATTGAGCCACACGGGCCCTACAACTACCTAACTCATTGAGCCACCCAGGCCCTACAACTACCTAACTCATTGAGCCACCCGGGCCCTTCAACTACCTAATTCATTGCGCCACCCAGACCCTACAACTACCTAACTCATTGAGCCACCCAGGCCCTTCAACTACCTAACTCATTGATCCCCCCAGGCCCTACAACTACCTAACTCATTGAGCCACCAGGGCCCTACAACTACCTAACTCATTGAGCCACCCGGGCCCTACAACTACCTAACTCACTGAGCCACCCGGGCCCTACAACTACCTAACTCATTGAGCCACCCAGGCCCTACAACTACCTAACTCATTGAGCCACCCGGGCCCTACAACTACCTAATTCATTGAGCCACCCGGGCCTTACAACTACCTAACTCATTGAGCCACCCGGGCCCTACAACTACCTAACTCATTGAGCCACCCGGACCCTACAACAACCTAACTCATTGAGCCCCCGGGCCCTACAACTACCTAACTCACTGAGCCACCCGGGCCCTACAACTACCTAACTCATTGAGCCACCCAGGCCCTACAACTACCTAACTCATTGAGCCACCCGGGCCCTACAACTACCTAATTCATTGAGCCACCCGGGCCTTACAACTACCTAACTCATTGAGCCACCCGGGCCCTACAACTACCTAACTCATTGAGCCACCCGGACCCTACAACAACCTAACTCATTGAGCCCCCGGGCCCTACAACTACCTAACTCATTGAGCCCCCGGGTCCTACAACTACCTAACTCATTGGGCCACCCGGGCCCTACAATTACCTAACTCATTGAGCCACCCGGGCCCTACAACTACCTAATTCATTGAGCCACCCGGGCCCTTCAACTACCTAACTCATTGAGCCACCCGGGCCCTACAACTACCTAACTCATTGAGCCACCCGGGCCCTTCAACTACCTAACTCATTGAGCCACCCGGGCCCTTCAACTACCTAACTCATTGAGCCACCCGGGTCCTGCTTTTGAATAAGAAACCCACAGTAAAGATCTACAAATTTATCAAAGAATAAATGTAAATAAAATCTGAATCCAATAAATTAATAAATCTTAATAAAACTCTATATACAGTGCATAATCAAATTTATTTGAATATTGAAAATTTGAATAAAATTTGAATAAAACCTGAGTTGTTAGGTAATCCAACTACCTAACTTATTGAGCCACCCGGTCCTACAACTAACTAACTCATTGAGCCACCCGGGCCCTACAACTACCTAACTCATTGAGCCACCCGGGTCCTACAACTACCTAACTCATTGAGCCACCCGGGCCCTACAACTACCTAACTCATTGATCCCCCCGGGCTCTTCAACTACCTAACTCATTGAGCCACCCGGGCCCTACAACTACCTAACTCATTGAGCCACCCGGGTCCTACAACTACCTAACTCACTGAGCCACCCGGGCCCTACAACTACCTAACTCATTGAGTCACCCAGGCCCTACAACTACCTAACTCATTGAGCCACCCGGGCCCTACAACTACCTAATTCATTGAGCCACCTGGGCCTTACAGCTACCTAACTCATTGAGCCACCCGGGCCCTACAACTACCTAACTCATTGAGCCACTCAGACCCTACAACTACCTAACTAATTGAGCCACCCGGGCCCTACAACTACCTAACTCATTGAGCCACCCGGGCCCTACAACTACCTAACTCATTGAGCCACCCGGGCCCTTCAACTACCTATCTCATTGAGCCACCCGGGTCCTGCTTTTGAATAAGAAACCAACAGTAAAGATCTACAAATTTATCAAAGAATAAATGTAAATAAAATCTGAATCCAATAAATTAATAAATCTTAATAAAACTCTATATACAGTGCATAATCAAATTTATTTGAATATTGAAAATTTGAATAAAATTTGAATAAAACCTGAGTTGTTAGGTAATCCAACTACCTAACTTATTGAGCCACCCGGCCCTACAACTAACTAACTCATTGAGCCACCCGGGCCCTACAACTACCTAACTCATTGAGACACCCGGGTCCTACAACTACCTAACTCATTGAGCCACCAGGGCCCTACAACTACCTAACTCATTGATCCCCCCGGGCCCTTCAACTACCTAACTCATTGAGCCACCCGGGCCCTACAACTACCTAACTCATTGAGCCACCCGGGTCCTACAACTACCTAACTCACTGAGCCACCCGGGCCCTACAACTACCTAACTCATTGAGCCACCCAGGCCCTACAACTACCTAACTCATTGAGCCACCCGGGCCCTACAACTACCTAATTCATTGAGCCACCCGGGCCCTACAACTACCTAACTCATTGAGCCACTCAGACCCTACAACTACCTAACTCATTGAGCCACCCGGGCCCTACAACTACCTAACTCATTGAGCCACCCGGGCCCTACAACTACCTAACTCATTGAGCCACCCGTGCCCTTCAACTACCTAACTCATTGAGCCACCCGGGTCCTGCTTTTGAATAAGAAACCCACAGTAAAGATCTACAAATTTATCAAAGAATAAATGTAAATAAAATCTGAATCCAATAAATTAATAAATCTTAATAAAACTCTATATACAGTGCATAATCAAATTTATTTGAATATTGAAAATTTGAATAAAATTTGAATAAAACCTGAGTTGTTAGGTAATCCAACTACCTAACTTATTGAGCCACCCGGCCCTACAACTAACTAACTCATTGAGCCACCCGGGCCCTACAACTACCTAACTCATTGAGCCACCCGGGTCCTACAACTACCTAACTCATTGAGCCACCCGGGCCCTACAACTACCTAACTCATTGATCCCCCCGCGCCCTTCAACTACCTAACTCATTGAGCCACCCGGGCCCTACAACTACATAACTCATTGAGCCACCCGGGCCCTACAACTACCTAACTCACTGAGCCACCCGGGCCCTACAACTACCTAACTCATTGAGCCACCCAGGCCCTACAACTACCTAACTCATTGAGCCACCCGGGCCCTACAACTACCTAATTCATTGAGCCACCCGGGCCCTACAACTACCTAACTCATTGATCCCCCCGGGCCCTTCAACTACCTAACTCATTGAGCCACCCGGGCCCTACAACTACCTAACTTATTGAGCCACCCGGGCCCTACAACTACCTAACTCACTGAGCCACCCAGGCCCTACAACTACCTAACTCACTGAGCCACCCGGGCCCTACAACTATCTAACTCATTGAGCCACCCAGGCCCTACAACTACCTAACTCATTGAGCCACCCGGGCCCTACAACTACCTAACTCATTGAGCCACCCGGACCCTACAACAACCTAACTCATTGAGCCCGCGGGCCCTACAACTAACTAACTCATTGAGCCCCCGGGCCCTTCAACTACCTAACTCATTGAGCCACCAGGGCCCTACAATTACCTAACTCATTGAGCCACCCGGGCCCTACAACTACCTAATTCATTGAGCCACCCGGGCCCTACAACTACCTAACTAATTGAGCCCCCGGGCCCTACAACTACCTAACTCATTGAGCCATCCGGGCCCTTCAACTACCTAACTCATTGAGCCACCCGGGCCCTACAACTACCTAACTCATTGAGCCACCAGGGCCCTATAACTACCTAACTCATTGAGCCACCCGGGTCCTACAACTACCTAACTCATTGAGCCACCCGGGCCCTACAACTACCTAACTCATTGAGCCACCCGGGCCCTACAACTACCTAACTCATTGAGCCACCCGGGCCCTACAACTACCTAACTCATTGAGCCACCCGGGTCCTGCTTTTGAATAAGAAACCCACAGTAAAGATCTACAAATTTATCAAAGAATAAATGTAAATAAAATCTGAATCCAATAAATTAATAAATCTTAATAAAACTCTATATACAGTGCATAATCAAATTTATTTGAATATTGAAAATTTGAATAAAATTTGAATAAAACCTGAGTTGTTAGGTAATCCAACTACCTAACTTATTGAACCACCCGGCCCTACAACTAACTAACTCATTGAACCACCCGGGCCCTACAACTACCTAACTCATTGAGCCACCCGGGCCCTACAACTACCTAACTCATTGAGCCACCCAGCCTCTACAACTACCTAACTCATTGAGCCACCCGGGCCCTACAACTACCTAACTCATTGAGCCATCCAGGCCCTACAACTACCTAACTCATTGAGCCACCCGGGCCCTACAACTACCTAATTCATTGAGCCACCCGGGCCCTACAACTACCTAACTCATTGAGCCACCCGGGCCCTATAACTACCTAACTCCTTGAGCCACCCGGGCCCTACAACTACCTAACTCATTGAGCCACCCGGGTCCTTCAACTACCTAACTCATTGAGCCACCCGGGCCCTTCAACTACCTAACTCATTGAGCCACCCGGGCCCTACAACTACCTAACTCATTGAGCCACCCGGGTTTTGCTTTTGAATAAGAAACCCACAGTAAAGATCTACAAATTTATCAAAGAATAAATGTAAATAAAATCTGAATCCAATAAATTAATAAATCTTAATAAAACTCTATATACAGTGCATAATCAAATTTATTTGAATACTGAAAATTTGAATAAAATTTGAATAAAACCTGAGTTGTTAGGTAATCCAACTACCTAACTTATTGAGCCACCCGGGCCCTACAACTAACTAACTCATTTTGCCACCCGGGCACTACAACTACCTAACTCATTGAGCCACCCGGGTCCTACAACTACCGAACTCATTGAGCCACCCGGGCCCTACAACTACCTAACTCATTGAGCCACCCAGGCCCTACAACTACCTAACTCATTGAGCCACCCGGGCCCTAAAACTACCTAACTCATTGAGCCACCCGGGCCCTACAACTACCTAACTCATTGAGCCACCCGGGCCCTACAACTACCTAACTCATTGAGCCACCCGGGTCCTGCTTTTGAATAAGAAACCCACAGTAAAGATCTACAAATTTATCAAAGAATAAATGTAAATAAAATCTGAATCCAATAAATTAATAAATCTTAATAAAACTCTATATACAGTGCATAATCAAATTTATTTGAATACTGAAAATTTGAATAAAATTTGAATAAAACCTGAGTTGTTAGGTAATCCAACTACCTAACTTATTGAGCCACCCGGGCCCTACAACTAACTAACTCATTGAGCCACCCGGGCCCTACAACTACCTAACTCATTGAGCCACCCGGGTCCTACAACTACCTAACTCATTGAGCCACCCGGGCCCTACAACTACCTTACTCATTGAGCCACCCGGGCCCTACAACTACCTAATTCATTTAGCCACCCGGGTCGTACAACTACCTAACTCATTGAGCCCCCGGGCCCTACAACTACCTAACTCATTGAGCCACCCGGGCCCTACAATTACCTAACTCATTGAGCCACCCGGGCCCTACAACTACCTAATTCATTGAGCCACCCGAGCCCAACAACTACCTAACTCATTGAGCCCCCGGGCCCTACAACTACCTAACTCATTGAGCCATCCGGGCCCTTCAACTACCTAACTCATTGAGCCACCCGGGCCCTACAACTACCTAACTCATTGAGCCACCTGGGCCCTACAACTACCTAACTCATTGAGCCACCCGGGTCCTACAACTACCTAACTCATTGAGCCAACCGGGTCCTACAACTACCTAACTCATTGAGCCACCCGGGCCCTACAACTACCTAACTCATTGAGCCACCCTGGCCCTTCAACTACCTAACTCATTGAGCCACCCGGGTCCTGCTTTTGAATAAGAAACCCACAGTAAAGATCTACAAATTTATCAAAGAATAAATGTAAATAAAATCTGAATCCAATAAATTAATAAATCTTAATAAAACTCTATATACAGTGCATAATCAAATTTATTTGAATATTGAAAATTTGAATAAAATTTGAATAAAACCTGAGTTGTTAGGTAATCCAACTACCTAACTTATTGAGCCACCCGGCCCTACAACTAACTAACTCATTGAGCCACCCGGGCCCTACAACTACCTAACTCATTGAGCCACCCGGGCCCTACAACTACCTAACTCATTGAGCCACCCAGGCCCTACAACTACCTAACTCATTGAGCCACCCGGGCCCTACAACTACCTAACTCATTGAGCCACCCAGGCCCTACAACTACCTAACTCATTGAGCCACCCGGGCCCTACAACTACCTAATTCATTGAGCCACCCGGGCCCTACAACTACCTAACTCATTGAGCCACCCGGGCCCTATAACTACCTAACTCATTGAGCCACCCGGGCCCTACAACTACCTAACTCATTGAGCCACCCGGGTCCTTCAACTACCTAACTCATTGAGCCACCCGGGCCCTACAACTACCTAACTCATTGAGCCACCCGGGCCCTACAACTACCTAACTCATTGAGCCACCCGGGTCCTGCTTTTGAATAAGAAACCCACAGTAAAGATCTACAAATTTATCAAAGAATAAATGTAAATAAAATCTGAATCCAATAAATTAATAAATCTTAATAAAACTCTATATACAGTGCATAATCAAATTTATTTGAATACTGAAAATTTGAATAAAATTTGAATAAAACCTGAGTTGTTAGGTAATCCAACTACCTAACTTATTGAGCCACCCGGGCCCTACAACTAACTAACTCATTTTGCCACCCGGGCACTACAACTACCTAACTCATTGAGCCACCCGGGTCCTACAACTACCGAACTCATTGAGCCACCCGGGCCCTACAACTACCTAACTCATTGAGCCACCCAGGCCCTACAACTACCTAACTCATTGAGCCACCCGGGCCCTAAAACTACCTAACTCATTGAGCCACCCGGGCCCTACAACTACCTAACTCATTGAGCCACCCGGGCCCTACAACTACCTAACTCATTGAGCCACCCGGGTCCTGCTTTTGAATAAGAAACCCACAGTAAAGATCTACAAATTTATCAAAGAATAAATGTAAATAAAATCTGAATCCAATAAATTAATAAATCTTAATAAAACTCTATATACAGTGCATAATCAAATTTATTTGAATACTGAAAATTTGAATAAAATTTGAATAAAACCTGAGTTGTTAGGTAATCCAACTACCTAACTTATTGAGCCACCCGGGCCCTACAACTAACTAACTCATTGAGCCACCCGGGCCCTACAACTACCTAACTCATTGAGCCACCCGGGTCCTACAACTACCTAACTCATTGAGCCACCCGGGCCCTACAACTACCTTACTCATTGAGCCACCCGGGCCCTACAACTACCTAATTCATTTAGCCACCCGGGTCGTACAACTACCTAACTCATTGAGCCCCCGGGCCCTACAACTACCTAACTCATTGAGCCACCCGGGCCCTACAATTACCTAACTCATTGAGCCACCCGGGCCCTACAACTACCTAATTCATTGAGCCACCCGAGCCCAACAACTACCTAACTCATTGAGCCCCCGGGCCCTACAACTACCTAACTCATTGAGCCATCCGGGCCCTTCAACTACCTAACTCATTGAGCCACCCGGGCCCTACAACTACCTAACTCATTGAGCCACCTGGGCCCTACAACTACCTAACTCATTGAGCCACCCGGGTCCTACAACTACCTAACTCATTGAGCCACCCGGGTCCTTCAACTACCTAACTCATTGAGCCACCCGGGCCCTACAACTACCTAACTCATTGAGCCACCCTGGCCCTACAACTACCTAACTCATTGAGCCACCCGGGTCCTGCTTTTGAATAAGAAACCCACAGTAAAGATCTACAAATTTATCAAAGAATAAATGTAAATAAAATCTGAATCCAATAAATTAATAAATCTTAATAAAACTCTATATACAGTGCATAATCAAATTTATTTGAATATTGAAAATTTGAATAAAATTTGAATAAAACCTGAGTTGTTAGGTAATCCAACTACCTAACTTATTGAGCCACCCGGCCCTACAACTAACTAACTCATTGAGCCACCCGGGCCCTACAACTACCTAACTCATTGAGCCACCCGGGCCCTACAACTACCTAACTCATTGAGCCACCCAGGCCCTACAACTACCTAACTCATTGAGCCACCCGGGCCCTACAACTACCTAACTCATTGAGCCACCCAGGCCCTACAACTACCTAACTCATTGAGCCACCCGGGCCCTACAACTACCTAATTCATTGAGCCACCCGGGCCCTACAACTACCTAACTCATTGAGCCACCCGGGCCCTATAACTACCTAACTCATTGAGCCACCCGGGCCCTACAACTACCTAACTCATTGAGCCACCCGGGTCCTTCAACTACCTAACTCATTGAGCCACCCGGGCCCTACAACTACCTAACTCATTGAGCCACCCGGGCCCTACAACTACCTAACTCATTGAGCCACCCGGGTCCTGCTTTTGAATAAGAAACCCACAGTAAAGATCTACAAATTTATCAAAGAATAAATGTAAATAAAATCTGAATCCAATAAATTAATAAATCTTAATAAAACTCTATATACAGTGCATAATCAAATTTATTTGAATACTGAAAATTTGAATAAAATTTGAATAAAACCTGAGTTGTTAGGTAATCCAACTACCTAACTTATTGAGCCACCCGGGCCCTACAACTAACTAACTCATTGAGCCACCCGGGCCCTACAACTACCTAACTCATTGAGCCACCCGGGTCCTACAACTACCTAACTCATTGAGCCACCCGGGCCCTACAACTACCTAACTCATTGAGCCACCCGGGCCCTACAACTACCTAACTCATTGAGCCACCCAGGCCTTCAACTACCTAACTCATTGAGCCACCCGGGCCCTACAACTACCTAACTCATTGAGCCACCCAGGCCCTACAACTACCTAACTCATTGAGCCACCCGGGCCCTACAACTACCTAATTCATTGAGCCACCCGGGCCCTACAACTACCTAACTCATTGAGCCACCCGGGCCCTACAACTACCTAACTCATTGAGCCATCTGGACCCTACAACTACCTAACTCACTGAGCCATCCTGGCCCTACAATTACCTAACTCATTGAGCCCCCGGGCCCTACAACTACCTAGCTCATTGAGCCGCCCGGGCCCTACAACTACCTAGCTCATTGAGCCACCCGGGCCCTACAACTACCTAACTCATTGAGCCACCCGGGTCCTGCTTTTGAATAAGAAACCCACAGTAAAGATCTACAAATTTATCAAAGAATAAATGTAAAAACATATCTGAATCCAATAAATTAATAAATCTTAATAAAACTCTATATACAGTGCATAATCAAATTTATTTGAATACTGAAAATTTGAATAAAATTTGAATAAAACCTGAGTTGTTAGGTAATCCAACTACCTAACTTATTGAGCCACCCGGGCCCTACAACTAACTTACTCATTGAGCCACCCGGGCCCTACAACTACCTAACTCATTGAGCCACCCGGGTCCTACAACTACCTAACTCATTGAGCCATCCGGGCCCTACAACTACCTAACTCATTGAGCCACCCGGGCCCTACAACTACCTAACTCATTGAGCCACCCGGGCCCTACAACTACCGAACTCATTGAGCCACCCGGGCCCTACAACTACCTAACTCATTGAGCCACCCAGGCCCTACAACTACCTAACTCATTGAGCCACCCGGGCCCTACAACTACCTAACTCATTGAGCCACCCGGGCCCTACAACTACCTAACTCATTGAGCCACCCGGGCCCTACAACTACCTAACTCATTGAGCCACCCGGGCCCTACAACTACCGAACTCATTGAGCCACCCGGGCCCTACAACTACCTAACTCATTGAGCCACCCAGGCCCTACAACTACCTAACTCATTGAGCCACCCGGGCCCTACAACTACCTAACTCATTGAGCCACCCGGGCCCTACAACTACCTAACTCATTGAGCCACCCGGGCCCTACAACTACCTAACTCATTGAGCCACCCGGGTCCTGCTTTTGAATAAGAAACCCACAGTAAAGATCTACAAATTTATCAAAGAATAAATGTAAATAAAATCTGAATCCAATAAATTAATAAATCTTAATAAAACTCTATATACAGTGCATAATCAAATTTATTTGAATACTGAAAATTTGAATAAAATTTGAATAAAACCTGAGTTGTTAGGTAATCCAACTACCTAACTTATTGAGCCACCCGGGCCCTACAACTAACTAACTCATTGAGCCACCCGGGCCCTACAACTACCTAACTCATTGAGCCACCCGGGTCCTACAACTACCTAACTCATTGAGCCACCCGGGCCCTACAACTACCTAACTCATTGAGCCACCCGGGCCCTACAACTACCTAACTCATTGAGCCACCCGGGCCCTTCAACTACCGAACTCATTGAGCCACCCGGGCCCTTCAACTACCTAACTCATTGAGCCACCCAGGCCCTACAACTACCTAACTCATTGAGCCACCCGGGCCCTACAACTACCTAACTCATTGAGCCACCCAGGCCCTTCAACTACCTAACTCATTGAGCCACCCGGGCCCTACAACTACCTAATTCATTGAGCCACCCGGGCCCTACAACTACCTAACTCATTGAGCCACCCGGGCCCTACAACTACCTAACTCATTGAGCCATCCGGACCCTACAACTACCTAACTCACTGAGCCATCCTGGCCCTACAATTACCTAACTCATTGAGCCCCCGGGCCCTACAACTACCTAACTCATTGAGCCACCCGGGCCCTACAACTACCTACCTCATTGAGCCACCCTGGCCCTACAACTACCTAATTCATTGAGCCACCCGGGTCCTACAACTACCTAACTCATTGATCCCCCGGGCCCTACAACTACCTAACTCATTGAGCCACCCGGGCCCTAAAACTACCTAACTCATTGAGCCACCCGGGCCCTACAACTACCTAACTCATTGAGCCACCCGGGTCCTGCTTTTGAATATGAAACCCACAGTAAAGATCTACAAATTTATCAAAGAATAAATGTAAATAAAATCTGAATCCAAAAAATTAATTTTAATAAATCTTAATAAAACTCTATATGCAATGCATAATCAAATTTATTTGAATACTGAAAATTTGAATAAAATTTGAATAAAACTTGAGTCAAATAAATTTGAATGAAATCTAATCATATAAATGTGAATAAACTTTGATTCATATATATATTTGAATGAAATCTTAATCCAATAAATCTGAATAAAATTTGAATAAAGTAAACTTTCATCAAATGAATAAATCCGAATAATGAATAAATTCAATAAATCTGAATAAAATTTTAAGTATTTTAAAAGTCTTAATTGAAATCTAGATCTATTAAAGTTTTAATAAAAAATAAACCAGGGTCTAATAAAGTCTTAATAAAAATCGGGATCAATTAAAGTCTTAATAAAATCTGGGTATAGTATAAAAATCTGTATCTCTTAAAGTCTTAATACAAATCAATCGTAACTACTCGGCCATTCTACAAATAACCTCGTACGTAGATAGTAGAAATTCTTCTTGCCGGAAGTTAAGCCGCACAAAAATATAGTCCACGAAAATCCAATATGGAAGACATACCAAGTAAAATCTAATCATGCAAAACTAATTAAATCTTTAACTTTTATCCATGAAAATAATTGAAATATAGAAAATTGTTTAAAATATAATTTTATCAAACTTTCATGTAACTGACATGTGAAAAGTAGTGCGATTTGTAGTGCAATTTATTCGAGGTTATTTGTAGGATAGCGAGAATGGCCGAGTAGTTACGATTGAATACAAATCTGTGTCTATTCAATTTTAAATAAAAATCTGGATCTATTAAAGTCTTCATAAAAACCGGAATTTATTGATAAAAATATAAATATTTCAGAATTTAAAAGGTCAACACGATATGCATGTTAATATATATAATATTAATCTCATTTTAGAAAATCCATAAAAAAAAATTAATTTCCATAATAGTTTTAAAGTCATGACCACTGAATAAACATTAGAGAAACCGGAAGGAAGAATCAAGTATGGTCAATCCAGACACACGGGCAACTTTGGGCACAAAACACAGAACGAAGACAAACAGAATAAAAAGCACAACACAGAAAACTAAAATGATTGACAACACGTTACGTTACGTTACGTACCCCACCTAAAATAAAATGATTGACAACACGTTACGTTACGTTACGTACCCCACCTAAAATAAAATGATTGACAACACGTTACGTTACGCTACGTACCCCACCTAAACTACAATGATTGACAACACGTTACGTTACGTTACGTACCCCACCTAAAATAAAATGATTGACAACACGTTACGTTACGTTACGTACGCCACCTTAAATAAAATGATTAACAGCACGTTACGTTACGTACCCCACCTAAATTAGAATGATTGACAACACGTTACGCTACGTACCCCACCTAAAATAAAATGATTGACAACACGTTACGTTACGTTACGTTACGTTATGTACCCCACCAAAAAAACAAGGGTGAACCTAGTTTTCCGCAAAATGTGATGTGAAGATTATTTAGGATACAAAACGGCAACTGAAAATAAATGTGAAATTGTTTCAAAATATATACATGTACATGCATTTAAATATTTATGAGATGATATGAATATTTATACCTATATAGATACAGTTTCCTCCTCCGGGGCATGGACCACATGCAATGTCTTCCCAGTCCGTGTTATGAGCTCCCCTAATAGTAATGGTGGATATTCGTTTTCCAGTTTTACTGTCTAGTACATAAATATGACTTCCGTCACCATGATCATTATGTGTGTATAGATAACCCGGATGTGCTCGGCTTGTAGCAAGACCGGAGGTTTGGTCAATCTGGTTAGATGTGACAACGGCTATACTGGTACCATTTATAAAAAATCCTGTAGGTACAAACTCATGTTTAATATGAGGCAGGTGCAACCTGAAACGCTCCCGAAGAACAGCAATTTTTCTTCCTGTTTACAAAATATCTGTTACCTAAAACTCTACAGCTGAAAACTTTGGATTTCTTGCAGCAGACGATCACAATGAATGAGAATGCGCAGTGGCAAATGATTAAAGATTCGGTGTTATTCGCTTTGAGTTCGGGATTTTCCGTTTCATTGTTTCATTTTTATTTGAAAAACAAAATCGACTAGAGGTGTATTGTTCTGTATTTCTTCATTTTTCTCGTTGCATCGATCACTTTATTTGCTACTCGCGTATTGTTTATATTGGAGATAGTTTAGGTCATGTGACCAATCATACGCTAGTTGCGGGTTATTTAAATAAATAAATGACAAGACTCCATAAAGCAAGGAAAGAAATTTCACATGCCTGGAAAAGAAAGTCAAGTGCAATGAGTATTGATTTTTTTTTTTATCAATGTTGCGTGTGTACATCTTGTAATTTGTCTTTTAATTTATTTCCGGTTGGCAGCCATGTTGTTGAACATTTTGAAGTGCATTAGTACGTAATCTATTCATACTTCTACCAGTAAAAGAATAACAGCAATGCATAATGATATTCCTCCGATGTTAGGAGAAATCGTATTTTCTTACTACGTGTCATGGTTAGAATAGCGGTCATATCGCTGTTCCATTAGTAGTTTGACATCCGAAGCGTAAGATAAGATTGCTTGGTTTTCGTAAAAACATTAAACAAGGTATATGTATAAGATGGTAAATCAAATTTTGAATTCCAATGCCGATATCGAGGACGTCAGGGGAGCTAATAAATTAAATATGCTCGACACGTGCTTGTCCCACAAAGAACTGTACCGTCATGAGCACGTTATCAGGTGACCCCCATTATTGACCCACGTTGTCGTTTTTGGTTAAAATTTATAGTTTTTTAATTTCTCAATTTAATTAATAAAACTTTAAAAGGAATTATTTGAAATATTTGAAAGATTCTCGATATTTACCCAATTTATACAGATTTGTGAAAGAATAAAGTAATATTTACCTCGTGCAATATGCAAATGAGCTGTAAGTAATAACCAATAAACGTACACAATTGAATACTCCATCAGTCAATAGTAACAATCTAAAACATACAGTGACGTTCGGAATGTTTCAGTTTATCCAGAGGATAATCAAGTTCGAATGGCAATTGTGTTATATCATCTTACAAAGCTAATCATGCTTTCGAATCAACTTATCTTTAAATAATTTTCGGCAGTAGATAATCTACATAAGGTCAGTATATGTAGTCAGCGGCGTATCTTGGTATGCAAAATGAACATATTATTCAAAATGCATAAGGGGTGGAAGTGATCTTATGATAGTTGGATTTACAACTATCTATACAATCAGTGTCTATAACCGCTAATGTTGTGAGTTCGAATCCCGCTCATGGCGAGATGCACTCGATACAACATAATGTGATAAAGTTTGTTAGTGACCTGCGGCATATCGCTGGTTTTTTCCGAATACTCCGGTTTTCTACACAAATAAAATTGACCGCCACGATATAACTGAAATATTGTTGAAAGTGGCGGTATACACCAAAATCTTAATCCTCGGTTAGAATAGAAAGGAATGTTGTTGCTGATGATAGTAATATCTGTGTCACAAATGACCACGAATATGTTCCACTTGTCGTAAACACTTCCCGGTCCTTTCCCCATTCACGACTTATCGTCGGGTTTGTAACTAGATTAATACGACGGGAGCCACTAGTGGAGCAGGAACTGCTTATCCTTTCGGAGCACCTGAGTTCACCCCCGGTTTTCAGTGGGATTCGTGTTACTCGATCATTAGTTTTATATGTATGTTTTGTAGATCGCTGTTTGTCCTTTTGTCCTTTTTTCTTTTAGCCATTGTGTTGTCTGTTCTTCTTCGATATACGGATTCTGATTATCTCCCTTTGGTATCTTCAAACTCTTCTTGCCCTTTTTCATTTTGCCATTGTGTTGTCTGTTCTTTTTCGATTTACGGATTCTGATTACCTCCCTTTGGTATCTTCAAACTCTTCTTACTAGGTAACAATCGGGAGCGGTTGAAAAATTAATAGTTAAAAACTTTAAGCTCTAGATCTCATTATATTTTGTAATAGCATTAAAACATTTAATTTCTTTATCTTGTTTTCTATTATTCCATAGAGTAACTAAACTCTAGAATGAAAGTATTGATTCAGAGTTGCTTAAAAAAAGATATCAGCATATTGATATTGGTAGAAATGAATCTTACTTTGTCAAAAAACACGCAAAATCTAATTATAAATATAAACAGAACGAAAACATTCCAATATTACAGGGCCTGGGTGGCTCAGTGAGTTAGATAGTTGTAGGGGGCCCGGGTGGCTCAGTGAGTTAGATAGTTGTAGGGGGCCCGGGTGGCTCAGTGAGTTAGATAGTTGTAGGGGGCCCGGGTGGCTCAGTGAGTTAGATAGTTGTAGGGGGCCTGGGTGGCTCAGGGAGTTAGATAGTTGTAGGGGGCCCGGGTGGCTCAGTGAGTTAGATAGTTGTAGGGGGCCTGGGTGGCTCAGTGAGTTAGATAGTTGTAGGGGGCCCGGGTGACTCAGTGAGTTAGATAGTTGTAGGGGGCCCGGGTGGCTCAGTGAGTTAGATAGTTGTAGGGGGCCTGGGTGGCTCAATGAGTTAGATAGTTGTAGGGGGCCTGGGTGGCTCAGTGAGTTAGATAGTTGTAGGGGGCCTGGGTGGCTCAGTGAGTTAGATAGTTGTAGGGGGCCCGGGTGGCTCAGTGAGTTAGATAGTTGTAGGGGGCTTGGGTGGCTCAATGAGTTAGATAGTTGTAGGGCCCGGGTGGCTCAGTGAGTTAGATAGTTGTAGGGGGCCCGGGTGGCTCAGTGAGTTAGATAGTTGTAGGGGACCTGGGTGGCTCAGTGAGTTAGATAGTTGTAGGGCCCGGGTGGCTCAGTGAGTTAGATAGTTGTAGGGGGCCTTGGTGGCTCAGTGAGTTAGATAGTTGTAGGGGGCCTGGGTGGCTCAGTGAGTTAGATAGTTGTAGGGCCCGGGTGGCTCAGTGAGTTAGATAGTTGTAGGGCCTGGGTGGCTCAATGAGTTAGATAGTTGTAGGGGGCCCGGGTGGCTCAATGAGTTAGATAGTTGTAGGGCCTGGGTGGCTCAGTGAGTTAGATAGTTGTAGGGGGCCTGGGTGGCTCAGTGAGTTAGATAGTTGTAGGGCCTGGGCGGCTCAGTGAGTTAGATAGTTGTAGGGCTCGGGTTGCTCAGTGAGTTAGATAGTTGTAGGGGGCCCGGGTGGCTCAGAGAGTTAGATAGTTGAAGGGCCTGGGTGGCTCAGTGAGTTAGATAGTTGAAGGGCCTGGGTGGCTCAGTGAGTTAGATAGTTGTAGGGCCTGGGTGGCTCAGTGAGTTAGATAGTAGTAGGGCCCGGGTGGCTCAGTGAGTTAGATAGTTGAAGGGCCTGGGTGGCTCAGTGAGTTAGATAGTTGTAGGGCCCGGGTGGCTCAGTGAGTTAGATAGTTGTAGGGCCTGGGTGGCTGAGTGAGTTAGATAGTTGTAGGGGGCCTGGGTGGCTCAGTGAGTTAGATAGTTGTAGGGGGCCTGGGTGGCTCAGTGAGTTAGATAGTTGTAGGGGGCCCGGGTGGATCAGTGAGTTAGATAGTTGTAGGGGGTCCGGGTGGCTCAGTGAGTTAGATAGTTGTAGGGGGCCTGGGTGGCTCAGTGAGTCAGATAATTGTAGAGCCCGGGTGGCTCAGTGAGTTAGATAGTTGTAGGGGGCCTGGGTGGCTCAGTGAGTTAGATAGTTGTAGGGGGCCTGGGTGGCTCAGTGAGTTAGATAGTTGTAGGGGGCCTGGGTGGCTCAGTGAGTTAGATAGTTGTAGGGGGCCTGGGTGGCTCAGTGAGTTAGATAGTTGTAGGGGGCCTGGGTGGCTCAGTGAGTTAGATAGTTGTAGGGGGCCTGGGTGGCTCAGTGAGTTAGGTAGTTGCAGGGGGCCCGGGTGGCTCAGTAAGTTAGATAGTTGGATTACCTAACAACTCATACAAGTCTATCACCAATACGGCGTGGGTTCGCACCCGGCTTTGTAAATTACAAAAAAGGGTGCACTCTACTCGCAGCCGCAAGTGATAAAGTTTAGCAGTTGCTTGTCCATGGTTCGATGAGATAGGTAGTTGGATTACCTAACAACTCATACAAGCCTATCACCAATACGGCGTGGGTTCGCACCCGGCTTTGTAAATTACAAAAAAGGGTGCACTCTACTCGCAGCCGCAAGTGATAAAGTTTACCAGTTGCTTGTCCATGGTTCGATGAGTTAGGTAGTTGGATTACCTAACAACTCATACAAGCCTATCACCAATACGTCGTGGGTTCGCGCTCGGCTTTGTAAATTGCAAAAAAGGGTGCACTCTACTCGCAGCCACAAGTGATAAAGTTTAGCAGTTGCTTGCCCAGGGTCGGTGGTTCTATCCGGGTACTCCGGCTTCTTCCACCACTAAAACTGGTCGCCATGATATAGCTGAAATATTGCTGAAAGTGGCGTTAAACACCAAAAATCAAAATCAAAAATCAAATCAACCATGATACAATGTTACTGTTATTATACATTCGATCATACATTTTGATAATACATGAATATATTTTGCATCTGGTCTATCGTAAAGATCATAGGATTTTTGGACATTTATTACTTATTGTTGTTACATCTAAACATTAATGTATTAATGATGTGATTTTTATCCTTTGTTAGATAGCTTACCATTAGCAGGCCTTGTTTTCTTAGCTAATAGTGTCGATCGTATAAGGATAAACTAATTTAATAAAAGGGAATTTTGGAAATGTTTTTGTCAAATTATGGAATTTAAATCCAGTGAGTGTTCTTTATTTATTCCTGCGTTAGTTTTGCCCTTCACACTGAAAGGTCACTACATTCACAAGCAACCTTATTGATTTGATTTGATTTATTGTGTTTAACGCCACTACATTCACTAGCAAGTAGCAACCGTATTGTTATCGGCATTCATTAACAAAAAAAACAAAAAAAAAAATATAAGAATTCACTGACTGTTGTACTGTCCATGTTTATGTTGTCATTTCTATGAAAATACGTCGTCCTTTGAATCGAAGAAAATCTTCACGGGTCAATTAAACATGTTTATTTTTCTTGGGCTAATGGGGATCTAGATATTAGGTAGAGGGCTGGCATATTACTACGCTCCTTCCCCCCTCCTCCACCAGTACACAGAACGAGAACATTTCAATATTACAGGGCCCGGGTGGCTCAATGAGTTAGGTAGTTGGATTACCTAACAACTCATATAAGCCTACCACCAATACGGCGTGGGTTCGCGCCCGGCTTTGTAAAGTACAAAAAAGGGTGCACTCAACTCGCAGCCGCAAGTGATTAAGTTTATAGTCTGTTTGACTTCTATAAATCTTCAGAAAAAATTCTTAAAAGTCCAGTTTTCAAATCAACATTTTATTTTCTAGATGTGGTGCGAGGTGGTGCTACCAGAAATGACGTCACCAGAAGTCACATGCCCGGAACTCGAAGTCATGTGATCGGAACCGGAAATGGTCGCATGCGCATGCGTAACCAAAAGTTGCGCAACATCCGTCCTATTGAGACCTTTTCACCGGAAGTGACGTCATCAAACGTCACGTGAAACCGAAGGGGTTCCATTGGAAGGGTGGGGTGCGCGCATACCCAACAGGAAATAGGAGATTTCTCTCTATTAGAGAGTATTTTGACCGGAAATGACGTTATACAGAGAAGAGAAGCCTGTTACGTCATATAAAGACACACCTGCAGGCAACAGAGGCCTATACCTGTGATGTATGTGGAAAAGATTTTGACAGAGAAGATTCCAGAAACAGACATAAGAAGACCCACCTGAAGGATCCAACGGCATCTGGGCAGACCTACAGCTGCATTATCTGTGACAAGATGTTCAGCCGAGCTGACAGCAGGAAGAGGTATGAAGCGGCCCACAGCTACAACCTGACCTGCGGAGTATGCGGCCAGTATTTCAACAGATTGGACAACCTAGCACGCCATCGTGCCCATCATGAGAGACCAGAGGCCAAACAGAGACCACCGATGAAGAGACCAGCAGCACCTTAACCAGGACCAATGACGAAGCAGCGACGTACCGTGTCACCACCAGCCAGAACGCCCATGGAGAATCCTGAGGATACAGAGACCAGAGTCCTGTACCTGAGGCATTGGAAGTCCATCTGGACAGAGGAAGCGACCGGCAACCGTATCCAGGGCCGGTACAACTTTGCCCTGCATGAGATGACAGCGTTCACCTTTCCAGACTTGGTACGGTACCTGTACAGACGGGCATACCACAGCCTTCAAGATCAACCTGTCTTTTGATTTTATCCTGCGGCACATCGAGACTGGAGAGTTGCGGTAGTATCATCATAGCCAGAACAACGCCAGATTCTTCGAGACGCCACACTTCATCAGAACGGAAGAAGACTTGGAGAGGTTTCTGGAGGAGTTGAGCCGACATGACATCCTGGAGTACATCCGGCAACAGGGACCCGATACCAAGTAGGTCGTTCATCTGCTGAACAACATGACCTTCTGCCTGAACAAGTTGATCCAGCATCCCATTGGTGCCAGAGTCGTCGTTCCAGACTTTTTCCTGTGAAACCAAGGCTTGGTGTGTTTAGTTGATGGATTCCATGACCTTATGAGGACAACCTATGCTTCTTCAGATGTTTAGCAGTACACCGTGGAGCTCCAGTGAAGGACGTAGAAGTTCCAGCCAAGACGTATTACCACCAGTACCTGCAGTGCAGACAGATAGCTTCCAAGGGGATATCCAGGGTGTGTGCTTAGACGACCTGATGGTGTTAGAGCAGTTGTTCCAGACCAACATCTTTGTCTACGACCTGCAAGAGATGGAAGAGGGAATTATTGCATTACGATTGGTATGACGTTCTGACTACAGTTACCAGGAGACCATGAATTTGAACCTGTATGAGTAGCACTTCAGCTACATCAACGACATGGAGAAGTACAGTCACAGTTTCCTGTGTTCCAAGTGTGACAGATTATGGAAGACCAGATGGGAGATACACTGCCATGAGAGAACCTGTACCAGAGATGTCATCTACAAGTATTTCCTGAACCATACCCAGCAGACCATCTTTGGACAGCTAGAAGACGAGAACATCGACGTCCCAGCAGAAGACCGGCATTACCCGTACAGAGCTACCTATGACATTGAGGTGATGTTACAGCCTCCAGACAAGAGACGATGCGAGAAGTTGGAGTGGACCAGTCAGCATGTACTACTCAGCGTATCTGTGTGTTCCAACGTTCCTGGGTATACATTTCAGTGTGCTACATCTCGGAAGGTGATACCAGAAAGACAGTGGAGTCCTGTTTGAGCTATCTGACAGAGTTCAGCGAGGAGGCGTCTGATGACCAAGTATGCAGACGTGTTCCAGCAGATCCAGGAAAGACTCGACAGTGATTTGGACGACGTCGTGGAAGATGAAGAGAGAGATCGCCAGGAGAAGCACTACTTCTTCAAGATACAGCAGCAGCTTGAACGACATCTGAAGGAACTGTCAGTGGTGGGATTCAACTCCGGCCAGTATGATGTCAACGCTATGAAGGTGGATTTTTTTGCAGAGTTGGTGAAGAGGCAGAGGCTCAACTACACTGTGAAGAGAAGCAACAACTTTTGAGATGTGTTCCATCATCAACCAATCAACAGCCAGAAAATCTTACCATTTAGAAGTCGCCATTTCCGGCCGATTAGCCAATCAGATTGCAGGGAAACTAATCAATGACAGAGCAGTTTACAACACCAAGAGACCAATGAACACCATCGAGACAACGTGAAGTGGAGTGCAGGGGAATCCCCGTGTCAGTCATGCCAAGCAAGAGAAAGACCGATCTCGTTCAGAAAGCTATGAAGAAAGCCAAGATGATGAGTTCACCACCAGAGGAGAAGATGAGCCAATCACCCCAGGAGAAAACGTCATTGAAGTTGTCGCTGGGAGGTGGAAGATATGCAGAACTCACAGAATGGAATGGTACTAAGAGAGTGGACCTGAGATTTTGGGATATGTTTTTGTCAAAGTTTGGAATCTAAATCCATTGAGGGTTCTTTAATTATTCCTGAGTTAGTTTTGCCCTTCACATTGAGAGGTCACTACATTCACTATCAACCTTATTGTTGTCGGTATTCTTTTACAAAAAAAATATATGAGAATTCACTGACTGTTGTTGATTTGATTTGATTTGATTTATTGTGTTTAACGCCACTTTCAGCAATATTTCAGCTATATCATGGCGACCAGTTTTAGTGGTCAAAGAAGCCGGAGTCCCCGGAGAGAACCACCGACCATGGGCAAGCAACTGGTAAACTTTATCACTTGCGGCTATGAGTTGAGTGTACCTTTTTTGTAATTTACAAAGCCGAGTGCGAACCCACGACGTATTGGTGATAGGCTTGTATGAGTTGTTAAGTAATCCAACTCATTGAGCAACCCGGGTCCTGACTGTTGTTACACTGTCCATGTTTATGTTGTCATTTGTATGAAAATATGTCGTGCTTTGATTCGAAGAAAATCTTCACTGGTTAATCAAACATCTTCATATTTGTTGGGCTAATGGATATCTAGATCTTAGGTAGGGAGGGTTGACACTACACACTACATTACAATGCTCCTCCCCCACCCCCACCAACACATTAGAACTTGTCCAGATCGGTTTGTGTTTGGATGTTTGAGTTTAAGGTAAGTATTGTAATCGGTTACTAGTATATTGCCGACCATTTATTACTTCATTCATAAATTTATTAAACTAACATAAGACAACATTGTAAAGGTCATTAAAATTTTAATGATCCATTGCACTTATGACTTGCGCACAGTCATGTTAGATTTATATATTAGATATTTCCAGATTATTAAGACAATTTCTAATTTAATCGATTATAATAATACAATGGTTGATTTTTTCCTTCACTGAGGGTGAAATAGCCTTGACCTTTTGCGTCCCAACATACAGCTTCTCCGTGTGGCTCATCCAAATATGGTACTTCAATGGGACTGGTAGATAGTGCTGATAAAACATCACCATCAGGAATGTTCCAGTAATACATTTTCTCGTGAGAAATGATGAGAAGTTCTTTTCCATTCGGAGACAGGTCACCACCGGTTGGATCCGGATGAGTTGTGTGGAAAGCTAAGGGTACCAGATTAGTAAGAGCTACGGTTGTACCGCTGTTCCAACCAGCTTTCGGCACATGCACAGCTTTAGCTGCAGCATTCTTCACCTTGGATATAATGTATACCTCTCCTTGTGGATCTACTAGAAGCGTTTCACAGTCTGGTTCTGTCCATCTGAAATAAAAGTGTGCAATGGCGTAGTTCTTGGTAGCATATAAATGACTCATAGGACAGGTTTATTGTCATTTAATCAAATAAGGACTCTGACTCTAACTGGGAAGTTTTTGACATTCTTCTATTTAAGTTGGTAAAAGTAACCAATCTGGAACATGAGAATAAAACACCAAGTATCCCTGAATCGCGTCAAAAACTCAAAAACTTATTGACAAGCTAACCTGAGTTAATCCTCCGATTTTTGTGTTGTTCCTGTGGCTTAAAGGGGCATTTGGGGGTAGTGCCTACCGACAAAATTTGTTGGCGGAGCTTATCATCAAAAATCCCCGTTGATATAAAGGTCACATACCTCAGAAATTTGAATTTTCCAAGCGATTTTTGTAGATTTTAGACTGATGAAGAATATTATTTGTAATAAGACTGAAAGTTTCGTAGGGAGGAACACTATGTCAAATATTTTGCTCCAAAAGTAACTGTGAAACTATGTATCATTGATTTTTCCTCTTCGAGATAACCGTGGTCAAAATAATCATGATAATGAACAATCTGAATATTAGCTCCGCCCACAACTATTTATACCCACGGTCCCGGTTTAATTATTTTTTAATTATCATTGTAGTGTTATTTTGTATATCATTGTTTTTGTCTTTTTGTCCTTTTTCTTTGGTCCATTGCACATGCGCAGCTTTAGCTTCAGTATTCCCTTTGGTATCTTCAAACTATTCAAAGGATACATGTACCTATAACAATTTACGTCTTGAACTGCATGGTGATGCTATGATTGATTTTTGGTGTTTAGCGCCACTTTCAGCGTGATGAAGAAGTAGTGAACTTTCCAATGTGAATATAAGGGCCAGGGTGGCTCAATGAGTTAGGTAGTTGGATTACCTAACAACTCATACAAGCCTATCACCAATATACGGCGTAGGTTCGCACCCGGCTTTGTAAATTACAAAAAAGTGTGCACTCGACTCGCAGCCGCAAGTTTACCAGTTATTTGCCCATGGTCGGTGGTTATCTCCGGGTACTCCTGATTCTTACACCGTTAAAACTGGTCGCCATGATATAGCTGAAATATTGCTGAAAGTGGCCCACTTTAAGCACAATAAATCAAATCAAATCAAATCAAATCAAATCAAATCAAATCAAATGTGAATAAAAATGTCACATGGTTTGACTCTATACATGATCATGTTAGTGAAGTGCCAGATTTAATAAAAATACTACAAACACGTATTATGAAAGAACATTTATACAGTGATGGTCAACAATTCTATCAATATCAACAAAACGACCAATTAAGACGTCTATCCTAAAATTACTGAAAGACACTGAACACAAAATGACCACGACCTATGCGTATGGAAATCCGGGTGCTGGCTTAGGACAGGCACAAAAATGTGAAGGCAATAAACCGATTCACGGGATTCCCAACATCATATGGTTTGGTTTATGGTGTTTAACGCCACTTTCAACAATATTTCAGTTATATCGTGTCGGTTAGTTTTATTGGTGGAGGAAACCGGAGTACTCGGAGAAAACTACTGACCTGCCGCAAGTCACTGACAAACTTTATTACATAATGATTTTATTCAAACAATTTTATTGGCCATCATGCTGTCACCTGACATTCCGTATAAATTGATATTGTTTGATTAAAACTCGTATTGACTCGCTTTCTCTTTCGTTTTCCATTGCATTATGTGATTAATTTCATATTGATTTGGTTTCACTCTCACTTTTCATTTTAATGTAATAAAACAATTACAGTCTTTTGTATCGGTTAATGCGAGTTTTTATGGACCTTAGAAATCAATATTCACCGAAGCCTAAAGGCTTCGGTGAATATCGTTTTTAAGGTCCTAAAATCTCGTATTGACCTCAACAAAAGACTATACTTGTATATTATTACATAATGATTTTATTTAAACAATTGTATTGGCTATCATGTTGTCACCTGACATTCCGTAAAATTTGATATTGTTTGATTAAAACTCGTATTGACTCACTTTCTCTTTCACTTTCCATTGCATTATATATGACGTCATAATGAAGTGATTAATTTCATATTGACTTGGTTTCACTTTCACTTTTCATTTTAATGTAATAAAACAATTACAGTCTTTTGTATCGATCAATACGAGTTTTAATGGACCTTAGAAATCAATATTCACCTCAGCCTAAAGGCTTCGGTGAATATCGATTTTAAGGTCCATACAAACTCGTATTGATCTCAACAAAAAACTATAATTGTATATTATCACATATATATCATACATGTAGGTTGATATTATAAAAACGATATTCACCGAAGCCTTTAGGCTGAGGTGAATATTGACTTCTAAGGTCCATAACAACTCGTATTGACCGATACAAAAGACTGTAATTGTTTTATTACATTAAAATGAAAAAGATTCTTTTTATAGATTTCGTTAGAAAACGAAAGTGAAACCAAGTCAATACGAGTTTTAATCAAACAATATCAAATTTTACGGAATGTCAGGTGACAGCATGATAGCCAATAAAATTGTTTAAATAAAATCATTATGCAATAATGTTATTTATCCTGCAATTGGGTTATTTTTTGTCATAATAGATGGGTTGAAATAAACTGCTGCTTTATTATGACAATGTCATAATAACACTTTTCACATTTGCCTAATAAAGCTATTAAGCCACACCCCTTACCGGAACTACTATTGAGGTGTCAATGGGGTTTCTGTTAAATATATTTTATTGCTAAATTAAATAACATTTTTTTGCAAATTTTATTGCAAGATAAATACAATAATGGTGTATTAACGGTAATTATTATACCTCGTGTAAGTTTCTGTAGTGATATTTACCCAGGTCTGAGAGACATATTACCTTCGGTCGGGTAATATGTCTCTCAGACCTGGGTAATATTTTAGCATATTACCTGGACAAGACCACATTATTATATAAATATAGAATTTATGTGGCTTGGCACGAAACGGATGGAAAGAATCGCTAAAGCTCCTCTTTCCCCCGTTTCTAAGCCTCGCCACATCAATTATATATTTACCGTCAATGCATCAATATTGTATATATACTTACGAGAAACTGAGTTTCTTCTCTATGTCTACGTGTTGATTATGTTGTATTGAAGCTGGTTCCCGGATCATGTATAAGATATTTTTGGACCCACTATTTCCGATATCACCTAATGAATAATAAATGGCCATGATATTAAAAGGAGGTAAATTAATCAATCTTTAGAAACGACTTTATGAAATTAGCATGATTTCTGTTTTATTTTTCTTCATTCTTTACGATTTATAAGAACATGTAAATATCGAAGAATAGCTCTAAATGGCGATATAGTCAGTATTTTGTTGTTCTGTCAAATATTGCATCGCTTGAATAACGTTTTTTTTTTATTAACCAGTAGGTTATATTATGAATACTACAGACTGGTTTGTATTTATACAACAAGAACATTATTTTGCTCCAAAATGCTTTGCCGATCTATTATGGCTTTTACCGGTCCATTATGGCCATAATGGACCGACAGAAGGCCATAATGGACCGATAAAAGCCATAATAGACCGATAAAAGCCATAATAGACCGGCCCATTATGGCCTTCTTCAAAAAGAATAAAGATTACCTAAAATTTAAATTGACTGGTTAATAAAAGTATTAAGAAATGGGTGTTTTCATAATGGACCGGTTATGTGTCCTCGGTTAAGTCATAATGGCCATCGGAAGGTTGTATTGGCACTCGGCGTTGCCTCGGACCAATACAACCTTCCTTGGGCCATTATGACTAACCTTGGACATATAACCGGTCCATTATGAAAACACCCATTTATTAATACTATAGTATAATATATCTTTCTTATTGAAATGTACAGTTTCTAAATGATGTAATTGTTATAAAAACTAAGGTTTTCCTCCTTCATGATGTTAAAGGTCTGCTGTTCATTTCAAGGAAGCGTCGTGATATTGATCGTATGATAGTTGGATTTACAACCACTGATGCAATTAGTGCCTATCACCACTAAAGTTATGAGTTCGAGTCCCGATCATGGCGAGGTGTACTCGGTACAACATTATGTGATTAAGTTTGTCAGTGACCTGTGGCATGTCGGTGGTTTTCTCTGGATATTCCAATTTCTCCCACCAATAAAGCTGACCACCACAATATCACTGAAATATTGTTGAAAGTGGTGTTAAACACCATAACCCTAATCCTGTTCATTTCATTTTTTGAGAACAAGCATGATCGTCGTTGAAAGTAAACCTGGATCTAATATAGCAAACTTGTAATTATACACGTACCTATAGAACGCCACGATATAGCTAAAATGGGACTCTGAGTTATACACCAATCAATCAATCAATCATGTACCTATATACAGACAATATCCACCAGGACAGACGCCGTATGCAATGTCTTCCCAGTCTGAATTATGGGCACCATTAATCGTTATTGTTGACACCCTATGTCCTGTTCCACTGTCGATTACGTAAATATGTGGGCCATCGCCATGGTCGTTATGGGTGTATAAAATACCCGGATGTACTCTGCTAGCTGCTAACCCGGATGCTTCGTCAATATGGTGTGATGTTACGGTTGCTACTTTAATGGCATTACTGAAGGAAGGAACAGCTGTAATACAAGTTAGAGTAAAACATTTTAATTAACTAAATTAACCTGTATATATGAGTAATTTTGTTGAGTACCTTGGTTTTACCTTCGGTTCTTTGGTGGGGTCCGTGGTGCTCATCCTCTGTGTTGTGGTTTTTGTTTTGTGTGTCTTCGTTCTGTGTCTTGTACCCAATATTTCCCGTGTCTCTGGATTGTCCATTCTCGATTGCCCCATTGATTTTCTCTAAAGCCTATGCAATGCACTTTGCTTAGTTTGTCAGTGACTTGCGACAGGTCGGTGGTTTTCTCCGGGTCCTCCGGTTTCCTCAACCAATAAAACTGACCGCCACGATTAACTGAAATATTGTTGAAAGTGGTGTTAATCCCCATCAAACAAGCAAACAAACAAACAAACAAACACATTTGGCTTTGTATTCACATTACTGTTTCCATTCCCTTTATCAGATTTGATTTAAATTTATATATGACCTTTTGCGTAAAAATAATTCAAATTAATTTCGAAAATTGATATTTGCAGTTCATTAATTTAGGAGTTATTCCCCTTTAGCAACTTTGAAATATAGGAAAATAAATATCTGGAATGACAGGACACATTGGAACGGGGTTCTTTTTATTTTGTGTTGAAATGACGCATTGAAAACTTTTTATATGTTTGTGAAATTTATAGCCTTTTTGCAGAAAATTCGCTCCTGTTAGCAAAAACAATTTAAGATCTTCACGTCATTTTATATGTCGAATGGGTACCAAACCAGTTCGATGTTGTTTGGTTAGGACATTGAAATATGCGCAGAGATGTTTTGGGACACCCTTAGCGGGTTTAACTCCGCCACATTTGTGTGCCTGTCTAAATCGAGAACATGGATTTTCAACGTCGTACGTTGGGGTTTTGTTTATGTTTGAGATGAGATATGGCTGTTCATTTTTTTGATATTGGTGGAATTGTTGTCCACCACTGTTTAAACTCTCTTATCGTAAATATGTCACAATGGTTTAAGATTATGGTTGTGGTTGGTGGTGTTTAACGCCAATGTCAACAATATTTCTGTTATATCGTGGCGGTCAGTTTTATTGATGGAGGAAACCGGAGTACCCGGAGTTCGAATCCCGCTCAGACTAGGTGCACTCGATACAACATTATGTGATAAAGTTTATCAGTGACTTGCGACAGATTGGTGGTTTTCTCCGGGTACTCCGGTTTCCTCCACTAATAAAACTGACCGCCAAGATATAACTGAAATATTGTTGAAAGTGGCGTTAAACACCATAACTCTAACCATCAGTATAAATATTAGGTTTGTTTACCTTGTAAATTTAGGCGTTTAGATATTTGATGATGCACTATATTTTAGTGTTTGTTTATTTTCATTTATTGTAAAATGAGAAAATTATTTATTTAATAATAAACATTTAATGCTTGAGTATGAATTAAACATGTTCTGTTTGAAAGTTAGCTAAACATGTTGCAGTGTCTGTCTTATATTAATTAGCATGTCTGAGTAATCAAGGTGTATATAGCTGTGTATTTATGTAACACCTTGTAAGTATGGAATGATTACTAATCAAATGGGATGTGTTTAGCTTAGTGGCAGACAAGTAAACAGTCATATTTCAAAAATGCAGAGATGTAGGAGTCGGAACAAAGAGTGCACTTATACCCCCTCCACCAACACTACACACACTTTCAAAAGTGGGAGAGGGGGCAAATTATGTTTCTACCCCACCCCCCCAAACCTTTTTTTAGCAAAAATAAAAAAAGTTGAACATAAAGCATGTAAGTAAAAAAAAATCATTTGAAAGAGGTATAAAGGTATGTTTTGTAACAAAATGTCATTTTTTTTTGTCTGTCAGTTTTGAAAGATTGCCCCCTCCCACTTTACGGTCTCCCCCTGTAAGCTTCCCCCAACTTTTCGATCATCTCATAAGGTTTGCTTCACATCGTTAATATTTACATTGCCATTTTTTTTAATTGGTCCTTCTTGTGAAGGGCTCTACCCTTTTGAGTACCTCAGGCTCACTACAAAGGTCATTAAGCGTGTACATGTATTGTAGCAATAACCACTCTCTCCGAAAGATTAAAATCTCATTAAACTGCTTTGAATGCTACATCAGTGCCGGATTTAGGACAAATGAGACCTTGTGCTAGTTACGTTATGAGGCCCCTTACTTGGGCCCTGATTGCCTGCTTTGTGGCACACTCCAATAGACTATCAACTCTATTATTATGTCTGGAATCGTTCCGAAACAGAACGCCTTCAAATTTAAAATTGCACCACATAAGCAAACATTCATCGTAAATATTTTGTTGGCAGGAAAATTCCCCCCTCCCCCCCCCCCCCCCTGGTCAACGGGACCCTGTGCTTAAGCACACCTAAGCACAATGGTAAATCAGGCACTGTGCAACAGGGATATATAACAACATTCCACATCCTAGACATGTAAGTTATTCATATCCTTTTTTTTTCAAAATTTAGGGGGCCTCCGGCCAAGGTGTATAATATTTTTAACACTGTTATTGGACTTTCACACTTATGCTGTCATAACGTACTGTACTTTCTAAACAACCCATCAGTAATTTGCCTTACACAGTTGCGCTTCATTTCAGAATATTGCAGAATTTTAAACATCCCTCATCATCTTCACCTTTATTAAAATTGATTAAACACACTTCCATCTTCCTCCAGTCGTGTAGGTGGGGAATTGGGAGGGGCCTAACAAGTGTAATATCCTAGGGCCTCTCTTTATCTAAATCAGGCACTGTCATTACCACATCTGCTAACTACGTTAGTGAAGATCTCCTTTAGCACAGTTTGTAGAGCGGTGGCTACAATGCGAGAGTTCCCGTAGTCGAATCCCATCTGGGACACAGCATTTTTCTGAGGTAAAACATGCTCTACTGTTATACAGTATAAAATTCAAAGAAATATGTTTTCAGTTCTTTAAGTATTTGAATAATTAATTAATGTTAGACGAATACTACTCAAATTATCATAATTCATGTAATTTTACCTGATATTATTTCCATCGTTAAAGACAACGAAATTAAGAATATAATTAACACTTCCATTTTCCTGTTGGTCTCCTTTAGTCTAGAGTTACAGTTTGGTAGTTGGACATTTATTTAAGATAAATCGTGACTTACTGTTACGCCAAATTATCAGTAATATTTCTGGAGACACGTAACTTACGTGTCTCCGGAAATATTACTGATAATTTTAATATAGGCCTATGTATATATCTATCATAAGTGAAGAGGACAAAATTAATGTTTACTTATATCAATCTTATCCGCTTCACTTATGATAGATATACACATGGACCTATATTAGAATTAAGAAATAAATCATGGAAGACAGAATGTGTTTTGAGTTTTAACATGGGTTGGCGGATATCAGTATTTTATCTCGAGCCAGAGGCGAGGGATACAATTAACTAATATCCGCCAAACCATGTTAAAACTCAAAGCACATTCTGGCAATATCCGCCAACCCATGTTAAAACTCAAAGCACATTCTGGCTTCCATGAATTATTTCGATTCTGATATGTCTAAGAGTACAAATACGATAGTATACTTTGATTGGAAGACGGTAATTTATATTTACGTTTGCGGACAATGTCGCCACAATTTAACTGCCAAATTCGAGCAGACGATAATTCATCAACATGTACATTTACAAAGGGAAAGTCAGTCACATGAACCGGCGCGTGTGCTAATGAGATTATACCCAATCGATAAATCGCTCGTTTGTTTACAAAGCGAAAGAAGGACGTCATGTTAGAATTATCAGTAATATTTCTGGAGACGGGAGCGTAGCTATTATCCGACAGCCCGTTAGTCCGATAGTCCGACAGCTCAGTCGAGAGTCCGACAGTTCGATAGTCCGACAGAGATGTACTTGTTTTTCACTTTCATCATTCAAGTACGAAGTAAGAACAGCACCAAAGTAAAAATTCGCGGGAATACACAAGAAAGATATAAAGCTTTAGTTTGACCAATTTTCTTGAATATTTGTTTGAATTTGTACTTGTATGACGGAATTTGCATTCACTTAAATGAAGAAATAGTAAACTTCTTTAATTCAATGATAATCTCAAAGTGACGACCATACGATTTTCGAGGGGGAATTATTTTTGGATCAAATTAAATCTTTTGGTCTTCTTCGCCGTTAATTTTTTTTTCGACAGAGCCGATGTAGCAGGCTGAAAATACTGTCTTGACTAGATGATCCGACCGCAACAATAGGCAAAGACTACGTATTCCAGGTTTAGGCAATATATTATGACCTTTTTTCTTTGAATTCTCTAAAGTAAATATCTTGAAAATTAATTTGACGAAAATATTTTTAATATATACTTCATTAAACCACATAATAATCTTTCAACGCCTGTTTTTAATATATGCGCCAGTAAACCGCATAGGAATCTTGGAACGCCAGTTTGATGACGATCTTGCTTTCGCAGTGCACAAAACTCGACTAAGTGAATATATCTTATGAAGAACAGATACTTTATTTTCATAGAAACGCTATTAAATGTACTTAGTCTGTCGGACTGTCGGACTTTTTTTTATTTTCTTTCCTTGGTCTGAAAGACCTGAAAAATTAAAACAAATCTGACCTTGCAATTTTCTACAAAGAGTTTTAGTTAATTTCGAAAAAAAAATAACCGATTTGTTCATGTCCAATGAAACTAATCTGTTTTTGTTTCGTGTGAAAAATAGATTCCGACTCTCTGAAGACATAGCCCTCCACCTTTTTTCCTCCATAAACAATAAATGATCGATCCCTAACTGAAATGTACTTGCCAACAGAGTGAGACTTGTATGTCACGTGAGTGAACACCATTTATGATTGGTTTCCCACTGACCCGCTAATAATCCTTAAAAGCAGCAATTGTTTATCCACTGGAAGAAAATTCACTTGTAAATTATAAATAAAAAAATATGTTTAGTGACGTCTCTTATCCTCAAGAAGTATAATGTCACTGTTAGGTTTAGTGGACACAAGAAAAGTTTGGTGAACAGTTAGAGATTTATGTGTGTTTTGAGTGCAATGGAACTGGTCCAAAAATATAAGAAAACAATAATTAACTTCAATTTACTGTAGTCGGCAATAATAGTTCAATGGAACTGGTCCAAGAATAGTAGATGGTTAGTTTACGGGGTTGAAAGCCACTTTCAACAATACTTCAGTTGTATCGTGGCGGTCGGTATTATTGGTTGAGGAAACCGGAGTACTCGGAAAAAAATCACCAACTTGCCACAAGTCCCTGACAAACTTTATCACATAATGTTGTATCGAGTACACCTCGCCATGAACGAGATTCGAATTCACAACTTTACTGTTGATAACACTGATTGTACAGGTAGTTGTAAATCTAACGACCATACGATCACGACCATGACGATCCCTGAAATGTTTGGTGAACAGTTAGAGATTCATTTGTGTTGTGAGTGCAATGGAACTGGTCCAAAAATAGTCGATTTATTGATTGATTGATTGATTGATTGATTGGTGCTTAACGCCAACTGTAGCAGTATTTCAGCTATATCGTACGTGGCGTCAAAAATTTAGATAACAATAATTAACTTTAATTCACTTTAACTGCAGTCGACTATAATAATATAATGGTAGGTTTTTGCCTTCCGCGAGGGTAAAATATCCTTGACCGCTGGCGTCCCAACAAACTGCCTCTCCCTGTCCTTCATTGTGATACGGGACTTCAGTAGGGGGCCTTGAAAGTGCAGCCAAAACATTTCCATTGGATATATACCAGTATCGCATCTTCCCGTGAGAAACGACGAGAAGTTCTCGTCCATTAGGAGATAAATCACCCCCAGTCGGATCTGGGTGATGAGTAGAAAATGTTAATGATACCCAGTTAGTAAGGAATACAACGGTCCCACTGTTCCATCCACTTCTTGGTAAGTGTGCAGCCTTAGCTGGTGATCCATTCACCTTAGATATGATGTAGACCTCACCTTGAGGATCAACTAACAATGTTTCACATTCTGGTTCCGTCCACCTGTCGTATAGATAAAATAAGGTACAATTTATATAAATATAAAAAAAAAGAAGGAGAAGAATTAGTTAGTAGTAAACCAATCACAGACGTGGCCGAGTGTATCAAAGGTCTGAGTTCAAATCTCTGCGAGGGAAGAACAAAATGTGTCAGCTCTAAGATCTAATTCTAATACTGCTGGGGTTAAACCAGAAACATCCAATCAGCCTGATCGGGAGACATGCGCATTAAAATGTCATTATTTAATATAGTAAAGTGGGCTGGGAGTTACTGATAAACAACAGCTGATAATGGTAAACATAAGCACAATGGATGAGGACTCAGATTACGTGAATATATAAACACAACATCAAACACATAAAATTAGATTTCTAAATTTTCATACTTAAAATGTTACGTCTTTAATTCTCAGACGTATTCAATTCAATAGTTTATTAACGAATTATCGGCCCATAAGGGCATATACAATCAATACGATGAAATAAAAACAATTAATTACAAATGGTATATACAAAAACAATAAATGACAATATGATTATTAATTTTGATTATGTTTACCATCATTTATTGAGCAGAATCAATGTCCTAATGTGTCTCTGAACAATCAAAGGGAAATAACTCTAATTCTAAAGAGAGACAAAAGAAAATCCAATACATATATATATGTGTAAGAATCAAATCGGCTTCTAATTCTCAAATTGCCCCTCACCTCAACTCACTGAACACACAACACACAACACACGCCACGATATACGACGTTTGAAATCCAGGTATTGGTATGGAACAGGCACAACAAATAGGCTGGTTAATGGGATATCAACCCTCACCTCTTGACAACTGGATCTCCAACGGCAATACATATATAAAACATAACAAAAACCTGCACAGATTCACTTCCACTCAAACATACCACATTCTCTCATTAAAGTGAATGACAACATAAACATGGACAGTACCATAGGATGGTAAATGAATACTCGCCTAGCTAGGAAGGTACAATCTATGGTTTAAGGACCATTGAATGACAACATAAACATGGACAGTACCATAGGATGGTAAATGAATACTCGCCTAGCTAGGAAGGTACAATCTATGGTTTAAGGACCATTGAATGACATCATAAACATGGACAGTACCATAGGATGGTAAATGAATACTCGCCTAGCTAGGAAGGTACAATCTATGGTTTAAGGACCATTGAATGACAACATAAACATGGACAGTACCATAGGATGGTAAATGAATACTCTCCTAGCTAGGAAGGTACAATCTATGGTTTAAGGACCATTGAATGACATCATAAACATGGACAGTACCATAGGATGGTAAATGAATACTCGCCTAGCTAGGAAGGTACAATCTATGGTTTAAGGACCATTGAATGACAACATAAACATGGACAGTACCATAGGATGGTAAATGAATACTCGCCTAGCTAGGAAGGTACAATCTATGGTTTAAGGACCATTGAATGACATCATAAACATGGACAGTACCATAGGATGGTAAATGAATACTCTCCTAGCTAGGAAGGTACAATCTATGGTTTAAGGACCATTGAATGACATCATAAACATGGACAGTACCATAGGATGGTAAATGAATACTCGCCTAGCTAGGAAGGTACAATCTATGGTTTAAGGACCATTGAATGACAACATAAACATGGACAGTACCATAGGATGGTAAATGAATACTCTCCTAGCTAGGAAGGTACAATCTATGGTTTAAGGACCATTGAATGACATCATAAACATGGACAGTACCATAGGATGGTAAATGAATACTCGCCTAGCTAGGAAGGTACAATCTATGGTTTAAGGACCATTGAATGACAACATAAACATGGACAGTACCATAGGGTGGTAAATGAATACTCTCCTAGCTAGGAAGGTACAATCTATGGTTTAAGGACCATTACACTTTGAATGTGTTTAAATATAATTACATTCAACAATATTCAAAGGGATATTAAAGCTCATTTTGGTAATTTTTTGTATCTCATGAAAACTTGCAATTGGTTCAATAAATGATATTTATGAAACATTAACCCGGTTTTTATCAATGCAACTTTGTAAAAGTGACATAATTCGTTGATAATTCTGTCATATCTTGCGCTCTTTGCCTTGAATTGAATTTTTGCTTCCTGAACAAAAATTCATTTCGACCCTTTTAAGTGATATTTTAACGATATTAGGGATTATATGGGCGTGCAAAGTATTTTTGGATTGTTTTTACTATTAAATTGAAAAGAAACAACCTTCGTCACGAGTTGAAAAAATATATGTTAAAACGAGCTTTAATATCCCGTTAAGATACATTTTAGCGGTAATGTTTACTGTTGGAGGAAACCAGAGTCCGTCACATCAGGTTGAGGTGTCGAGTACACCGTCATAAAGAAAAAAAAAACAACCCAAAAACTGCCAGATACTAGTATATCAAATCTCGATTATGTGAATATGTATATGAACTTATTTCAGGTAATATTTTTCTCCACCTGGGCATTTTTCCTTGTATACCAATACTTACGAATACAAAAGCTTGGCTTGGATGTTTGTATTTTGGTTGTGTAGCACAGACGTTGGTTCCGGTATCATATAGATGACATTATTTCCTGTGTCAACTGTAATAGAATTAATGCATTTGTTAAAATAAGATTTCAGCAAAAGATTTTCTCTCGCAGCTTACAGTATAACGGGTTAAATTTGCGATTGTAAAATTTTGCTATGTAAAAAATAAAGGGCTACTCCTAGCGATAGCTATATGCGACCGCTACAAATGTTATTTACTGTTTGGAAACGAGAAGTGATAGGGTCCCCAGAATCAATCTGGACCTTCATTTTTGTGCCAAAAGTCCTTTGGTTGATTTGATTGTTGGTGTTTTACCGCCACTTTCTGCAATATTTAAGCTATATCATGACTACCAGTTTTAGTGGTGGAAGAAGCCGGAGTCCCCGGAGAGAACCACCGACCATGGGCAAGCAACTTTATCACTTGCGACTGCGAGTCGAGTGCTACCTTTTTTGTAATTTACAAAGCCGGGCGCGAACCCACGCCGTATTGGTGATAGGCTTGCATGAGTTGCTAGGTAATCCAACTACCTAACTCACTGAGCCACCCATGCCCTTAGGTCCTTTGGATCAAGTGAGCTAATAATTAAATAAAGTGAATTTTTTTTTTATCATTATAAAACAAATAAGGAAGTGTCGTTCACTGCGTGTAACAAAATCTATTCAGCATTAGTTCCTTGTCCATGCAGGCGACGTACAGCAGCAATATTCCCTTTCCTACAACTGTAGTACGTGTATACGCGGTTAGGGGTATGGTGTTTAACGCCACTTTCAACAATATTTCAGTTATATCGTGGTAGTTAGTTGTATTGGTGGAGAGAACCACCGACCTGGCGTAAGTCACTGACAAACGTTATCACATAATGTTGTATCGAGTACACCTTTCCATGAGATAACCACCTACCTGCGTAAGTCACTGACAAACGTTATCACATAATGTTGTATCGAGTACACCTCGCCATGAGCGGGACTCGAACTCACAGCTTTAGTGGTGATAGGCATTGATTGCACGTGTAGTTGTAAATCCAACTACCATATGATCACGACCACGACGAAAACTTACACATTAAAAATATACTACTGGATATCATATTTCATAAATCTTCCCCTTGGTTTTACCTTTTAGAATTCCTTTTGTGTGTGCGATTGTGTGAAATGCATTTCTAAAAATATAAATAGTCCAGATAAATTCATTTTCTTACGTATAAATAGGGGCCGTCGTTGTCGTGATCGTATGATACATGTAGCTGGATTTACAACTACCTATGCAATCAATGTACAATGTATATTACCACCAACGTTGTAAGTTCGAACCCCGCTCGGGGCTCGGACGAGGTGTAGAACATTATGTGGTAAAGTTTGTCAGTGACATACGACTGTTCGGTGGTTTTCTCCACCAATAAAACTGACCGCGCCACGATATAACTGTAATATTGTTGTAAGTGGCGTTAAACACTATGAAACCAATCAACAATCTTACGTATGTATAAGCAGTATCCAAATTGACAGAAGCCATATGCAATGTCCTCCCAGTCTAAATGACTGTTATGATCAACATTTACTGTAATGGTTGATATTCTATGCCCACTCGTGCTGTCGATGACAAATATTTCTGGGTTACCTCCTCTATCATTGTGGGTATATAATATTCCTCGGTGTGTTCGACTAGCTGCTAACCCGGATGCTTCTTTAATATGATGTGACGTCACGGTTCCTACCATTAGTCCATTACCGAATCTTGATTGACCTGCAACAAAGGGTTAGGGTTATGTTGTTTAATGCCACTTTCAACAATATTTCAGTCATATCGTCTTGTAACAAAGATTATAACAATACCCGTCATATTATCTAAAATAAAACGTAAGCTTCGTGCTTTGTAAGCTTAAAAAATAAATCATGGAAGACAGAATGTGTTTTGAGTTTTAACATGGGTTGACGGATATTGGTATGTTATCCCGAGTCAAAGGCGAGGGATACAATTTACTAATATCTGCCAACCCATGTTAAAACTCAAAACACATTCTGGCTTCCATGAATTATTTCTACGAGTACAAATACGGTGGTATACTTTGTTTTGAATACGGTAATTTATATTTGGGTTTGCGGACAATGTCGCACACAATTTATGCTGCCAAATTCGAGCAGACGATAATTCATCAACATGTACATTTACGACGGGAAAGTCAGTCACATGCACCGGCGCATGTTCTAATGAGATTATACTCAATCGTTAAATCGTTCGTTTGTTTACAAAGTGAAAGAAGGACTTCATGTTAGAATAAAATCTAAACATTAAACATAGCCCATGTATTTGTTTGTTCTTTTGGATAAAAGAGAGACAAGAAAGGGAAGTAACTAATCTACATAATCGTTGCATATTAGACCGATTTTATTTACTCAAGTAACATGCCGATCGTACTATAGGTACTTTCACGTATTAGTTAAACAATATGTTTGTTTGTTTGTTTGTTTGATGGTGTTTAACGCCACTTTCAACAATATTTCAGTTATATCGTTGCGGTTAGTTTTATTGGTGTAGGAAACCGGAGGACCTGCAGAAAACCACCGACCTCTCGCAAGTCATTGACAAACTTTATCACATAATGTTGTACATCTCGCCGTGATCGAGATTCGAACTCACAACATCAGTGGTGATATACACTGATTGCATAGGTAGTTGTAAAAAAATAATAAAGCAATGTATACATGTGCAGATTTGAAAGAAACGAACAGAGATAGTTCGTGGAGAATTTGACCGAATTCCATAACAACAACTATAACAATGTATTATTATTTACAGATAATAGGGTTCATGGTTACCTTGACCGATTACGTTCAAATTACAAAATTTATTGTGCATTAAATTTTAGATTCCATTTCATTTCCATATGAGCATATATATGAGACATAGATAATTTTTCACATAATTCTTATTAAAAAAATAATAAATCCGAAAAATACACACAAAAAAATAAATAAAGAATACTTGAGTCCTCTTATTTTACTGCACAAACTTTGAATAGCTTAAGGAATTGTAAATCAAATATGGCAATTCCAGACTAACAGAAGGATTAGGCGGGTGTTTCCAGGTTTCACAAGATTGAATAACGAGGGAGATCTGATGGTAAGCCGAAAAGGGGGAAGACAATAGCAGACATAGTACAGGATGGTGAAAAATTGGGAGGACCGCCATTGGGAAGACACGAAAGAGCGTTGAAAAGAAGGCAAAAGACAGTCGATTCTAGAAGATGTCAGTACTGGTATTATGTGTCGATATACTTCTAATTCTTAAGCCTTGTTGGTGTTCCCAAATTTGCAAGTGTGTAAAATTGCATCTTATGTAAATTAACTCCTATACAATGGTGTCTCCAACCTATGCCAACATTTTGAAATATCATATTCAAGGTATGCCAACAAACATTATATTACAGGTGTTTATATAACAATTAATGACAGTTACAGGTAAGTAAATTTGGAAATGCAGGTCTCAAAAGTGAAATTTATTATAAAAAGAAAAAGAAAAACAATCTAAAAATATAAGAATAAGTCTGTTAAAATTTAACAACCTGAAAAAAAAATTAAACTTTTGTAAAAATTTATATATAAAATTTAATTAAACAAAAATCTGTAAATAAAAAAGATGAAAATATAAAATTTTAGAATAATTTAAATAAACAATCTTTCTAAAATATATGAATTTAAAATATTATATGATTCTCATGCAATTAAGCAATTTTCTTAAAATCTAAATTCAAAAGTTTTTAATAAAATTTATTTATAAATTTAGAATTATCATAATTTTGAAGAGTATTTTTTAATTGCTCACTCCAAGCTAATTCATCATAAGATAATTCAGTTCACTCCAAGCTAATTATTTATAAGATAATTAATTTCACTCCAAACTAATTAATCATAAGATCAGTCATTTTCATATTGATGTGATTGGGGATAATATTTGATTACAGTAATAATATCTGTGCCTATAATATCTTTAATTTATTTTCATGAAGTATGATAAAAAAAAATATATGTGCTTATAATATCCTAATTTATTCTCATGAAGTATGATATAAAAATATATATGCTTATAATATCCTATTTTATTTTCATAATGATGGATGTTAAAATACATGTGGTTATAATATCCTAATTATTTTGATAAAGTTTGATATTAAATATATGTGCTGATATACTGATTTTTTGTTTATTTCCATAAAATATGATTTTAAATACTTATTTCCTACTTAGTTTATTCACTCAATACTCACAAAAACAAGACAACCTTACATTAAACATTAATTTTGGACTTAGAGTACATTGACATCTCCCCCGATTTTACACTAATTAAACATGACTAGTCATGTTTATATAACAATTAACCTATTCAACCTATGCCAACAATCTTTTTTTAAATTTTTATATATATTTTTTAAAATGTTGGCATTGGTTGAATGAACCTATACAATGTATATTTAAGCATTGCATTCACCTGAAAAATAGATAATGTAAAATGTGTTCATGACACGTATTTGCAAGAGCCCGGGTGGCTCAATGAGTTAGGTAGTTGGATTACTAATACGGCGTGGGTTCGCGCCCGGCTTTGTACATTGCAAAAAAGGGTGCACTCGACCCGCAGCCGAAAGCGATAAAGTTTACCAGTTGCTTGCCAATGGTCGGTGGTTCACTCCGGCTTCTTCTGCCACTAAAACTGGTCTCCATGATATAGCTGAAATATTGCTGAAAATGGCGTTAAGCACAATAAATCAAATCAAATCGTATTTGCATACGTGAATAATTATTATACTTGTGTATACACATGTGTGTAAATCAGTTATCATGAAAAGGGCTTTAGTATAGTTGTATAGTTTAAACTTTCATAACATTCACAATTTATAAAACAATGCGATTTTCATATGTACCATTTTTGTGTTTTTTTAATCGATGTATGGAAGCGGGAGAAACCAAATGGGGATTTTCAGGGGGCGGATCCCAGGATTTCAAGTTAGGGGGGTGCACTTAAAAAAATTGCGCCGAGCGGAGAGAGGCGCGAACATTCGGGTGCCCCCCCCCCCCCCCCCCCCCTGTATCCGCCCCTGATTTTGATATATGACATTTTTTAAGCTAATTTAATGAAAGTTTAAAGGAGATAAAGGGGGAGTGGTGCAATGTTATGTTAATCAGCTTTGTCGTTAATTATTCAATTCCTAAGGGGACCATCGTGGTCGTGATCGTATGGTAGTTGGATTTATAACTATCTAGATGCAATCAGCGCCTATCACCACTAACGTTGTGAGTTCGAACCCCGCACAGGCGAGCTGTACTCGATACAACATTATGAGCGAGTTTATTTATCTACTCTCCGGGTTCCTCGAGTTATATCAGCTCTATGCGCACGCATCTTATTATCTGAACGAAAAATAGCAAACTCGAGAAACTCTCAACATGGCCGGAAGGGTGTTCAGAAATTCTTCCTTATCAGTAAAAGCCGAAAATGGAGAGTTTTTTGGAGCCAACAAATTCATTAAATTCAAAAAAGATTCAATCAAGTGATTTCATCTGCTCGACAAGTGGTTGAGAGATCATTTGGGTTTCTAAAGGGTCGTTTCAGACGGCTCAGGGAAATAACAATACACAAGTCTAGGAATAGTGTCTCTGTCATAGTATGCGGTTGTATATTGTACAACTTAACCATAGAGGAAGCTGATAATGATGGTCACCCAAACAGACTCCCAAATATCTTCAGAAACAATAATGATGCATTAACTTTTAGAGACAATCTAATGAGGACCCTCGTCATTTAAATAAATTAATCATTCTTCTCATGTATCATTTATTAAAGTCTTTTTCCAGATTTTTTTCTTTAATTGCATTTCAAATCATTGGAAATCCAAGGAAATTCTGATGCTGGAATAGCATATTTTTTTTCCTGATTTCTGTAAATGTTATATACCAAATATAAACTTGACAGATAGAGTACATTTCAGAGGAACATAATATACTGGCATAGCGACTTAAAATTTATCAAAACTAGTATTACTGTGAGCACAGCTCACTAAGATATACCCCCGCTCCCGACATCTGTCCAACCTATTTCCATAACCAAAACATTACTGATTGTTCCGACCAAAAATGAAAAGGACCCTCCTCTCTTCACCGGTAAGCTGCTGATAAAATTTCAAAACATTCTGAGAAACACTACTCAAGTTAGCATACGACATAGGGTAAACATCCTATTTTCCGTAATTATCAAGTCCAATAACTCTGGAACGGCAAAAGTGAAAATCGTCAAAAATGAAAGTGATCCTCCTCTCCTCACCAGTAAACAGCTGATAAAATTTTAAAAGATTCTAAGAAACACATCTCAAGTTATCGTGCGACATAGGATTTGTCTACAGGCGGACGGACAGACGGACGGACGGATGGACATGGTGAAACCAGTATACCCCCCTACAACTTCGTTGCGGGGGGTATAAAAACAAGAGCTGTCAGAGTGACAGCAAACCAGGTCTCCAGCACAGTCTGGCAATACATTGCTTTTTCTACCATATACCACAAGGGCCCTACATCTGATCTTAGTTTGTGACCTAGACCTTTGGGCAATAAATTGAGATGTGAAATGCAAAACACCTTTGGATCGTGGTGAACGTCTATGCCAAGTATCATCACGTAGTTCCAAATGGTTCTAAATTTATAGAGCGGACACGGTACCTACCATATACCATAGGGTCGCAACTTTGATCCAGGTCAGTGACCTTGGCCTTTGACCTAGAGATTTGGACATGTAATGCGACACACCCTTGGATGGTGATGAACATCTATGCCAAGTATCATAACTTAGCTCCAAATGGTTCTCAAATTATAGAGCGGACACATTTGGTAGCCGCCCGATATTGTAGCCGCCCGCTATTGGAGCTAAGTTATGATGGAAACTATGTGGAGTTCGGAAATTTCAAATAAAAGCTTTGAAGTGACAAGGACAATTGTGCTCACGTTTGGCTTCAATTGGTCAAGTGGTTTCTGAGGAGAAGATTTTTTCTTATCAAAAGTTTACAGACGATGACAGACTCAAGTGATGGCAATACATGTAGCTCACTTTGGTCCAGGCCAGCTAAAAATGAAAGCTCTAATGAGGCTTATCTTTCATTTTGGGACCCTAACATAACATTTTTTCAAGGAATGAATGAATATCTTTATACCAAAAACATTTTTTTTATTCAACAACAAATAAAAATAACAAAATTATTTATTTTGCATGTAAATTAACCCAGTATCCTACAAGGTACAAAAATAAACAACTGCTTCACACGTTGGTAAATAATATTCTTGTAACCGCAATTACTTTCCTTGTTAAAAAATCCAATATTTTCATTCTGAAGTACGGTATAACCCCCAATTTCCATGAATAAAACTTACATTCCGTCGCCTTTTGCCGCCATCTTGCTACTCGAGGAATCGAGGTCCAGAGTAGGGTTGACTCGAATAAGCCAATTATGTCACATTAGTTCCTACTCGAGTAGTTTATTTTATACCCGAATAGCTGGAGCACAGGCACTTGTTTCATTCAAAAAATATTTGCCCCTCCTCTTCCTTACTTCAAGGTAAACATCTGCCCTCAATATTTTTTCGCTTATTTGTGATCCTTTCGCTGACCCAATTATATCGTTACACTCCCGAGATATTTCTCTTTTCGACTGCCACATTTGAATATAAATACCGGGCCCCCCTCAGACGAATTGGACAAAAATATTCACCGAAAGTCGCATTTTCTATTTTTCAGTCACTGAAACGGATACAGTAACTTCCGGTCCGTTCTAAATTGATTTAGAAACTAAAAAAAGGTGTTTTAAAAATCAAATGTCAGTCATTTGGAGTTGAACATATTTTTATAATCTGCATTGGAACAATTATCTGTGTTTTAAAGGCTTACTTTACATTTGAGAGGAGATGATCGTGATGGCATTGTTACACATGGCCGGTCTAGAGAACTCCGAATGCATATGAAAAATCCAGCGCAAACCGGAAGTGGTTGTATCCGTTTCAGTGACTGAAAAATAAAAAATGCGACTTTAGCTAAATATTCTTGTCCAATTCGTCTGAGGGGGGTCCGGTATTTATATTTAAATGTGGCAGTCGAAAAGAAATATCTCGGTAGTGTAACGATATAATTGGGTCAGCGAAAGGATCACAAATAAGCGAAAAATATTGAGGCGAAGTGGGGAAGGGGTAAAGGGCAGATGTTTACCTTGAAGTAAGGAAGAGGAGGGGGCATATATTTTTTGAATGAAACAAGTGCCTGTGAGATGGAGTTCCTACCCTGGTAGATGAATAAACTCGCCCTATGTGATAAAGTTTGTCAGTGACTTGCGACAGGTCGGTGGTTTTCTCAGGGTACTCCGGTTTCTTCAACCAATAAAACTGACCGCCACGATATAACTGAAATATTATTGAAAGTGGCGTTAAACACCACAAACATCACAAACGAAACCAAACCAATCAATTTTAAGGAACGTATCTAAAAATAACTGCGTTCATATTTTACCTGTTGCTACATCTGTCAGAATAAATAATATGATTAAAAAGAAATTGAATTCCATTGTCATATGACGACTTATTCCTTGTAAATACTATTCAACTTTTTATACTTATTTCCCTTTTTTTATATGTATATATTGAAGAGTGCTTTTTCGTGCAAAATCATGATAATAAAAGATAACAGCGTGGAACCATGTCAAGGTCACTTAAAATTACAGGTGTTCCAGATTTGTTTACCAGAATGTTATTCGTGACAAGAACTAATTTACAAACAAGAAATCATGTAGGCAGTACACCATCTAATTAAACATAGATCTTTGTTGGTGATTTGATTGTTGGTTTTTAACGCCACTTTCAGCTATATTTCAGCTATATCATGGCGACCAGTTTTAGTGGTGGAAGAAGCCGGAGTACCCGGAGAGAACCACCGACCATGAGCAAGCAACTGGTAAACTTTATCACTTGCGGCTGCGAGTCGAGTGTACCCTTTTTGTAATTGACAAAGCCGGGCGCGAACCCACGCCGTATTGGTGATAGGCTTGTATGAGTTATTAGGTAATCCAACTACCTAACTCATTGAGCCATCCGGGTCCTGATCTTTGTTGGAGTTTGTCTTTGCGATAAGCAACAGTGCGTATCGGGGGCATGCCATATAACCTGACCGTCTAATCATGTGCAAGACAGTTAAATATATTAAACTAACCAATCGGATAACAGCTCTAAAAGTATGTTCGGTTTTTAATACCGCAGAATTTGGTAGGCTCGACGCTGATTAGTCGGTTGAAAATATGACCCTTGATATGAACCTATACTAGATGTCTTTAGATGTTAGCGAACAAAAGATTCAACAACAGACCTATTATTAATTTTAATTAGATTGGTAAACAAATGTAAATAGATCAAGTTCGAGTCCAAAATTTTCAAAACTCAGACATTTTCAATTAGACTAGCATGTCACGAGTCTGACCACCATTTCTAATGGATTTTCGCTGACCCGCTTATCATAAAAACGACTAGCATTTTTTTTATCCAGTAACAGCCATTTACAACTCCGTATTTCTCTAATGTGTAGAAAATAATTTAAATATATTTAGTAATATTCAGCATACAGTTAAAATTCGTGATGTCAAAATCGTATAAGTCATTTTATTGGTTTGGTTTACGGTGTTTAACGCCACTTTCAACAATATTTCAGTTATATCGTGACGGTCAGTTTTATTAGTGAAGGAAACCGGAGTACCCTGAGAAAACCACCGACCTGTCGCAAGTCACTGGCAAACTTTATAGCATAATATTGTATCTAGTACACCCCGCCATAAACGGGAATCGAACTCACAACTTTTCGATATCCAGTACGTTAAGGAAATGAGTTTGATTATAACTATTCAATAAATTATGTGGAATGGTCAGTTCTCCGGCCAATATATTGCTCATGTTGACATCATCATAGCAGGATTTCAGAAATATTTTCTTCTGCTAGGAAGACCGTTTTTGTAATTTGTCTATCAAAGTGTTGATGACTAAAAGCTGATGTTAATGCAATGCTGACCGTTTTAGCTAGTGTGTATTCAATGTTGTACACCCCTTGTTCCGTTTCGTAAAATTTTATAGCAAAACATGAACAAAATACTGTAAGAGTTATCTTTCTTTGTATATTTAATTTCATCGGTTTCATGTCGTGTTTGTAAATACTGTGACGTATTCAGAACATGTATATCAAAACAAAGAAATCAAATATGTGTGTACATACAATGCCTATGCTTGAAAGTAATTATTCAATAATTGACTGTCGGTATGTTGTCATGGTTATGGATTGTAGAATAAGTTAACTGCTCGCTTAAAGGTATAATGTCGTTGAGTTTGGTATTTTTATATATATATTTTTTGCGTTGAAATTTAATATTTACCTTCTAATCAGGAGTATAAAACGGGTATTTTTGTGTGCAGCTCGTCTCCCATCATCATTTATTATGCATGTCCCAATTTCTGAACTACATATTTTTATATTTTTTAAAGTTATTGTTTATGAATCACTGTAATGACTTTGCCCCTTGTGGGCCCTCTATTGGACAATACAATTCTTATTCTTTTTCTTATATATATGTGCAATGGCACTGATGTTTACACTTCAGCATGCATTTGAACTCTCAACGCTTCCTTCAATTCCATCCAACGGTCATATGTGTGGCCTATGTTAATTCTTGTTTTATCATAATTCACAACAACTTCTTTCCTGTTTCTTTTTCCAGCAGAATCAGTTAAAATTCTCATATGATCGCGTGCAGGTTTTCCATCGGCAGACATTTTTGTCGAACAGACAGGAACTTATGCTCAATATTGTCATGAAAATAAAAGCGAATGGATGGACTTTTTACTTTAAAACTCGATAATTATATAGTGTTAATTTATATGTTTAATGTAATTCTTGTAAGAAATATCTGGACCAAAAAAATCACCAAAATCAACGACCTTTAAGATAGTTCTTAAAATAGAACGGAAACACATGATAATTCAGTCAAACTCAGAATTTATTCGGAGTTTCATCTCATTTGTCATTGTGAATATGAATAAAACTGTGGTTTCATCTATTTTCGTGGTTATACGTTTAGTGAAGATGTTCGTTTACATTTGAATTCGTCGTTCCAATATTTACTTTATGACTTAACTCGTTGTGATATGTCTTTCGTGATGCACTAAATTGCGTGTGTTGATGATGAGGGTTCCTAAGGTTGGCCATGGGGTAATACAGGAGATAAGCGCCTTGCATCAGGTAAATGCTCCTTACGGCATGCGTAAAATATAGCCTCTGACAACCAAAGTCCAACTCCTGACCTTCCCGTGGTGGAACTGTTTTGACGAACAGGAGAAGGGACGAAGGCGGGATCCTGGTGCATTAAAACAAATTCTTTGGGTAGATGGAGCTCGTTATCCCTGGAAGGTATTCCACCTAGAAGGAAAACTCTGATTTCAAACCCGGTATTGAAACCCGTTAGTTGTTCTCAACATTCAAATGGGTAGACAGGACTCATTAGCCATGGTAGGCAACCAGTCTAGGAGAAAGAGACTCTGATGTAAAGCCTAACTCTGCAGGTTCCAAAGTCCAACCCGATATCAACAATATGGAGTCTGTGGAGTGACTTTTATCAAAACAAGGGATATGGCGAAGCTGAAGGGCCAACCACCCATCAGTGAATAAATCCGGTAACAGAAACAACCATAGAAAACTGTGGTTGCCCTATGTCCCCTGTGGGATGAAGTGGAATAAGTCAAGTAAGTCATGTTGCCGGCGGAAACCATATCCCCTGTGAAGTCATTCGAAATCTAAGATTACATCATTGCCTCTGATTGGCCTAGACATTTTTCCACCCCCCCCCCCCCCCCCCCCCCCCAGAAAAACTGCAATGTCCCACTATGGGATCCTTCGGTAGCTTTGCTAACCAAAATAACATATGTCAAATTTGTGTATAATCGGGATAAAATTAATTTCCTATGTCTTTCACCAAATTTGAATATTGTAATGGGTGTAACTATAGTGTATATTACATGATATACCTCAAGTCTCTCCCACTACTAATACTATAGTGTATATTACATGATATACCTCAAGTCTCTCCCACTACTAATACTATAGTGTATATTACATGATATACCTCAAGTCTCTCCCATTACAAATGCTATAGTGTATATTACATGATATACTTCAAGTCTCTCGCACTACTAATGCAATAGTGTATATTACATGATATACCTCAAGTCTCTCCCACTACTAATGAAATAGTGTATATTACATGATATACCTCAAGTCTCTCCCACTACTAATACTATAGTGTATATTACATGATATACCTCAAGTCTCTCCCACTACTAATGCTATAGTGTATATTACATGATATACCTCTAGTCTCTCCCACTACTAATACTACAGTGTATATTACATGATATACCTCAAGTCTCTCCCACTACTAATACTATAGTGTATATTACATGATATACCTCAAGTCTCTCCCACTACTAATGCTATAGTGTATATTACATGATATACCTCAAGTCTCTCCCACTACTAATGCTATAGTGTATATTACATGATATACCTCTAGTCTCTCCCACTACTAATACTACAGTGTATATTACATGATATACCTCAAGTCTCTCCCACTACTAATACTATAGTATATATTACATGATATACCTCAAGTCTCTCCCACTACTAATACTATAGTGTATATTACATGATATACCTCAAGTCTCTCCCACTACTAATGCTATAGTGTATATTACATGATATACCTCTCTCCCACTACTAATACTATAGTGTATATTACATGATATACCTCTCTCCCACTACTAATACTATAGTGTATATCACATGATATACCTCAAGTCTCTCCCACTACTAATACTATAGTGTATATTACATGATATACCTCAAGTCTCTCCCACTACTAATACTATAGTGTATATTACATGATATACCTCAAGTCTCTCCCACTACTAATGCTATAGTGTATATTACATGATATACCTCTCTCCCACTACTAATACTATAGTGTATATTACATGATATATCTCAAATCTCTCCCACTACTAATACTATAGTGTATATTACATGATATACCTCAAGTCTCTCCCACTACTAATACTATAGTGTATATTACATGATATATCTCAAGTCTCTCCCACTACTAATACTATAGTGTATATTACACGATATACCTCAAGTCTCTCCCACTACTAATACTATAGTGTATATTACATGATATACCTCAAGTCTCTCCCACTACTAATACTATAGTGTATATTACATGATATACCTCAAGTCTCTCCCACTACTAATACTATAGTGTATATTACATGATATACCTCAAGTCTCTCCCACTACTAATGCTATAGTGTATATTACATGATATACCTCAAGTCTCTCCCACTACTAATACTATAGTGTATATTACATGATATACCTCAAGTCTCTCCCACTACTAATACTAAAGTGTATATTACATGATATGCCTCTCTCCCACTACTAATACTATAGTGTATATTACATGATATACCTCAAGTCTCTCCCGCTACTAATACTATAGTGTATATTACATGATATATCTCAAGTCTCTCCCACTACTAATACTATAGTGTATATTACATGATATACCTCAAGTCTCTCCCACTACTAATACTACAGTGTATATTACATGATATACCTCAAGTCTCTCCCACTAATAATACTATAGTGTATATTACATGATATACCTCAAGTCTCTCCCACTACTAATACTACAGTGTATATTACATGATATACCTCAGGTCTCTCCCACTACTAATGATAGAGTGTATAATACATGATATACCTCTCTACCACTACTAATACTATAGTGTATATTACATGATATACCTCTCTCCCACTACTAATACTATAGTGTATATCACATGATATACCTCAAGTCTCTCCCACTACTAATACTATAGTGTATATTACATGATATACCTCAAGTCTCTCCCACTACTAATACTATAGTGTATATTACATGATATACCTCAAGTCTCTCCCTCTACTAATGCTATAGTGTATATTACATGATATACCTCTCTCCCACTACTAATACTATAGTGTATATTACATGATATATCTCAAGTCTCTCCCACTACTAATACTATAGTGTATATTACATGATATACCTCAAGTCTCTCCCACTACTAATACTATAGTGTATATTACATGATATATCTCAAGTCTCTCCCACTACTAATACTATAGTGTATATTACATGATATACCTCAAGTCTCTCCCACTACTAATACTATAGTGTATATTACATGATATACCTCAAGTCTCTCCCACTACTAATACTATAGTGTATATTACATGATATACCTCAAGTCTCTCCCACTACTAATGCTATAGTGTATATTACATGATATACCTCAAGTCTCTCCCACTACTAATACTATAGTGTATATTACATGATATACCTCAAGTCTCTCCCACTACTAATACTACAGTGTATATTACATGATATACCTCAAGTCTCTCCCACTAATAATACTATAGTGTATATTACATGATATACCTCAAGTCTCTCCCACTACTAATACTACAGTGTATATTACATGATATACCTCAGGTCTCTCCCACTACTAATTCTATAGTGTATATTACATGATATACCTCTCTCCCACTACTAATACTATAGTGTATATTACATGATATACCTCAAGTCTCTCCCACTACTAATACTATAGTGTATATTACATGATATACCTCAAGTCTCTCCCACTACTAATACTATAGTGTATATTACATGATATACCTCAAGTCTCTCCCACTACTAATACTATAGTGTATATTACATGATATACCTCAAGTCTCTCCCATTACTAATACTATAGTATATATTACATGATATACCTCAAGTCTCTCCCACTACTAATGCTATAGTGTATATTACATGATATACCTCAAGTCTCTCCCACTACTAATGCTATAGTGTATATTACATGATATACCTCAAGTCTCTCCCACTACTAATGCTATAGTGTATATTACATGATATACCTCAAGTCTCTCCCACTACTAATGCTATAGTGTATATTACATGATATACCTCAAGTGTCTCCCACTACTAATACTATAGTGTATATTACATGATATGCCTCTCTCCCACTACTAATACTATAGTGTATATTACATGATATACCTCAAGTCTCTCCCGCTACTAATACTATAGTGTATATTACATGATATACCTCAAGTCTCTCCCACTACTAATACTATAGTGTATATTACATGATATACCTCAAGTCTCTCCCACTACTAATACTACAGTGTATATTACATGATATACCTCAAGGCTCTCCCACTACTAATACTATAGTGTATATTACATGATATACCTCAAGTCTCTCCCACTACTAATACTACAGTGTATATTACATGATATACCTCAAGTCTCTCCCACTACTAATTCTATAGTGTATATTACATGATATACCTCTCTCCCACTACTAATACTATAGTGTATATTACATGATATACCTCAAGTCTCTCGCACTACTAATACTATAGTGTATATTACATGATATACCTCAAGTCTCTCCAACTATTAATACTATAGTGTATATTACATGATATACCTCAAGTCTCTCCCACTACTAATACTATAGTATATATTACATGATATACCTCAAGTCTCTCCCACTACTAATACTATAGTGTATATTACTTGATATACCTCAAGTCTCTCCCACTACTAATACTATAGTGTATATTACATGATATACCTCAAGTCTCTCCCATTACTAATACTATAGTATATATTACATGATATACCTCAAGTCTCTCCCACTACTAATGCTATAGTGTATATTACATGATATACCTCAAGTCTCTCCCACTACTAATGCTATAGTGTATATTACATGATATACCTCAAGTCTCTCCCACTACTAATGCTATAGTGTATATTACATGATATATCTCAAGTCTCTCCCACTACTAATGCTATTGTGTATATTACATGATATACCTCAAGTGTCTCCCACTACTAATACTATAGTGTATATTACATGATATGCCTCTCTCCCACTACTAATACTATAGTGTATTTTACATGATATACCTCAAGTCTCTCCCGCTACTAATACTATAGTGTATATTACATGATATACCTCAAGTCTCTCCCACTACTAATACTATAGTGTATATTACATGATATACCTCAAGTCTCTCCCACTACTAATACTACAGTGTATATTACATGATATACCTCAAGTCTCTCCCACTACTAATACTATAGTGTATATTACATGATATACCTCAAGTCTCTCCCACTACTAATACTACAGTGTATATTACATGATATACCTCAAGTCTCTCCCACTACTAATTCTATAGTGTATATTACATGATATACCTCTCTCCCACTACTAATACTATAGTGTATATTACATGATATACCTCAAGTCTCTCGCACTACTAATACTATAGTGTATATTACATGATATACCTCAAGTCTCTCCAACTATTAATACTATAGTGTATATTACATGATATACCTCAAGTCTCTCCCACTACTAATACTATAGTATATATTACATGATATACCTCAAGTCTCTCCCACTACTAATACTATAGTGTATATTACTTGATATACCTCAAGTCTCTCCCACTACTAATACTATAGTATATATTACATGATATACCTCAAGTCTCTCCCACTACTAATACTATAGTGTATATTACATGATATACCTCAAGTCTCTCCCACTACTAATACTATAGTGTATATTACATGATATACCTCAAGTCTCTCCCACTACTAATACTATAGTGTATATTACATGATATACCTCAAGTCTCTCCCACTACTAATGCTATAGTGTATATTACATGATATACCTCTCTCCCACTACTAATACTATAGTGTATATTACATGATATATCTCAAGTCTCTCCCACTACTAATACTATAGTGTATATTACATGATATACCTCAAGTCTCTCCCACTACTAATACTATAGTGTATATTACATGATATATCTCAAGTCTCTCCCACTACTAATACTATAGTGTATATTACATGATATACCTCAAGTCTCTCCCACTACTAATACTATAGTGTATATTACATGATATACCTCAAGTCTCTCCCACTACTAATACTATAGTGTATATTACATGATATACCTCAAGTCTCTCCCACTACTAATGCTATAGTGTATATTACATGATATACCTCAAGTCTCTCCCACTACTAATACTATAGTGTATATTACATGATATACCTCAAGTCTCTCCCACTACTAATACTACAGCGTATATTACATGATATACCTCAAGTCTCTCCCACTAATAATACTATAGTGTATATTACATGATATACCTCAAGTCTCTCCCACTACTAATACTACAGTGTATATTACATGATATACCTCAGGTCTCTCCCACTACTAATTCTATAGTGTATATTACATGATATACCTCTCTCCCACTACTAATACTATAGTGTATATTACATGATATACCTCAAGTCTCTCCCACTACTAATACTATAGTGTATATTACATGATATACCTCAAGTCTCTCCCACTACTAATACTATAGTATATATTACCTGATATACCTCAAGTCTCTCCCACTACTAATACTATAGTGTATATTACATGATATACCTCAAGTCTCTCCCACTACTAATACTATAGTGTATATTACATGATATACCTCAAGTCTCTCCCATTACTAATACTATAGTATATATTACATGATATACCTCAAGTCTCTCCCACTACTAATGCTATAGTGTATATTACATGATATACCTCAAGTCTCTCCCACTACTAATGCTATAGTGTATATTGCATGATATACCTCAAGTCTCTCCCACTACTAATGCTATAGTGTATATTACATGATATACCTCAAGTCTCTCCCACTACTAATGCTATAGTGTATATTACATGATATACCTCAAGTGTCTCCCACTACTAATACTATAGTGTATATTACATGATATGCCTCTCTCCCACTACTAATACTATAGTGTATATTACATGATATACCTCAAGTCTCTCCCGCTACTAATACTATAGTGTATATTACATGATATACCTCAAGTCTCTCCCACTACTAATACTATAGTGTATATTACATGATATACCTCAAGTCTGTCCCACTACTAATACTACAGTGTATATTACATGATATACCTCAAGTCTCTCCCACTACTAATACTATAGTGTATATTACATGATATACCTAAAGTCTCTCCCACTACTAATACTACAGTGTATATTACATGATATACCTCAAGTCTCTCCCACTACTAATTCTATAGTGTATATTACATGATATACCTCTCTCCCACTACTAATACTATAGTGTATATTACATGATATACCTCAAGTCTCTCGCACTACTAATACTATAGTGTATATTACATGATATACCTCAAGTCTCTCCAACTATTAATACTATAGTGTATATTACATGATATACCTCAAGTCTCTCTCACTACTAATACTATAGTATATATTACATGATATACCTCAAGTCTCTCCCACTATTAATACTATAATGTATATTACTTGATATACCTCAAGTCTCTCCCACTACTAATACTATAGTATATATTACATGATATACCTCAAGTCTCTCCCACTACTAATACTATAGTGTATATTACATGATATACCTCAAGTCTCTCCCACTACTAATACTATAGTGTATATTACATGATATACCTCAAGTCTCTCCCACTACTAATGCTATAGTGTATATTACATGATATACCTCAAGTCTCTCCCACTACTAATGCTATAGTGTATATTACATGATATACCTCAAGTCTCTCCCACTACTAATACTATAGTGTATATTACATGATATACCTCAAGTCTCTCCCACTACTAATACTATAGTGTATATTACATGATATACCTCAAGTCTCTCCCACTACTAATCCTATAGTGTATATTACATGATATACCTCAAGTCTCTCCCACTACTAATACCATAGTGTATATTACATGATATACCTCAAGTCTCTCCCACTACTAATGCTATAGTGTATATTACATGATATACCTCAAGTCTCTCCCACTACTAATGCTATAGTGTATATTACATGATATACCTCAAGTCTCTCCCACTACTAATACTATAGTTTATATTACACGATATACCTCTCTCCCACTACTAATACTATAGTGTATATTACATGATATACCTCAAGTTTCTCCCACTACTAATACTATAGTGTATATTACATGATATAACTCAAGTCTCTCACACTACTAATACTATAGTGTATATTACATGATATACCTCAAGTCTCTCCCACTACTAATACTATAGTGTATATTACATGATATACCTCAAGTCTCTCCCACTACTAATACTATAGTGTATATTACATGATATACCTCAAGTCTCTCCCACTACTAATACTATAGTGTATATTACATGATATACCTCAAGTATCTCCCACTACTAATGCTATAGTGTATATTACATGATATACCTCAAGTCTCTCCCACTACTAATACAATAGTGTATATTACATGATATACCTCAAGTCTCTCCCACTACTAATACTACAGCGTATATTACATGATATACCTCAAGTCTCTCCCACTAATAATACTATAGTGTATATTACATGATATACCTCAAGTCTCTCCCACTACTAATCCTATAGTATATATTACTTGATATACCTCAAGTCTCTCCCACTACTAATACTATAGTGTATATTACATGATATACCTCAAGTCTCTCCCACTACTAATACTATAGTGTATATTACATGATATACCTCAAGTCTCTCCCATTACTAATACTATAGTATATATTACATGATATACCTCAAGTCTCTCCCACTACTAATGCTATAGTGTATATTACATGATATACCTCTAGTCTCTCCCACTACTAATACAATAGTGTATATTACATGATATACCTCAAGTCTCTCCCACTACTAATACTATAGTGTATATTACATGATATACCTCAAGTATCTCCCACTACTAATGCTATAGTGTATATTACATGATATACCTCAAGTCTCTCCCACTACTAATACAATAGTGTATATTACATGATATACCTCAAGTCTCTCCCACTACTAATACTACAGCGTATATTACATGATATACCTCAAGTCTCTCCCACTAATAATACTATAGTGTATATTACATGATATACCTCAAGTCTCTCCCACTACTAATCCTATAGTATATATTACTTGATATACCTCAAGTCTCTCCCACTACTAATACTATAGTGTATATTACATGATATACCTCAAGTCTCTCCCACTACTAATACTATAGTGTATATTACATGATATACCTCAAGTCTCTCCCATTACTAATACTATAGTATATATTACATGATATACCTCAAGTCTCTCCCACTACTAATGCTATAGTGTATATTACATGATATACCTCTAGTCTCTCCCACTACTAATGCTATAGTGTATATTACATGATATACCTCAAGTCTCTCCCACTACTAATGCTATAGTGTATATTACATGATATACCTCAAGTCTCTCCCACTACTAATGCTATAGTGTATATTACATGATATACCTCAAGTGTCTCCCACTACTAATACTATAGTGTATATTACATGATATGCCTCTCTCCCACTACTAATACTATAGTGTATATTACATGATATACCTCAAGTCTCTCCCGCTACTAATACTATAGTGTATATTACATGATATACCTCAAGTCTCTCCCACTACTAATACCATAGTGTATATTACATGATATACCTCAAGTCTCTCCCACTACTAATGCTATAGTGTATATTACATGACATACCTCAAGTCTCTCCCACTACTAATGCTATAGTGTATATTACATGATATACCTCAAGTCTCTCCCACTACTAATACTATAGTGTATATTACACGATATACCTCTCTCCCACTACTAATACTACAGTGTATATTACATGATATACCTCAAGTCTCTCCCACTACTAATACTATAGTGTATATTACATGATATACCTCAAGTCTCTCCCACTACTAATACTACAGTGTATATTACATGATATACCTCAAGTCTCTCCCACTACTAATTCTATAGTGTATATTACATGATATACCTCTCTCCCACTACTAATACTATAGTGTATATTACATGATATACCTCAAGTCTCTCGCACTACTAATACTATAGTGTATATTACATGATATACCTCAAGTCTCTCCAACTATTAATACTATAGTGTATATTACATGATATACCTCAAGTCTCTCCCACTACTAATACTATAGTATATATTACATGATATACCTCAAGTCTCTCCCACTACTAATACTATAGTGTATATTACATGATATACCTCAAGTCTCTCCCACTACTAATGCTATAGTGTATATTACATGATATACCTCAAGTCTCTCCCACTACTAATGCTATAGTGTATATTACATGATATACCTCAAGTCTCTCCCACTACTAATACTATAGTGTATATTACATGATATACCTCAAGTCTCTCCCACTACTAATACTATAGTGTATATTACATGATATACTTCAAGTCTCTCCCACTACTAATACTATAGTGTATATTACATGATATACCTCAAGTCTCTCCCACTACTAATACCATAGTGTATATTACATGATATACCTCAAGTCTCTCCCACTACTAATGCTATAGTGTATATTACATGATATACCTCAAGTCTCTCCCACTACTAATGCTATAGTGTATATTACATGATATGCCTCAAGTCTCTCCCACTACTAATACTATAGTGTATATTACACGATATACCTCTCTCCCACTACTAATACTATAGTGTATATTACATGATATACCTCAAGTTTCTCCCACTACTAATACTATAGTGTATATTACATGATATAACTCAAGTCTCTCACACTACTAATACTATAGTGTATATTACATGATATACCTCAAGTCTCTCCCACTACTAATGCTATAGTGTATATTACATGATATACCTCAAGTCTCTCCCACTACTAATACTACAGTGTATATTACATGATATACCTCAAGTCTCTCCCACTACTAATACTATAGTAAATATTACATGATATACCTCAAGTCTCTCCCACTACTAATGCTATAGTGTATATTACATGATATACCTCTCTCCCACTACTAATACTATAGTGTATATTACATGATATACCTCTCTCCCACTACTAATGCTATAGTGTATATTACATGATATACCTCAAGTTTCTCCCACTACTAATACTATAGTGTATATTACATGATATACCTCAAGTCTCTCCCACTACTAATGCTATAGTGTATATTACATGATATACCTCAAGTCTCTCCCACTACTAATACTATAGTGTATATTACATGATATACCTCAAGTCTCTCCCATTACAAATGCTATAGTGTATATTACATGATATACCTCAAGTCTCTCCCACTACTAATGCTATAGTGTATATTACATGATATACTTCAAGTCTCTCCCACTACTAATGCAATAGTGTATATTACATGATATACCTCAAGTCTCTCCCACTACTAATGAAATAGTGTATATTACATGATATACCTCAAGTCTCTCCCACTACTAATACTATAGTGTATATTACATGATATACCTCAAGTCTCTCCCACTACTAATGCTATAGTGTATATTACATGATATACCTCTAGTCTCTCCCACTACTAATACTACAGTGTATATTACATGATATACCTCAAGTCTCTCCCACTACTAATACTATAGTGTATATTACATGATATACCTCAAGTCTCTCCCACTACTAATGCTATAGTGTATATTACATGATATACCTCTCTCCCACTACTAATACTATAGTGTATATTACATGATATACCTCTCTCCCACTACTAATGCTATAGTGTATATTACATGATATACCTCAAGTTTCTCCCACTACTAATACTATAGTGTATATTACATGATATACTTCAAGTCTCTCCCACTACTAATGCAATACTGTATATTACATGATATACCTCAAGTCTCTCCCACTACTAATGAAATAGTGTATATTACATGATATACCTCAAGTCTCTCCCACTACTAATGAAATAGTGTATATTACATGATATACCTCAAGTCTCTCCCACTACTAATACCATAGTGTATATTACATGATATACCTCAAGTCTCTCCCACTACTAATGCTATAGTGTATATTACATGATATACCTCTAGTCTCTCCCACTACTAATACTACAGTGTATATTACATGATATACCTCAAGTCTCTCCCACTACTAATACTATAGTATATATTACATGATATACCTCAAGTCTCTCCCACTACTAATACCATAGTGTATATTACATGATATACCTCAAGTCTCTCCCACTACTAATACTATAGTGTATATTACATGATATACCTCTCTCCCACTACTAATACTATAGTGTATATTACATGATATACCTCTCTCCCACTACTAATACTATAGTGTATATCACATGATATACCTCAAGTCTCTCCCACTACTAATACTATAGTGTATATTACATGATATACCTCAAGTCTCTCCCACTACTAATACTATAGTGTATATCACATGATATACCTCAAGTCTCTCCAACTACTAATACTATAGTGTATATTACATGATATACCTCAAGTCTCTCCCACTACTAATACTATAGTGTATATTACATGATATACCTCAAGTCTCTCCCACTACTAATGCTATAGTGTATATTACATGATATACCTCTCTCCCACTACTAATACTATAGTGTATATTACATGATATATCTCAAGTCTCTCCCACTACTAATACTATAGTGTATATTACATGATATACCTCAAGTCTCTCCCACTACTAATATTATAGTGTATATTACATGATATATCTCAAGTCTCTCCCACTACTAATACTATAGTGTATATTACATGATATACCTCAAGTCTCTCCCACTACTAATACTATAGTGTATATTACATGATATACCTCAAGTCTCTCCCACTACTAATACTATAGTGTATATTACATGATATACCTCAAGTCTCTCCCACTACTAATGCTATAGTGTATATTACATGATATACCTCAAGTCTCTCCCACTACTAATACTATAGTGTATATTACATGATATACCTCAAGTCTCTCCCATTACAAATGCTATAGTGTATATTACATGATATACCTCAAGTCTCTCCCACTACTAATGCTATAGTGTATATTACATGATATACTTCAAGTCTCTCCCACTACTAATGCAATAGTGTATATTACATGATATACCTCAAGTCTCTCCCACTACTAATGAAATAGTGTATATTACATGATATACCTCAAGTCTCTCCCACTACTAATGAAATAGTGTATATTACATGATATACCTCAAGTCTCTCCCACTACTAATACCATAGTGTATATTACATGATATACCTCAAGTCTCTCCCACTACTAATGCTATAGTGTATATTACATGATATACCTCTAGTCTCTCCCACTACTAATACTACAGTGTATATTACATGATATACCTCAAGTCTCTCCCACTACTAATACTATAGTATATATTACATGATATACCTCAAGTCTCTCCCACTACTAATACCATAGTGTATATTACATGATATACCTCAAGTCTCTCCCACTACTAATGCTATAGTGTATATTACATGATATACCTCTCTCCCACTACTAATACTATAGTGTATATTACATGATATACCTCTCTCCCACTACTAATACTATAGTGTATATCACATGATATACCTCAAGTCTCTCCCACTACTAATACTATAGTGTATATTACATGATATACCTCAAGTCTCTCCCACTACTAATACTATAGTGTATATCACATGATATACCTCAAGTCTCTCCCACTACTAATACTATAGTGTATATTACATGATATACCTCAAGTCTCTCCCACTACTAATACTATAGTGTATATTACATGATATACCTCAAGTCTCTCCCACTACTAATGCTATAGTGTATATTACATGATATACCTCTCTCCCACTACTAATACTATAGTGTATATTACATGATATATCTCAAGTCTCTCCCACTACTAATACTATAGTGTATATTACATGATATACCTCAAGTCTCTCCCACTACTAATATTATAGTGTATATTACATGATATATCTCAAGTCTCTCCCACTACTAATACTATAGTGTATATTACATGATATACCTCAAGTCTCTCCCACTACTAATACTATAGTGTATATTACATGATATACCTCAAGTCTCTCCCACTACTAATACTATAGTGTATATTACATGATATACCTCAAGTCTCTCCCACTACTAATACTATAGTGTATATTACATGATATACCTCAAATCTCTCCCACTACTAATGCTATAGTGTATATTACATGATATACCTCAAGTCTCTCCCACTACTAATACTATAGTGTATATTACATGATATACCTCAAGTCTCTCCCACTACTAATACTACAGTGTATATTACATGATATACCTCAAGTCTCTCCCACTACTAATTCTATAGTGTATATTACATGATATACCTCTCTCCCACTACTAATACTATAGTGTATATTACATGATATACCTCAAGTCTCTCGCACTACTAATACTATAGTGTATATTACATGATATACCTCAAGTCTCTCCAACTATTAATACTATAGTGTATATTACATGATATACCTCAAGTCTCTCCCACTACTAATACTATAGTATATATTACATGATATACCTCAAGTCTCTCCCACTACTAATACTATAGTGTATATTACTTGATATACCTCAAGTCTCTCCCACTACTAATACTATAGTGTATATTACATGATATACCTCAAGTCTCTCCCACTACTAATACTATAGTGTATATTACATGATATACCTCAAGTCTCTCCCACTACTAATACTATAGTGTATATTACATGATATGCCTCTCTCCCACTACTAATACTATAGTGTATATTACATGATATACCTCAAGTCTCTCCCGCTACTAATACTATAGTGTATATTACATGATATACCTCAAGTCTCTCCCACTACTAATACTACAGTGTATATTACATGATATACCTCAAGTCTCTCCCACTACTAATACTATAGTGTATATTACATGATATACCTCAAGTCTCTCCCACTACTAATACTACAGTGTATATTACATGATATACCTCAAGTCTCTCCCACTACTAATTCTATAGTGTATATTACATGATATACCTCTCTCCCACTACTAATACTATAGTGTATATTACATGATATACCTCAAGTCTCTCGCACTACTAATACTATAGTGTATATTACATGATATACCTCAAGTCTCTCCAACTATTAATACTATAGTGTATATTACATGATATACCTCAAGTCTCTCCCACTACTAATACTATAGTATATATTACATGATATACCTCAAGTCTCTCCCACTACTAATACTATAGTGTATATTACTTGATATACCTCAAGTCTCTCCCACTACTAATACTATAGTATATATTACATGATATACCTCAAGTCTCTCCCACTACTAATACTATAGTGTATATTACATGATATACCTCAAGTCTCTCCCACTACTAATACTATAGTGTATATTACATGATATACCTCAAGTCTCTCCCACTACTAATGCTATAGTGTATATTACATGATATACCTCAAGTCTCTCCCACTACTAATGCTATGGTGTATATTACATGATATACCTCAAGTCTCTCCCACTACTAATACTATAGTGTATATTACATGATATACCTCAAGTCTCTCCCACTACTAATACTATAGTGTATATTACATGATATACCTCAAGTCTCTCCCACTACTAATACTATAGTGTATATTACATGATATACCTCAAGTCTCTCCCACTACTAATACTATAGTGTATATTACATGATATACCTCCAGTCTCTCCCACTACTAATGCTATAGTGTATATTACATGATATACCTCAAGTCTCTCCCACTACTAATGCTATAGTGTATATTACATGATATACCTCAAGTCTCTCCCACTACTAATACTATAGTGTATATTACACGATATACCTCTCTCCCACTACTAATACTATAGTGTATATTACATGATATACCTCAAGTTTCTCCCACTACTAATACTATAGTGTATATTACATGATATAACTCAAGTCTCTCACACTACTAATACTATAGTGTATATTACATGATATACCTCAAGTCTCTCCCACTACTAATGCTATAGTGTATATTACATGATATACCTCAAGTCTCTCCCACTACTAATACTACAGTGTATATTACATGATATACCTCAAGTCTCTCCCACTACTAATACTATAGTGTATATTACATGATATACCTCAAGTCTCTCCCACTACTAATGCTATAGTGTATATTACATGATATACCTCTCTCCCACTACTAATACTATAGTGTATATTACATGATATACCTCTCTCCCACTACTAATACTATAGTGTATATTACATGATATACCTCAAGTCTCTCGCACTACTAATACTATAGTGTATATTACATGATATACCTCAAGTCTCTCCAACTATTAATACTATAGTGTATATTACATGATATACCTCAAGTCTCTCCCACTACTAATACTATAGTATATATTACATGATATACCTCAAGTCTCTCCCACTACTAATACTATAGTGTATATTACATGATATACCTCAAGTCTCTCCCACTACTAATACTATAGTGTATATTACATGATATACCTCAAGTCTCTCCCACTACTAATGCTATAGTGTATATTACATGATATACCTCAAGTCTCTCCCACTACTAATGCTATGGTGTATATTACATGATATACCTCAAGTCTCTCCCACTACTAATACTATAGTGTATATTACATGATATACCTCAAGTCTCTCCCACTACTAATACTATAGTGTATATTACATGATATACCTCAAGTCTCTCCCACTACTAATACTATAGTGTATATTACATGATATACCTCAAGTCTCTCCCACTACTAATACTATAGTGTATATTACATGATATACCTCAAGTCTCTCCCACTACTAATGCTATAGTGTATATTACATGATATACCTCAAGTCTCTCCCACTACTAATGCTATAGTGTATATTACATGATATACCTCAAGTCTCTCCCACTACTAATACTATAGTGTATATTACACGATATACCTCTCTCCCACTACTAATACTATAGTGTATATTACATGATATACCTCAATTTTCTCCCACTACTAATACTATAGTGTATATTACATGATATAACTCAAGTCTCTCACACTACTAATACTATAGTGTATATTACATGATATACCTCAAGTCTCTCCCACTACTAATGCTATAGTGTATATTACATGATATACCTCAAGTCTCTCCCACTACTAATACTACAGTGTATATTACATGATATACCTCAAGTCTCTCCCACTACTAATACTATAGTGTATATTACATGATATACCTCAAGTCTCTCCCACTACTAATGCTATAGTGTATATTACATGATATACCTCTCTCCCACTACTAATACTATAGTGTATATTACATGATATACCTCTCTCCCACTACTAATGCTATAGTGTATATTACATGATATACCTCAAGTTTCTCCCACTACTAATACTATAATGTATATTACATGATATACCTCAAGTCTCTCCCACTACTAATGCTATAGTGTATATTACATGATATACCTCAAGTCTCTCCCACTACTAATACTATAGTGTATATTACATGATATACCTCAAGTCTCTCCCATTACAAATGCTATAGTGTATATTACATGATATACCTCAAGTCTCTCCCACTACTAATGCTATAGTGTATATTACATGATATACTTCAAGTCTCTCCCAGTACTAATGCAATAGTGTATATTACATGATATACCTCAAATCTCTCCCACTACTAATACCATAGTGTATATTACATGATATACCTCAAGTCTCTCCCACTACTAATGCTATAGTATATATTACATGATATACCTCTAGTCTCTCCCACTACTAATACTACAGTGTATATTACATGATATACCTCAAGTCTCTCCCACTACTAATACTATAGTGTATATTACATGATATACCTCAAGTCTCTCCCACTACTAATGCTATAGTGTATATTACATGATATACCTCAAGTCTCTCCCACTACTAATGCTATAGTGTATATTACATGATATACCTCAAGTCTCTCCCACTACTAATACTACAGTGTATATTACATGATATACCTCAAGTCTCTCCCACTACTAATACTATAGTATATATTACATGATATACCTCAAGTCTCTCCCACTACTAATACCATAGTGTATATTACATGATATACCTCAAGTCTCTCCCACTACTAATGCTATAGTGTATATTACATGATATACCTCTCTCCCACTACTAATACTATAGTGTATATTACATGATATACCTCTCTCCCACTACTAATACTATAGTGTATATCACATGATATACCTCAAGTCTCTCCCACTACTAATACTATAGTGTATATTACATGATATACCTCAAGTCTCTCCAACTACTAATACTATAGTGTATATCACATGATATACCTCAAGTCTCTCCCACTACTAATACTATAGTGTATATTACATGATATACCTCAAGTCTCTCCCACTACTAATACTATAGTGTATATTACATGATATACCTCAAGTCTCTCCCACTACTAATGCTATAGTGTATATTACATGATATACCTCTCTCCCACTACTAATACTATAGTGTATATTACATGATATATCTCAAGTCTCTCCCACTACTAATACTATAGTGTATATTACATGATATACCTCGAGTCTCTCCCACTACTAATACTATAGTGTATATTACATGATATATCTCAAGTCTCTCCCACTACTAATACTATAGTGTATATTACATGATATACCTCAAGTCTCTCCCACTACTAATACTATAGTGTATATTACATGATATACCTCAAGTCTCTCCCACTACTAATACTATAGTGTATATTACATGATATACCTCAAGTCTCTCCCACTACTAATACTATAGTGTATATTACATGATATACCTCAAGTCTCTCCCACTACTAATGCTATAGTGTATATTACATGATATACCTCAAGTCTCTCCCACTACTAATGCTATAGTGTATATTACATGATATACCTCAAGTGTCTCCCACTACTAATACTAAAGTGTATATTACATGATATGCCTCTCTCCCACTACTAATACTATAGTGTATATTACATGATATACCTCAAGTCTCTCCCGCTACTAATACTATAGTGTATATTACATGATATATCTCAAGTCTCTCCCACTACTAATACTATAGTGTATATTACATGATATACCTCAAGTCTCTCCCACTACTAATACTACAGTGTATATTACATGATATACCTCAAGTCTCTCCCACTACTAATGCTATAGTGTATATTACATGATATACCTCAAGTCTCTCCCACTACTAATGCTATAGTGTATATTACATGATATACCTCTCTCCCACTACTAATACTATAGTGTATATTACATGATATATCTCAAGTCTCTCCCACTACTAATACTATAGTGTATATTACATGATATACCTCAAGTCTCTCCCACTACTAATACTATAGTGTATATTACATGATATATCTCAAGTCTCTCCCACTACTAATACTACAGTGTATATTACATGATATACCTCAAGTCTCTCCCACTACTAATACTATAGTGTATATTACATGATATACCTCAAGTCTCTCCCACTACTAATACTATAGTGTATATTACATGATATACCTCAAGTCTCTCCCACTACTAATGCTATAGTGTATATTACATGATATACCTCAAGTCTCTCCCACTACTAATACTATAGTGTATATTACATGATATGCCTCTCTCCCACTACTAATGCTATAGTGTATATTACATGATATACCTCAAGTCTCTCCCACTACTAATACTACAGTGTATATTACATGATATACCTCAAGTCTCTCCCACTACTAATACTATAGTGTATATTACATGATATACCTCAAGTCTCTCCCACTACTAATGCTATAGTGTATATTACATGATATACCTCTCTCCCACTACTAATACTATAGTGTATATTACATGATATACCTCTCTCCCACTACTAATGCTATAGTGTATATTACATGATATACCTCAAGTTTCTCCCACTACTAATACTATAGTGTATATTACATGATATACCTCAAGTCTCTCCCACTACTAATGCTATAGTGTATATTACATGATATACCTCAAGTCTCTCCCACTACTAATACTATAGTGTATATTACATGATATACCTCAAGTCTCTCCCATTACAAATGCTATAGTGTATATTACATGATATACCTCAAGTCTCTCCCACTACTAATGCTATAGTGTATATTACATGATATACCTCTAGTCTCTCCCACTACTAATACTACAGTGTATATTACATGATATACCTCAAGTCTCTCCCACTACTAATACTATAGTGTATATTACATGATATACCTCAAGTCTCTCCCACTACTAATGCTATAGTGTATATTACATGATATACCTCAAGTCTCTCCCACTACTAATGCTATAGTGTATATTACATGATATACCTCTAGTCTCTCCCACTACTAATACTACAGTGTATATTACATGATATACCTCAAGTCTCTCCCACTGCTAATACTATAGTATATATTACATGATATACCTCAAGTCTCTCCCACTACTAATACCATAGTGTATATTACATGATATACCTCAAGTCTCTCCCACTACTAATGCTATAGTGTATATTACATGATATACCTCTCTCCCACTACTAATACTATAGGGTATATTACATGATATACCTCTCTCCCACTACTAATACTATAGTGTATATCACATGATATACCTCAAATCTCTCCCACTACTAATACTATAGTGTATATTACATGATATACCTCAAGTCTCTCCCACTACTAATACTATAGTGTATATTACATGATATACCTCAAGTCTCTCCCACTACTAATGCTATAGTGTATATTACATGATATACCTCTCTCCCACTACTAATACTATAGTGTATATTACATGATATATCTCAAGTCTCTCCCACTACTAATACTATAGTGTATATTACATGATATACCTCAAGTCTCTCCCACTACTAATACTATAGTGTATATTACATGATATATCTCAAGTCTCTTCCACTACTAATACTATAGTGTTTATTACATGATATACCTCAAGTCTCTCCCACTACTAATACTATAGTGTATATTACATGATATACCTCAAGTCTCTCCCACTACTAATACTATAGTGTATATTACATGATATACCTCAAGTCTCTCCCACTACTAATACTATAGTGTATATTACATGATATACCTCAAGTCTCTCCCACTACTAATGCTATAGTGTATATTACATGATATACCTCAAGTCTCTCCCACTACTAATGCTATAGTGTATATTACATGATATACCTCAAGTCTCTCCCACTACTAATACTAAAGTGTATATTACATGATATGCCTCTCTCCCACTACTAATACTATAGTGTATATTACATGATATACCTCTCTACCACTACTAATACTATAGTGTATATTACATGATATACCTCTCTCCCACTACTAATACTATAGTGTATATCACATGATATACCTCAAGTCTCTCCCACTACTAATACTATAGTGTATATTACATGATATACCTCAAGTCTCTCCCACTACTAATACTATAGTGTATATTACATGATATACCTCAAGTCTCTCCCACTACTAATGCTATAGTGTATATTACATGATATACCTCTCTCCCACTACTAATACTATAGTGTATATTACATGATATATCTCAAGTCTCTCCCACTACTAATACTATAATGTATATTACATGATATACCTCAAGTCTCTCCCACTACTAATACTATAGTGTATATTACATGATATATCTCAAGTCTCTCCCACTACTAATACTATAGTGTATATTACATGATATACCTCAAGTCTCTCCCACTACTAATACTATAGTGTATATTACATGATATACCTCAAGTCTCTCCCACTACTAATACTATAGTGTATATTACATGATATACCTCAAGTCTCTCCCACTACTAATGCTATAGTGTATATTACATGATATACCTCAAGTCTCTCCCACTACTAATACTATAGTGTATATTACATGATATACCTCAAGTCTCTCCCACTACTAATACTACAGTGTATATTACATGATATACCTCAAGTCTCTCCCACTACTAATACTACAGTGTATATTACATGATATACCTCAGGTCTCTCCCACTACTAATTCTATAGTGTATATTACATGATATACCTCTCTCCCACTACTAATACTATAGTGTATATTACATGATATACCTCAAGTCTCTCCCACTACTAATACTATAGTGTATATTATATGATATACCTCAAGTCTCTCCCACTACTAATACTATAGTATATATTACCTGATATACCTCAAGTCTCTCCCACTACTAATACTATAGTGTATATTACATGATATACCTCAAGTCTCTCCCATTACTAATACTATAGTATATATTACATGATATACCTCAAGTCTCTCCCACTACTAATGCTATAGTGTATATTACATGATATACCTCAAGTCTCTCCCACTACTAATGCTATAGTGTATATTACATGATATACCTCAAGTCTCTCCCACTACTAATGCTATAGTGTATATTACATGATATACCTCAAGTCTCTCCCACTACTAATGCTATAGTGTATATTACATGATATACCTCAAGTGTCTCCCACTACTAATACTATAGTGTATATTACATGATATGCCTCTCTCCCACTACTAATACTATAGTGTATATTACATGATATACCTCAAGTCTCTCCCGCTACTAATACTATAGTGTATATTACATGATATACCTCAAGTCTCTCCCACTACTAATACTATAGTGTATATTACATGATATACCTCAAGTCTCTCCCACTACTAATACTACAGTGTATATTACATGATATACCTCAAGTCTCTCCCACTACTAATACTATAGTGTATATTACATGATATACCTCAAGTCTCTCCCACTACTAATACTACAGTGTATATTACATGATATACCTCAAGTCTCTCCCACTACTAATTCTATAGTGTATATTACATGATATACCTCTCTCCCACTACTAATACTATAGTGTATATTACATGATATACCTCAAGTCTCTCGCACTACTAATACTATAGTGTATATTACATGATATACCTCAAGTCTCTCCCACTAATAATACTACAGTGTATATTACATGATATTCCTCAAGTCTCTCCCACTAATAATACTATAGTGTATATTACATGATATACCTCAAGTCTCTCCCACTACTAATACTACAGTGTATATTACATGATATACCTCAGGTCTCTCCCACTACTAATTCTATAGTGTATATTACATGATATACCTCTCTCCCACTACTAATACTATAGTGTATATTACATGATATACCTCAAGTCTCTCCCACTACTAATACTATAGTATATATTACCTGATATACCTCAAGTCTCTCCCACTACTAATACTATAGTGTATATTACATGATATACCTCAAGTCTCTCCCATTACTAATACTATAGTATATATTACATGATATACCTCAAGTCTATCCCACTACTAATGCTATAGTGTATATTACATGATATACCTCAAGTCTCTCCCACTACTAATGCTATAGTGTATATTACATGAGATACCTCAAGTCTCTCCCACTACTAATGCTATAGTGTATATTACATGATATACCTCAAGTCTCTCCCACTACTAATGCTATAGTGTATATTACATGATATACCTCAAGTGTCTCCCACTACTAATACTATAGTGTATATTACATGATATGCCTCTCTCCCACTACTAATACTATAGTGTATATTACATGATATACCTCAAGTCTCTCCCGCTACTAATACTATAGTGTATATTACATGATATACCTCAAGTCTCTCCCACTACTAATACTATAGTGTATATTACATGATATACCTCAAGTCTCTCCCACTACTAATACTACAGTGTATATTACATGATATACCTCAAGTCTCTCCCACTACTAATACTATAGTGTATATTACATGATATACCTCAAGTCTCTCCCACTACTAATACTACAGTGTATATTACATGATATACCTCAAGTCTCTCCCACTACTAATTCTATAGTGTATATTACATGATATACCTCTCTCCCACTACTAATACTATAGTGTATATTACATGATATACCTCAAGTCTCTCGCACTACTAATACTATAGTGTATATTACATGATATACCTCAAGTCTCTCCAACTATTAATACTATAGTGTATATTACATGATATACCTCAAGTCTCTCCCACTACTAATACTATAGTATATATTACATGATATACCTCAAGTCTCTCCCACTACTAATACTATAGTGTATATTACTTGATATACCTCAAGTCTCTCCCACTACTAATACTATAGTATATATTACATGATATACCTCAAGTCTCTCCCACTACTAATACTATAGTGTATATTACATGATATACCTCAAGTCTCTCCCACTACTAATACTATAGTGTATATTACATGATATACCTCAAGTCTCTCCCACTACTAATGCTATAGTGTATATTACATGATATACCTCAAGTCTCTCCCACTACTAATACTATAGTGTATATTGCATGATATACCTCAAGTCTCTCCCACTACTAATACTATAGTGTATATTACATGATATACCTCAAGTCTCTCCCACTACTAATGCTATAGTGTATATTACATGATATACCTCTCTCCCACTACTAATACTATAGGGTATATTACATGATATACCTCTCTCCCACTACTAATACTATAGTGTATATCACATGATATACCTCAAATCTCTCCCACTACTAATACTATAGTGTATATTACATGATATACCCCAAGTCTCTCCCACTACTAATACTATAGTGTATATTACATGATATACCTCAAGTCTCTCCCACTACTAATGCTATAGTGTATATTACATGATATACCTCTCTCCCACTACTAATACTATAGTGTATATTACATGATATATCTCAAGTCTCTCCCACTACTAATACTATAGTGTATATTACATGATATACCTCAAGTCTCTCCCACTACTAATACTATAGTGTATATTACATGATATATCTCAAGTCTCTCCCACTACTAATACTATAGTGTTTATTACATGATATACCTCAAGTCTCTCCCACTACTAATACTATAGTGTATATTACATGATATACCTCAAGTCTCTCCCACTACTAATACTATAGTGTATATTACATGATATACCTCAAGTCTCTCCCACTACTAATACTATAGTGTATATTACATGATATACCTCAAGTCTCTCCCACTACTAATGCTATAGTGTATATTACATGATATACCTCAAGTCTCTCCCACTACTAATGCTATAGTGTATATTACATGATATACCTCAAGTCTCTCCCACTACTAATACTAAAGTGTATATTACATGATATGCCTCTCTCCCACTACTAATACTATAGTGTATATTACATGATATACCTCTCTACCACTACTAATACTATAGTGTATATTACATGATATACCTCTCTCCCACTACTAATACTATAGTGTATATCACATGATATACCTCAAGTCTCTCCCACTACTAATACTATAGTGTATATTACATGATATACCTCAAGTCTCTCCCACTACTAATACTATAGTGTATATTACATGATATACCTCAAGTTTCTCCCACTACTAATGCTATAGTGTATATTACATGATATACCTCTCTCCCACTACTAATACTATAGTGTATATTACATGATATATCTCAAGTCTCTCCCACTACTAATACTATAGTGTATATTACATGATATACCTCAAGTCTCTCCCACTACTAATACTATAGTGTATATTACATGATATATCTCAAGTCTCTCCCACTACTAATACTATAGTGTATATTACATGATATACCTCAAGTCTCTCCCACTACTAATACTATAGTGTATATTACATGATATACCTCAAGTCTCTCCCGCTACTAATACTATAGTGTATATTACATGATATACCTCAAGTCTCTCCCACTACTAATACTATAGTGTATATTACATGATATACCTCAAGTCTCTCCCACTACTAATACTACAGTGTATATTACATGATATACCTCAAGTCTCTCCCACTACTAATACTATAGTGTATATTACATGATATACCTCAAGTCTCTCCCACTACTAATACTACAGTGTATATTACATGATATACCTCAAGTCTCTCCCACTACTAATTCTATAGTGTATATTACATGATATACCTCTCTCCCACTACTAATACTATAGTGTATATTACATGATATACCTCAAGTCTCTCGCACTACTAATACTATAGTGTATATTACATGATATACCTCAAGTCTCTCCCACTAATAATACTACAGTGTATATTACATGATATACCTCAAGTCTCTCCCACTAATAATACTATAGTGTATATTACATGATATACCTCAAGTCTCTCCCACTACTAATACTACAGTGTATATTACATGATATACCTCAGGTCTCTCCCACTACTAATTCTATAGTGTATATTACATGATATACCTCTCTCCCACTACTAATACTATAGTGTATATTACATGATATACCTCAAGTCTCTCCCACTACTAATACTATAGTATATATTACCTGATATACCTCAAGTCTCTCCCACTACTAATACTATAGTGTATATTACATGATATACCTCAAGTCTCTCCCATTACTAATACTATAGTATATATTACATGATATACCTCAAGTCTCTCCCACTACTAATGCTATAGTGTATATTACATGATATACCTCAAGTCTCTCCCACTACTAATGCTATAGTGTATATTACATGAGATACCTCAAGTCTCTCCCACTACTAATGCTATAGTGTATATTACATGATATACCTCAAGTCTCTCCCACTACTAATGCTATAGTGTATATTACATGATATACCTCAAGTGTCTCCCACTACTAATACTATAGTGTATATTACATGATATGCCTCTCTCCCACTACTAATACTATAGTGTATATTACATGATATACCTCAAGTCTCTCCCGCTACTAATACTATAGTGTATATTACATGATATACCTCAAGTCTCTCCCACTACTAATACTATAGTGTATATTACATGATATACCTCAAGTCTCTCCCACTACTAATACTACAGTGTATATTACATGATATACCTCAAGTCTCTCCCACTACTAATACTATAGTGTATATTACATGATATACCTCAAGTCTCTCCCACTACTAATACTACAGTGTATATTACATGATATACCTCAAGTCTCTCCCACTACTAATTCTATAGTGTATATTACATGATATACCTCTCTCCCACTACTAATACTATAGTGTATATTACATGATATACCTCAAGTCTCTCGCACTACTAATACTATAGTGTATATTACATGATATACCTCAAGTCTCTCCAACTATTAATACTATAGTGTATATTACATGATATACCTCAAGTCTCTCCCACTACTAATACTATAGTATATATTACATGATATACCTCAAGTCTCTCCCACTACTAATACTATAGTGTATATTACTTGATATACCTCAAGTCTCTCCCACTACTAATACTATAGTATATATTACATGATATACCTCAAGTCTCTCCCACTACTAATACTATAGTGTATATTACATGATATACCTCAAGTCTCTCCCACTACTAATACTATAGTGTATATTACATGATATACCTCAAGTCTCTCCCACTACTAATGCTATAGTGTATATTACATGATATACCTCAAGTCTCTCCCACTACTAATACTATAGTGTATATTGCATGATATACCTCAAGTCTCTCCCACTACTAATACTATAGTGTATATTACATGATATACCTCAAGTCTCTCCCACTACTAATGCTATAGTGTATATTACATGATATACCTCTCTCCCACTACTAATACTATAGGGTATATTACATGATATACCTCTCTCCCACTACTAATACTATAGTGTATATCACATGATATACCTCAAATCTCTCCCACTACTAATACTATAGTGTATATTACATGATATACCTCAAGTCTCTCCCACTACTAATACTATAGTGTATATTACATGATATACCTCAAATCTCTCCCACTACTAATGCTATAGTGTATATTACATGATATACCTCTCTCCCACTACTAATACTATAGTGTATATTACATGATATATCTCAAGTCTCTCCCACTACTAATACTATAGTGTATATTACATGATATACCTCAAGTCTCTCCCACTACTAATACTATAGTGTATATTACATGATATATCTCAAGTCTCTCCCACTACTAATACTATAGTGTTTATTACATGATATACCTCAAGTCTCTCCCACTACTAATACTATAGTGTATATTACATGATATACCTCAAGTCTCTCCCACTACTAATACTATAGTGTATATTACATGATATACCTCAAGTCTCTCCCACTACTAATACTATAGTGTATATTACATGATATACCTCAAGTCTCTCCCACTACTAACGCTATAGTGTATATTACATGATATACCTCAAGTCTCTCCCACTACTAATGCTATAGTGTATATTACATGATATACCTCAAGTCTCTCCCACTACTAATACTAAAGTGTATATTACATGATATGCCTCTCTCCCACTACTAATACTATAGTGTATATTACATGATATACCTCTCTACCACTACTAATACTATAGTGTATATTACATGATATACCTCTCTCCCACTACTAATACTATAGTGTATATCACATGATATACCTCAAGTCTCTCCCACTACTAATACTATAGTGTATATTACATGATATACCTCAAGTCTCTCCCACTACTAATACTATAGTGTATATTACATGATATACCTCAAGTCTCTCCCACTACTAATGCTATAGTGTATATTACATGATATACCTCTCTCCCACTACTAATACTATAGTGTATATTACATGATATATCTCAAGTCTCTCCCACTACTAATACTATAGTGTATATTACATGATATACCTCAAGTCTCTCCCACTACTAATACTATAGTGTATATTACATGATATATCTCAAGTCTCTCCCACTACTAATACTATAGTGTATATTACATGATATACCTCAAGTCTCTCCCACTACTAATACTATAGTGTATATTACATGATATACCTCAAGTCTCACCCACTACTAATACTATAGTGTATATTACATGATATACCTCAAGTCTCTCCAACTACTAATACTATAGTGTATATTACATGATATACCTCAAGTCTCTCCCACTACTAATGCTATAGTGTATATTACATGATATACCTCAAGTCTCTCCCACTACTAATACTATAGTGTATATTACATGATATACCTCAAGTCTCTCCCACTACTAATACTACAGTGTATATTACATGATATACCTCAAGTCTCTCCCACTAATAATACTATAGTGTATATTACATGATATACCTCAAGTCTCTCCCACTACTAATACTACAGTGTATATTACATGATATACCTCAGGTCTCTCCCACTACTAATTCTATAGTGTATATTACATGATATACCTCTCTCCCACTACTAATACTATAGTGTATATTACATGATATACCTCAAGTCTCTCCCACTACTAATACTATAGTGTATATTACATGATATACCTCAAGTCTCTCCCACTACTAATACTATAGTATATATTACCTGATATACCTCAAGTCTCTCCCACTACTAATACTATAGTGTATATTACATGATATACCTCAAGTCTCTCCCATTACTAATACTATAGTATATATTACATGATATACCTCAAGTCTCTCCCACTACTAATGCTATAGTGTATATTACATGATATACCTCAAGTCTCTCCCACTACTAATGCTATAGTGTATATTACATGATATACCTCAAGTCTCTCCCACTACTAATGCTATAGTGTATATTACATGATATACCTCAAGTCTCTCCCACTACTAATGCTATAGTGTATATTACATGATATACCTCAAGTGTCTCCCACTATTAATACTATAGTGTATATTACATGATATGCCTCTCTCCCACTACTAATACTATAGTGTATATTACATGATATACCTCAAGTCTCTCCCGATACTAATACTATAGTGTATATTACATGATATACCTCAAGTCTCACCCACTACTAATACTATAGTGTATATTACATGATATACCTCAAGTCTCTCCAACTACTAATACTATAGTGTATATTACATGATATACCTCAAGTCTCTCCCACTACTAATGCTATAGTGTATATTACATGATATACCTCAAGTCTCTCCCACTACTAATACTATAGTGTATATTACATGATATACCTCAAGTCTCTCCCACTACTAATACTACAGTGTATATTACATGATATACCTCAAGTCTCTCCCACTAATAATACTATAGTGTATATTACATGATATACCTCAAGTCTCTCCCACTACTAATACTACAGTGTATATTACATGATATACCTCAGGTCTCTCCCACTACTAATTCTATAGTGTATATTACATGATATACCTCTCTCCCACTACTAATACTATAGTGTATATTACATGATATACCTCAAGTCTCTCGCACTACTAATACTATAGTGTATATTACATGATATACCTCAAGTCTCTCCAACTATTAATACTATAGTGTATATTACATGATATACCTCAAGTCTCTCCCACTACTAATACTATAGTATATATTACATGATATACCTCAAGTCTCTCCCACTACTAATACCATAGTGTATATTACTTGATATACCTCAAGTCTCTCCCACTACTAATACTATAGTATATATTACATGATATACCTCAAGTCTCTCCCACTACTAATACTATAGTGTATATTACATGATATACCTCAAGTCTCTCCCACTACTAATACTATAGTGTATATTACATGATATACCTCAAGTCTCTCCCACTACTAATGCTATAGTGTATATTACATGATATACCTCAAGTCTCTCCCACTACTAATGCTATAGTGTATATTACATGATATACCTCAAGTCTCTCCCACTACTAATACTATAGTGTATATTGCATGATATACCTCAAGTCTCTCCCACTACTAATACTATAGTGTATATTACATGATATACCTCAAGTCTCTCCCACTACTAATACTATAGTGTATATTACATGATATACCTCAAGTCTCTCCCACTACTAATACTATAGTGTATATTACATGATATACCTCAAGTCTCTCCCACTACTAATGCTATAGTGTATATTACATGATATACCTCAAGTCTCTCCCACTACTAATGCTATAGTGTATATTACATGATATACCTCAAGTCTCTCCCACTACTAATACTATAGTGTATATTACACGATATACCTCTCTCCCACTACTAATGCTATAGTGTATATTACATGATATACCTCAATTTTCTCCCACTACTAATACTATAGTGTATATTACATGATATACCTCAAGTCTCTCCCACTACTAATGCTATAGTGTATATTACATGATATACCTCAAGTCTCTCCCACTACTAATACTATAGTGTATATTACATGATATGCCTCTCTCCCACTACTAATACTATAGTGTATATTACATGATATACCTCAAGTCTCTCCCGCTACTAATACTATAGTGTATATTACATGATATACCTCAAGTCTCTCCCACTACTAATACTACAGTGTATATTACATGATATACCTCAAGTCTCTCCCACTACTAATTCTATAGTGTATATTACATGATATACCTCTCTCCCACTACTAATACTATAGTGTATATTACATGATATACCTCAAGTCTCTCGCACTACTAATACTATAGTGTATATTACATGATATACCTCAAGTCTCTCCAACTATTAATACTATAGTGTATATTACATGATATACCTCAAGTCTCTCCCACTACTAATACTATAGTATATATTACATGATATACCTCAAGTCTCTCCCACTACTAATACTATAGTGTATATTACTTGATATACCTCAAGTCTCTCCCACTACTAATACTATAGTGTATATTACATGATATACCTCAAGTCTCTCCCACTACTAATACTATAGTGTATATTACATGATATACCTCAAGTCTCTCCCACTACTAATACTATAGTGTATATTACATGATATACCTCAAGTCTCTCCCACTACTAATGCTATAGTGTATATTACATGATATACCTCAAGTCTCTCCCACTACTAATGCTATAGTGTATATTACATGATATACCTCAAGTCTCTCCCACTACTAATACTATAGTATATATTGCATGATATACCTCAAGTCTCTCCCACTACTAATACTATAGTGTATATTACATGATATACCTCAAGTCTCTCCCACTACTAATACTATAGTGTATATTACATGATATACCTCAAGTCTCTCCCACTACTAATACTATAGTGTATATTACATGATATACCTCAAGTCTCTCCCACTACTAATGCTATAGTGTATATTACATGATATACCTCAAGTCTCTCCCACTACTAATGCTATAGTGTATATTACATGATATACCTCAAGTCTCTCCCACTACTAATACTATAGTGTATATTACACGATATACCTCTCTCCCACTACTAATACTATAGTGTATATTACATGATATACCTCAAGTTTCTCCCACTACTAATACTATAGTGTATATTACATGATATAACTCAAGTCTCTCCCACTACTAATACTATAGTGTATATTACATGATATACCTCAAGTCTCTCCCACTACTAATGCTATAGTGTATATTACATGATATACCTCAAGTCTCTCCCACTACTAATACTATAGTGTATATCACATGATATACCTCAAGTCTCTCCCACTACTAATGCTATAGTGTATATTACATGATATACCTCTCTCCCACTACTAATACTATAGTGTATATTACATGATATACCTCTCTCCCACTACTAATGCTATAGTGTATATTACATGATATACCTCAAGTTTCTCCCACTACTAATACTATAGTGTATATTACATGATATACCTCAAGTCTCTCCCACTACTAATGCTATAGTGTATATTACATGATATACCTCAAGTCTCTCCCACTACTAATACTATAGTGTATATTACATGATATGCCTCTCTCCCACTACTAATACTATAGTGTATATTACATGATATACCTCAAGTCTCTCCCGCTACTAATACTATAGTGTATATTACATGATATACCTCAAGTCTCTCCCATTACTAATACTATAGTGTATATTACATGATATACCTCAAGTCTCTCCCACTACTAATACTACAGTGTATATTACATGATATACCTCAAGTCTCTCCCACTAATAATACTATAGTGTATATTACATGATATACCTCAAGTCTCTCCCACTACTAATACTACAGTGTATATTACATGATATACCTCAGGTCTCTCCCACTACTAAAGCTATAGTGTATATTACATGATATACCTCTCTCCCACTACTAATACTATAGTGTATATTACATGATATAACTCAAGTCTCTCCCACTACTAATACTATAGTGTATATTACATGATATACCTCAAGTCTCTCCCACTACTAATACTATAGTGTATATTACATGATATACCTCAAGTCTCTCCCACTACTAATACTATAGTGTATATTACATGATATACCTCAAGTCTCTCCCATTACTAATACTATAGTATATATTACATGATATACCTCAAGTCTCTCCCACTACTAATACTATAGTGTATATTACATGATATACCTCAAGTCTCTCCCACTACTAATACTATAGTGTATATTACATGATATACCTCAAGTCTCTCCCACTACTAATACTATAGTGTATATTACATGATATACCTCAAGTCTCTCCCACTACTAATGCTATAGTGTATATTACATGATATACCTCAAGTCTCTCCCACTACTAATGCTATAGTGTATATTACATGATATACCTCAAGTCTCTCCCACTACTAATACTAAAGTGTATATTACATGATATGCCTCTCTCCCACTACTAATACTATAGTGTATATTACATGATATACCTCTCTACCACTACTAATACTATAGTGTATATTACATGATATACCTCTCTCCCACTACTAATACTATAGTGTATATCACATGATATACCTCAAGTCTCTCCCACTACTAATACTATAGTGTATATTACATGATATACCTCAAGTCTCTCCCACTACTAATACTATAGTGTATATTACATGATATACCTCAAGTCTCTCCCACTACTAATGCTATAGTGTATATTACATGATATACCTCTCTCCCACTACTAATACTATAGTGTATATTACATGATATATCTCAAGTCTCTCCCACTACTAATACTATAGTGTATATTACATGATATACCTCAAGTCTCTCCCACTACTAATACTATAGTGTATATTACATGATATATCTCAAGTCTCTCCCACTACTAATACTATAGTGTATATTACATGATATACCTCAAGTCTCTCCCACTACTAATACTATAGTGTATATTACATGATATACCTCAAGTCTCACCCACTACTAATACTATAGTGTATATTACATGATATACCTCAAGTCTCTCCAACTACTAATACTATAGTGTATATTACATGATATACCTCAAGTCTCTCCCACTACTAATGCTATAGTGTATATTACATGATATACCTCAAGTCTCTCCCACTACTAATACTATAGTGTATATTACATGATATACCTCAAGTCTCTCCCACTACTAATACTACAGTGTATATTACATGATATACCTCAAGTCTCTCCCACTAATAATACTATAGTGTATATTACATGATATACCTCAAGTCTCTCCCACTACTAATACTACAGTGTATATTACATGATATACCTCAGGTCTCTCCCACTACTAATTCTATAGTGTATATTACATGATATACCTCTCTCCCACTACTAATACTATAGTGTATATTACATGATATACCTCAAGTCTCTCCCACTACTAATACTATAGTGTATATTACATGATATACCTCAAGTCTCTCCCACTACTAATACTATAGTATATATTACCTGATATACCTCAAGTCTCTCCCACTACTAATACTATAGTGTATATTACATGATATACCTCAAGTCTCTCCCATTACTAATACTATAGTATATATTACATGATATACCTCAAGTCTCTCCCACTACTAATGCTATAGTGTATATTACATGATATACCTCAAGTCTCTCCCACTACTAATGCTATAGTGTATATTACATGATATACCTCAAGTCTCTCCCACTACTAATGCTATAGTGTATATTACATGATATACCTCAAGTCTCTCCCACTACTAATGCTATAGTGTATATTACATGATATACCTCAAGTGTCTCCCACTACTAATACTATAGTGTATATTACATGATATGCCTCTCTCCCACTACTAATACTATAGTGTATATTACATGATATACCTCAAGTCTCTCCCGATACTAATACTATAGTGTATATTACATGATATACCTCAAGTCTCTCCCACTACTAATACTACAGTGTATATTACATGATATACCTCAAGTCTCTCCCACTACTAATACTATAGTGTATATTACATGATATACCTCAAGTCTCTCCCACTACTAATACTACAGTGTATATTACATGATATACCTCAAGTCTCTCCCACTACTAATTCTATAGTGTATATTACATGATATACCTCTCTCCCACTACTAATACTATAGTGTATATTACATGATATACCTCAAGTCTCTCGCACTACTAATACTATAGTGTATATTACATGATATACCTCAAGTCTCTCCAACTATTAATACTATAGTGTATATTACATGATATACCTCAAGTCTCTCCCACTACTAATACTATAGTATATATTACATGATATACCTCAAGTCTCTCCCACTACTAATACTATAGTGTATATTACTTGATATACCTCAAGTCTCTCCCACTACTAATACTATAGTATATATTACATGATATACCTCAAGTCTCTCCCACTACTAATACTATAGTGTATATTACATGATATACCTCAAGTCTCTCCCACTACTAATACTATAGTGTATATTACATGATATACCTCAAGTCTCTCCCACTACTAATGCTATAGTGTATATTACATGATATACCTCAAGTCTCTCCCACTACTAATGCTATAGTGTATATTACATGATATACCTCAAGTCTCTCCCACTACTAATACTATAGTGTATATTGCATGATATACCTCAAGTCTCTCCCACTACTAATACTATAGTGTATATTACATGATATACCTCAAGTCTCTCCCACTACTAATACTATAGTGTATATTACATGATATACCTCAAGTCTCTCCCACTACTAATACTATAGTGTATATTACATGATATACCTCAAGTCTCTCCCACTACTAATGCTATAGTGTATATTACATGATATACCTCAAGTCTCTCCCACTACTAATTCTATAGTGTATATTACATGATATACCTCTCTCCCACTACTAAAACTATAGTGTATATTACATGATATACCTCAAGTCTCTCGCACTACTAATACTATAGTGTATATTACATGATATACCTCAAGTCTCTCCAACTATTAATACTATAGTGTATATTACATGATATACCTCAAGTCTCTCCCACTACTAATACTATAGTATATATTACATGATATACCTCAAGTCTCTCCCACTACTAATACTATAGTGTATATTACTTGATATACCTCAAGTCTCTCCCACTACTAATACTATAGTGTATATTACATGATATACCTCAAGTCTCTCCCACTACTAATACTATAGTGTATATTACATGATATACCTCAAGTCTCTCCCACTACTAATACTATAGTGTATATTACATGATATACCTCAAGTCTCTCCCACTACTAATGCTATAGTGTATATTACATGATATACCTCAAGTCTCTCCCACTACTAATGCTATAGTGTATATTACATGATATACCTCAAGTCTCTCCCACTACTAATACTATAGTGTATATTGCATGATATACCTCAAGTCTCTCCCACTACTAATACTATAGTGTATATTACATGATATACCTCAAGTCTCTCCCACTACTAATACTATAGTGTATATTACATGATATACCTCAAGTCTCTCCCACTACTAATACTATAGTGTATATTACATGATATACCTCAAGTCTCTCCCACTACTAATGCTATAGTGTATATTACATGATATACCTCAAGTCTCTCCCACTACTAATGCTATAGTGTATATTACATGATATACCTCAAATCTCTCCCACTACTAATACTATAGTGTATATTACACGATATACCTCTCTCCCACTACTAATACTATAGTGTATATTACATGATATACCTCAAGTTTCTCCCACTACTAATACTATAGTGTATATTACATGATATAACTCAAGTCTCTCCCACTACTAATACTATAGTGTATATTACATGATATACCTCAAGTCTCTCCCACTACTAATGCTATAGTGTATATTACATGATATACCTCAAGTCTCTCCCACTACTAATACTATAGTGTATATTACATGATATACCTCAAGTCTCTCCCACTACTAATGCTATAGTGTATATTACATGATATACCTCTCTCCCACTACTAATACTATAGTGTATATTACATGATATACCTCTCTCCCACTACTAATGCTATAGTGTATATTACATGATATACCTCAAGTTTCTCCCACTACTAATACTATAGTGTATATTACATGATATACCTCAAGTCTCTCCCACTACTAATGCTATAGTGTATATTACATGATATACCTCAAGTCTCTCCCACTACTAATACTATAGTGTATATTACATGATATGCCTCTCTCCCACTACTAATACTATAGTGTATATTACATGATATACCTCAAGTCTCTCCCGCTACTAATACTATAGTGTATATTACATGATATACCTCAAGTCTCTCCCATTACTAATACTATAGTGTATATTACATGATATACCTCAAGTCTCTCCCACTACTAATACTACAGTGTATATTACATGATATACCTCAAGTCTCTCCCACTAATAATACTATAGTGTATATTACATGATATACCTCAAGTCTCTCCCACTACTAATACTACAGTGTATATTACATGATATACCTCAGGTCTCTCCCACTACTAAAGCTATAGTGTATATTACATGATATACCTCTCTCCCACTACTAATACTATAGTGTATATTACATGATATAACTCAAGTCTCTCCCACTACTAATACTATAGTGTATATTACATGATATACCTCAAGTCTCTCCCACTACTAATACTATAGTGTATATTACATGATATACCTCAAGTCTCTCCCACTACTAATACTATAGTGTATATTACATGATATACCTCAAGTCTCTCCCATTACTAATACTATAGTATATATTACATGATATACCTCAAGTCTCTCCCACTACTAATACTATAGTGTATATTACATGATATACCTCAAGTCTCTCCCACTACTAATACTATAGTGTATATTACATGATATACCTCAAGTCTCTCCCACTACTAATACTATAGTGTATATTACATGATATACCTCAAGTCTCTCCCACTACTAATGCTATAGTGTATATTACATGATATACCTCAAGTCTCTCCCACTACTAATGCTATAGTGTATATTACATGATATACCTCAAGTCTCTCCCACTACTAATACTAAAGTGTATATTACATGATATGCCTCTCTCCCACTACTAATACTATAGTGTATATTACATGATATACCTCTCTACCACTACTAATACTATAGTGTATATTACATGATATACCTCTCTCCCACTACTAATACTATAGTGTATATCACATGATATACCTCAAGTCTCTCCCACTACTAATACTATAGTGTATATTACATGATATACCTCAAGTCTCTCCCACTACTAATACTATAGTGTATATTACATGATATACCTCAAGTCTTTCCCACTACTAATGCTATAGTGTATATTACATGATATACCTCTCTCCCACTACTAATACTATAGTGTATATTACATGATATATCTCAAGTCTCTCCCACTACTAATACTATAGTGTATATTACATGATATACCTCAAGTCTCTCCCACTACTAATACTATAGTGTATATTACATGATATATCTCAAGTCTCTCCCACTACTAATACTATAGTGTATATTACATGATATACCTCAAGTCTCTCCCACTACTAATACTATAGTGTATATTACATGATATACCTCAAGTCTCACCCACTACTAATACTATAGTGTATATTACATGATATACCTCAAGTCTCTCCAACTACTAATACTATAGTGTATATTACATGATATACCTCAAGTCTCTCCCACTACTAATGCTATAGTGTATATTACATGATATACCTCAAGTCTCTCCCACTACTAATACTATAGTGTATATTACATGATATACCTCAAGTCTCTCCCACTACTAATACTACAGTGTATATTACATGATATACCTCAAGTCTCTCCTACTAATAATACTATAGTGTATATTACATGATATACCTCAAGTCTCTCCCACTACTAATACTACAGTGTATATTACATGATATACCTCAGGTCTCTCCCACTACTAATTCTATAGTGTATATTACATGATATACCTCTCTCCCACTACTAATACTATAGTGTATATTACATGATATACCTCAAGTCTCTCCCACTACTAATACTATAGTGTATATTACATGATATACCTCAAGTCTCTCCCACTACTAATACTATAGTATATATTACCTGATATACCTCAAGTCTCTCCCACTACTAATACTATAGTGTATATTACATGATATACCTCAAGTCTCTCCCATTACTAATACTATAGTATATATTACATGATATACCTCAAGTCTCTCCCACTACTAATGCTATAGTGTATATTACATGATATACCTCAAGTCTCTCCCACTACTAATGCTATAGTGTATATTACATGATATACCTCAAGTCTCTCCCACTACTAATGCTATAGTGTATATTACATGATATACCTCAAGTCTCTCCCACTACTAATGCTATAGTGTATATTACATGATATACCTCAAGTGTCTCCCACTACTAATACTATAGTGTATATTACATGATATGCCTCTCTCCCACTACTAATACTATAGTGTATATTACATGATATACCTCAAGTCTCTCCCGATACTAATACTATAGTGTATATTACATGATATACCTCAAGTCTCTCCCACTACTAATACTACAGTGTATATTACATGATATACCTCAAGTCTCTCCCACTACTAATACTATAGTGTATATTACATGATATACCTCAAGTCTCTCCCACTACTAATACTACAGTGTATATTACATGATATACCTCAAGTCTCTCCCACTACTAATTCTATAGTGTATATTACATGATATACCTCTCTCCCACTACTAATACTATAGTGTATATTACATGATATACCTCAAGTCTCTCGCACTACTAATACTATAGTGTATATTACATGATATACCTCAAGTCTCTCCAACTATTAATACTATAGTGTATATTACATGATATACCTCAAGTCTCTCCCACTACTAATACTATAGTATATATTACATGATATACCTCAAGTCTCTCCCACTACTAATACTATAGTGTATATTACTTGATATACCTCAAGTCTCTCCCACTACTAATACTATAGTATATATTACATGATATACCTCAAGTCTCTCCCACTACTAATACTATAGTGTATATTACATGATATACCTCAAGTCTCTCCCACTACTAATACTATAGTGTATATTACATGATATACCTCAAGTCTCTCCCACTACTAATGCTATAGTGTATATTACATGATATACCTCAAGTCTCTCCCACTACTAATGCTATAGTGTATATTACATGATATACCTCAAGTCTCTCCCACTACTAATACTATAGTGTATATTGCATGATATACCTCAAGTCTCTCCCACTACTAATACTATAGTGTATATTACATGATATACCTCAAGTCTCTCCCACTACTAATACTATAGTGTATATTACATGATATACCTCAAGTCTCTCCCACTACTAATACTATAGTGTATATTACATGATATACCTCAAGTCTCTCCCACTACTAATGCTATAGTGTATATTACATGATATACCTCAAGTCTCTCCCACTACTAATGCTATAGTGTATATTACATGATATACCTCAAGTCTCTCCCACTACTAATACTATAGTGTATATTACACGATATACCTCTCTCCCACTACTAATGCTATAGTGTATATTACATGATATACCTCAATTTTCTCCCACTACTAATACTATAGTGTATATTACATGATATACCTCAAGTCTCTCCCACTACTAATGCTATAGTGTATATTACATGATATACCTCAAGTCTCTCCCACTACTAATACTATAGTGTATATTACATGATATGCCTCTCTCCCACTACTAATACTATAGTGTATATTACATGATATACCTCAAGTCTCTCCCGCTACTAATACTATAGTGTATATTACATGATATACCTCAAGTCTCTCCCACTACTAATACTATAGTGTATATTACATGATATACCTCAAGTCTCTCCCACTACTAATTCTATAGTGTATATTACATGATATACCTCTCTCCCACTACTAAAACTATAGTGTATATTACATGATATACCTCAAGTCTCTCGCACTACTAATACTATAGTGTATATTACATGATATACCTCAAGTCTCTCCAACTATTAATACTATAGTGTATATTACATGATATACCTCAAGTCTCTCCCACTACTAATACTATAGTATATATTACATGATATACCTCAAGTCTCTCCCACTACTAATACTATAGTGTATATTACTTGATATACCTCAAGTCTCTCCCACTACTAATACTATAGTGTATATTACATGATATACCTCAAGTCTCTCCCACTACTAATACTATAGTGTATATTACATGATATACCTCAAGTCTCTCCCACTACTAATACTATAGTGTATATTACATGATATACCTCAAGTCTCTCCCACTACTAATGCTATAGTGTATATTACATGATATACCTCAAGTCTCTCCCACTACTAATGCTATAGTGTATATTACATGATATACCTCAAGTCTCTCCCACTACTAATACTGTAGTGTATATTGCATGATATACCTCAAGTCTCTCCCACTACTAATACTATAGTGTATATTACATGATATACCTCAAGTCTCTCCCACTACTAATACTATAGTGTATATTACATGATATACCTCAAGTCTCTCCCGCTACTAATACTATAGTGTATATTACATGATATACCTCAAGTCTCTCCCACTACTAATGCTATAGTGTATATTACATGATATACCTCAAGTCTCTCCCACTACTAATGCTATAGTGTATATTACATGATATACCTCAAGTCTCTCCCACTACTAATACTATAGTGTATATTACACGATATACCTCTCTCCCACTACTAATACTATAGTGTATATTACATGATATACCTCAAGTTTCTCCCACTACTAATACTATAGTGTATATTACATGATATAACTCAAGTCTCTCCCACTACTAATACTATAGTGTATATTACATGATATACCTCAAGTCTCTCCCACTACTAATGCTATAGTGTATATTACATGATATACCTCAAGTCTCTCCCACTACTAATACTATAGTGTATATTACATGATATACCTCAAGTCTCTCCCACTACTAATGCTATAGTGTATATTACATGATATACCTCTCTCCCACTACTAATACTATAGTGTATATTACATGATATACCTCTCTCCCACTACTAATGCTATAGTGTATATTACATGATATACCTCAAGTTTCTCCCACTACTAATACTATAGTGTATATTACATGATATACCTCAAGTCTCTCCCACTACTAATGCTATAGTGTATATTACATGATATACCTCAAGTCTCTCCCACTACTAATACTATAGTGTATATTACATGATATGCCTCTCTCCCACTACTAATACTATAGTGTATATTACATGATATACCTCAAGTCTCTACCGCTACTAATACTATAGTGTATATTACATGATATACCTCAAGTCTCTCCCATTACTAATACTATAGTGTATATTACATGATATACCTCAAGTCTCTCCCACTACTAATACTACAGTGTATATTACATGATATACCTCAAGTCTCTCCCACTAATAATACTATAGTGTATATTACATGATATACCTCAAGTCTCTCCCACTACTAATACTACAGTGTATATTACATGATATACCTCAGGTCTCTCCCACTACTAAAGCTATAGTGTATATTACATGATATACCTCTCTCCCACTACTAATACTATAGTGTATATTACATGATATAACTCAAGTCTCTCCCACTACTAATACTATAGTGTATATTACATGATATACCTCAAGTCTCTCCCACTACTAATACTATAGTGTATATTACATGATATACCTCAAGTCTCTCCCACTACTAATACTATAGTGTATATTACATGATATACCTCAAGTCTCTCCCACTACTAATACTGTAGTGTATATTGCATGATATACCTCAAGTCTCTCCCACTACTAATACTATAGTGTATATTACATGATATACCTCAAGTCTCTCCCACTACTAATACTATAGTGTATATTACATGATATACCTCAAGTCTCTCCCGCTACTAATACTATAGTGTATATTACATGATATACCTCAAGTCTCTCCCACTACTAATGCTATAGTGTATATTACATGATATACCTCAAGTCTCTCCCACTACTAATGCTATAGTGTATATTACATGATATACCTCAAGTCTCTCCCACTACTAATACTATAGTGTATATTACACGATATACCTCTCTCCCACTACTAATACTATAGTGTATATTACATGATATACCTCAAGTTTCTCCCACTACTAATACTATAGTGTATATTACATGATATAACTCAAGTCTCTCCCACTACTAATACTATAGTGTATATTACATGATATACCTCAAGTCTCTCCCACTACTAATGCTATAGTGTATATTACATGATATACCTCAAGTCTCTCCCACTACTAATACTATAGTGTATATTACATGATATACCTCAAGTCTCTCCCACTACTAATGCTATAGTGTATATTACATGATATACCTCTCTCCCACTACTAATACTATAGTGTATATTACATGATATACCTCTCTCCCACTACTAATGCTATAGTGTATATTACATGATATACCTCAAGTTTCTCCCACTACTAATACTATAGTGTATATTACATGATATACCTCAAGTCTCTCCCACTACTAATGCTATAGTGTATATTACATGATATACCTCAAGTCTCTCCCACTACTAATACTATAGTGTATATTACATGATATGCCTCTCTCCCACTACTAATACTATAGTGTATATTACATGATATACCTCAAGTCTCTACCGCTACTAATACTATAGTGTATATTACATGATATACCTCAAGTCTCTCCCATTACTAATACTATAGTGTATATTACATGATATACCTCAAGTCTCTCCCACTACTAATACTACAGTGTATATTACATGATATACCTCAAGTCTCTCCCACTAATAATACTATAGTGTATATTACATGATATACCTCAAGTCTCTCCCACTACTAATACTACAGTGTATATTACATGATATACCTCAGGTCTCTCCCACTACTAAAGCTATAGTGTATATTACATGATATACCTCTCTCCCACTACTAATACTATAGTGTATATTACATGATATAACTCAAGTCTCTCCCACTACTAATACTATAGTGTATATTACATGATATACCTCAAGTCTCTCCCACTACTAATACTATAGTGTATATTACATGATATACCTCAAGTCTCTCCCACTACTAATACTATAGTGTATATTACATGATATACCTCAAGTCTCTCCCATTACTAATACTATAGTATATATTACATGATATACCTCAAGTCTCTCCCACTACTAATTCTATAGTGTATATTACATGATATACCTCAAGTCTCTCCCACTACTAATGCTATAGTGTATATTACATGATATACCTCAAGTCTCTCCCACTACTAATGCTATAGTGTATATTACATGATATACCTCAAGTCTCTCCCACTACTAATGCTATAGTGTATATTACATGATATACCTCAAGTCTCTCCCACTACTAATACTATAGTGTATAATAAATGATATGCCTCTCTCCCACTACTAATACTATAGTGTATATTACATGATATACCTCAAGTCTCTCCCACTACTAATACTATAGTGTATATTACATGATATACCTCAAGTCTCTCCCACTACTAATACTACAGTGTATATTACATGATATACCTCAAGTCTCTCCCACTACTAATACTATAGTGTATATTACATGATATACCTCAAGTCTCTCCCACTACTAATACTACAGTGTATATTACATGATATACCTCAAGTCTCTCCCACTACTAATTCTATAGTGTATATTACATGATATACCTCTCTCCCACTACTAATACTATAGTGTATATTACATGATATACCTCAAGTCTCTCGCACTACTAATACTATAGTGTATATTACATGATATACCTCAAGTCTCTCCCACTACTAATACTATAGTATATATTACATGATATACCTCAAGTCTCTCCCACTACTAATACTATAGTTTATATTACTTGATATACCTCAAGTCTCTCCCACTACTAATACTATAGTATATATTACATGATATACCTCAAGTCTCTCCCACTACTAATACTATAGTGTATATTACATGATATACCTCAAGTCTCTCCCACTACTAATGCTATAGTGTATATTACATGATATACCTCAAGTCTCTCCCACTACTAATGCTATAGTGTATATTACATGATATACCTCAAGTCTCTCCCACTACTAATGCTATAGTGTATATTACATGATATACCTCAAGTCTCTCCCACTACTAATACTATAGTGTATATTACATGATATACCATAAGTCTCTCCCACTACTAATACTACAGTGTATATTACATGATATACCTCAAGTCTCTCCCACTACTAATACTATAGTGTATATTACATGATATACCTCAAGTCTCTCCCACTACTAATACTATAGTGTATATTACATGATATACCTCAAGTCTCTCCCACTACTAATGCTATAGTGTATATTACATGATATACCTCAAGTCTCTCCCACTACTAATGCTATAGTGTATATTACATGATATACCTCAAGTCTCTCCCACTACTAATGCTATAGTGTATATTACATGATATACCTCAAGTCTCTCCCACTACTAATGCTATAGTGTATATTACATGATATACCTCAAGTCTCTCCCACTACTAATGCTATAGTGTATATTACATGATATACCTCAAGTCTCTCCCACTACTAATGCTATAGTGTATATTACATGATATACCTCAAGTCTCTCCCACTACTAATACTATAGTGTATAATAAATGATATGCCTCTCTCCCACTACTAATACTATAGTGTATATTACATGATATACCTCAAGTCTCTCCCACTACTAATACTATAGTGTATATTACATGATATACCTCAAGTCTCTCCCACTACTAATACTACAGTGTATATTACATGATATACCTCAAGTCTCTCCCACTACTAATACTATAGTGTATATTACATGATATACCTCAAGTCTCTCCCACTACTAATACTACAGTGTATATTACATGATATACCTCAAGTCTCTCCCACTACTAATTCTATAGTGTATATTACATGATATACCTCTCTCCCACTACTAATACTATAGTGTATATTACATGATATACCTCAAGTCTCTCGCACTACTAATACTATAGTGTATATTACATGATATACCTCAAGTCTCTCCCACTACTAATACTATAGTATATATTACATGATATACCTCAAGTCTCTCCCACTACTAATACTATAGTTTATATTACTTGATATACCTCAAGTCTCTCCCACTACTAATACTATAGTATATATTACATGATATACCTCAAGTCTCTCCCACTACTAATACTATAGTGTATATTACATGATATACCTCAAGTCTCTCCCACTACTAATGCTATAGTGTATATTACATGATATACCTCAAGTCTCTCCCACTACTAATGCTATAGTGTATATTACATGATATACCTCAAGTCTCTCCCACTACTAATGCTATAGTGTATATTACATGATATACCTCAAGTCTCTCCCACTACTAATACTATAGTGTATATTACATGATATACCATAAGTCTCTCCCACTACTAATACTACAGTGTATATTACATGATATACCTCAAGTCTCTCCCACTACTAATACTATAGTGTATATTACATGATATACCTCAAGTCTCTCCCACTACTAATACTATAGTGTATATTACATGATATACCTCAAGTCTCTCCCACTACTAATGCTATAGTGTATATTACATGATATACCTCAAGTCTCTCCCACTACTAATGCTATAGTGTATATTACATGATATACCTCAAGTCTCTCCCACTACTAATGCTATAGTGTATATTACATGATATACCTCAAGTCTCTCCCACTACTAATACTATAGTGTATATTACATGATATATCTCAAGTCTCTCCCACTACTAATACTATAGTGTATATTACATGATATACCTCAAGTCTCTCCCACTACTAATGCTATAGTGTATATTACATGATATACCTCAAGTCTCTCCCACTACTAATACTACAGTGTATATTACATGATATACCTCAAGTCTCTCCCACTACTAATACTATAGTGTATATTACATGATATACCTCAGGTCTCTCCCACTACTAATGCTATAGTGTATATTACATGATATACCTCTCTCCCACTACTAATGCTATACTGTATATTACATGATATACCTCTCTCCCACTACTAATGCTATAGTGTATATTACATGATATACCTCAAGTTTCTCCCACTACTAATACTATAGTGTATATTACATGATATACCTCAAGTCTCTCCCACTACTAATGCTATAGTGTATATTACATGATATACCTCAAGTCTCTCCCACTACTAATACTATAGTATATATTACATGATATACCTCAAGTCTCTCCCACTATTAATGCTATAGTGTATATTACATGATATACCTCAAGTCTCTCCCACTACTAATACTATAGTGTATATTACATGATATACCTCTCTCCCACTACTAATACTATAGTGTATATTACATGATATACCTCACTCCCACTACTAATGCTATAGTGTATATTACATGATATACCTCAAGTTTCTCCCACTACTAATACTATAGTGTATATTACATGATATACCTCAAGTCTCTCCCACTACTAATGCTATAGTGTATATTACATGATATACCTCAAGTCTCTCCCACTACTAATACTATAGTGTATATTACATGATATGCCTCTCTCCCACTACTAATACTATAGTGTATATTACATGATATACCTCAAGTCTCTCCCGCTACTAATACTATAGTGTATATTACATGATATACCTCAAGTCTCTCCCATTACTAATACTATAGTGTATATTACATGATATACCTCAAGTCTCTCCCACTACTAATACTATAGTGTATATTACATGATATACCTCAAGTCTCTCCCACTAATAATACTATAGTGTATATTACATGATATACCTCAAGTCTCTCCCACTACTAATACTACAGTGTATATTACATGATATACCTCAGGTCTCTCCCACTACTAAAGCTATAGTGTATATTACATGATATACCTCTCTCCCACTACTAATACTATAGTGTATATTACATGATATAACTCAAGTCTCTCCCACTACTAATACTATAGTGTATATTACATGATATACCTCAAGTCTCTCCCACTACTAATACTATAGTATATATTACCTGATATACCTCAAGTCTCTCCCACTACTAATACTATAGTGTATATTACATGATATACCTCAAGTCTCTCCCACTACTAATACTATAGTGTATATTACATGATATACCTCAAGTCTCTCCCATTACTAATACTATAGTATATATTACATGATATACCTCAAGTCTCTCCCACTACTAATTCTATAGTGTATATTACATGATATACCTCAAGTCTCTCCCACTACTAATGCTATAGTGTATATTACATGATATACCTCAAGTCTCTCCCACTACTAATGCTATAGTGTATATTACATGATATACCTCAAGTCTCTCCCACTACTAATGCTATAGTGTATATTACATGATATACCTCAAGTCTCTCCCACTACTAATACTATAGTGTATATTAAATGATATGCCTCTCTCCCACTACTAATACTATAGTGTATATTACATGATATACCTCAAGTTTCTCCCGCTACTAATACTATAGTGTATATTACATGATATACCTCAAGTCTCTCCCACTACTAATACTATAGTGTATATTACATGATATACCTCAAGTCTCTCCCACTACTAATACTACAGTGTATATTACATGATATACCTCAAGTCTCTCCCACTACTAATACTATAGTGTATATTACATGATATACCTCAAGTCTCTCCCACTACTAATACTACAGTGTATATTACATGATATACCTCAAGTCTCTCCCACTACTAATTCTATAGTGTATATTACATGATATACCTCTCTCCCACTACTAATACTATAGTGTATATTACATGATATACCTCAAGTCTCTCGCACTACTAATACTATAGTGTATATTACATGATATACCTCAAGTCTCTCCCACTACTAATACTATAGTATATATTACATGATATACCTCAAGTCTCTCCCACTACTAATACTATAGTTTATATTACTTGATATACCTCAAGTCTCTCCCACTACTAATACTATAGTATATATTACATGATATACCTCAAGTCTCTCCCACTACTAATACTATAGTGTATATTACATGATATACCTCAAGTCTCTCCCACTACTAATGCTATAGTGTATATTACATGATATACCTCAAGTCTCTCCCACTACTAATGCTATAGTGTATATTACATGATATACCTCAAGTCTCTCCCACTACTAATGCTATAGTGTATATTACATGATATACCTCAAGTCTCTCCCACTACTAATACTATAGTGTATATTACATGATATACCATAAGTCTCTCCCACTACTAATACTATAGTGTATATTACATGATATACCTCAAGTCTCTCCCACTACTAATACTATAATGTATATTACATGATATACCTCAAGTCTCTCCCACTACTAATACTATAGTGTATATTACATGATATACCTCAAGTCTCTCCCACTACTAATGCTATAGTGTATATTACATGATATACCTCAAGTCTCTCCCACTACTAATGCTATAGTGTATATTACATGATATACCTCAAGTCTCTCCCACTACTAATGCTATAGTGTATATTACATGATATACCTCAAGTCTCTCCCACTACTAATTCTATAGTGTATATTACACGATATACCTCTCTCCCACTACTAATACTATAGTGTATATTACATGATATACCTCAAGTTTCTCCCACTACTAATACTATAGTGTATATTACATGATATATCTCAAGTCTCTCCCACTACTAATACTATAGTGTATATTACATGATATACCTCAAGTCTCTCCCACTACTAATGCTATAGTGTATATTACATGATATACCTCAAGTCTCTCCCACTACTAATACTACAGTGTATATTACATGATATACCTCAAGTCTCTCCCACTACTAATACTATAGTGTATATTACATGATATACCTCAGGTCTCTCCCACTACTAATGCTATAGTGTATATTACATGATATACCTCTCTCCCACTACTAATGCTATACTGTATATTACATGATATACCTCTCTCCCACTACTAATGCTATAGTGTATATTACATGATATACCTCCAGTTTCTCCCACTACTAATACTATAGTGTATATTACATGATATACCTCAAGTCTCTCCCACTACTAATGCTATAGTGTATATTACATGATATACCTCAAGTCTCTCCCACTACTAATACTATAGTATATATTACATGATATACCTCAAGTCTCTCCCACTATTAATGCTATAGTGTATATTACATGATATACCTCAAGTCTCTCCCACTACTAATACTATAGTGTATATTACATGATATACCTCTCTCCCACTACTAATACTATAGTGTATATTACATGATATACCTCAAGTTTCTTCCACTACTAATACTATAGTGTATATTACATGATATACCTCAAGTCTCTCCCACTACTAATGCTATAGTGTATATTACATGATATACCTCAAGTCTCTCCCACTACTAATACTATAGTCTATATTACATGGTATACCTCAAGTCTCTCCCACTACTAATACTATAGTGTATATTACATGATATACCTTAAGTCTCTCCCACTACTAATGCTATAGTGTATATTACATGATATACCTCAAGTCTCTCCCACTACTAATGCTATAGTGTATATTACATGATATACCTCAAGTCTCTCCCACTACTAATACTATAGTGTATATTACATGATATACCTCAAGTCTCTCCCACTACTAATACTATAGTGTATATTACATGATATACCTCAAGTCTCTCCCACTACTAATACTATAGTGTATATTACATGATATACCTCAAGTCTCTCCCACTACTAATGCTATAGTGTATATTACATGATATACCTCAAGTCTCTCCCACTACTAATGCTATAGTGTATATTACATGATATACCTCAAGTCTCTCCCACTACTAATACTATAGTGTATATTACACGATATACCTCTCTCCCACTACTAATACTATAGTGTATATTACATGATATACCTCAAGTTTCTCCCACTACTAATACTATAGTGTATATTACATGATATACCTCAAGTCTCTCCCACTACTAATGCTATAGTGTATATTACATGATATACCTCAAGTCTCTCCCACTACTAATACTACAGTGTATATTACATGATATACCTCAAGTCTCTCCCACTACTAATACTATAGTGTATATTACATGATATACCTCAAGTCTCTCCCACTACTAATGCTATAGTGTATATTACATGATATACCTCAAGTCTCTCCCACTACTAATACTATAGTGTATATTACATGATATGCCTCTCTCCCACTACTAATACTATAGTGTATATTACATGATATACCTCAAGTCTCTCCCGCTACTAATACTATAGTGTATATTACATGATATACCTCAAGTCTCTCCCACTACTAATACTATAGTGTATATTACATGATATACCTCAAGTCTCTCCCACTACTAATACTATAGTGTATATTACATGATATACCTCAAGTTTCTCCCACTACTAATACTATAGTGTATATTACATGATATACCTCAAGTCTCTCCCACTACTAATGCTATAGTGTATATTACATGATATACCTCAAGTCTCTCCCACTACTAATACTATAGTGTATATTACATGATATGCCTCTCTCCCACTACTAATACTATAGTGTATATTACATGATATACCTCAAGTCTCTCCCGCTACTAATACTATAGTGTATATTACATGATATACCTCAAGTCTCTCCCACTACTAATACTATAGTGTATATTACATGATATACCTCAAGTCTCTCCCACTACTAATACTATAGTGTATATTACATGATATACCTCAAGTCTCTCCCACTACTAATACTATAGTGTATATTACATGATATACCTCAAGTCTCTCCCACTACTAATACTATAGTGTATATTACATGATATACCTCAAGTCTCTCCCACTACTAATACTATAGTGTATATTACATGATATACCTCAAGTCTCTCCCACTACTAATACTATAGTGTATATTACATGATATACCTCAAGTCTCTCCCACTACTAATACTACAGTGTATATTACATGATATACCTCAAGTCTCTCCCACTACTAATACTACAGTGTATATTACATGATATACCTCAAGTCTCTCCCACTACTAATACTATAGTGTATATTACATGATATACCTCAAGTCTCTCCCACTACTAATACTATAGTGTATATTACATGATATACCTCAAGTCTCTCCCACTACTAATACTACAGTGTATATTACATGATATACCTCAAGTCTCTCCCACTACTAATACTACAGTGTATATTACATGATATACCTCAAGTCTCTCCCACTACTAATACTATAGTGTATATTACATGATATGCCTCTCTCCCACTACTAATACTATAGTGTATATTACATGATATACCTCAAGTCTCTCCCGCTACTAATACTATAGTGTATATTACATGATATACCTCAAGTCTCTCCCACTACTAATACTATAGTGTATATTACATGATATACCTCAAGTCTCTCCCACTACTAATACTATAGTGTATATTACATGATATACCTCAAGTCTCTCCCACTACTAATACTATAGTGTATATTACATGATATACCTCAAGTCTCTCCCACTACTAATACTATAGTGTATATTACATGATATACCTCAAGTCTCTCCCACTACTAATACTATAGTGTATATTACATGATATACCTCAAGTCTCTCCCACTACTAATACTATAGTGTATATTACATGATATACCTCAAGTCTCTCCCACTACTAATACTACAGTGTATATTACATGATATACCTCAAGTCTCTCCCACTACTAATACTACAGTGTATATTACATGATATACCTCAAGTCTCTCCCACTACTAATACTATAGTGTATATTACATGATATACCTCAAGTCTCTCCCACTACTAATACTATAGTGTATATTACATGATATACCTCAAGTCTCTCCCACTACTAATACTACAGTGTATATTACATGATATACCTCAAGTCTCTCCCACTACTAATACTACAGTGTATATTACATGATATACCTCAAGTCTCTCCCACTACTAATACTATAGTGTATATTATATGATATACCTCAAGTCTCTCCCACTACTAATACTATAGTGTATATTACATGATATACCTCAAGTCTCTCCCACTACTAATACTATAGTGTATATTACATGATATACCTCAAGTCTCTCCCACTACTAATACTACAGTGTATATTACATGATATACCTCAAGTCTCTCCCACTACTAATACTATAGTGTATATTACATGATATACCTCAAGTCTCTCCCACTACTAATACTATAGTGTATATTACATGATATACCTCAAGTCTCTCCCACTATTAATACTATAGTGTATATTACATGATATACCTCAAGTCTCTCCCACTAAATTATATATCTACGGTTTTATTAAGTGGATGTTGATCACTTTTTTTTTTATTGATGTAAGACATTGTTGATCTTAGAAGACTATTTGGTTGTTTTGTTCGTGTTAAATGAATGTTGATAGTTTTTTCTGATATTTGACTAATGATGCTCATTTTTTTTTATGGAATTAGTCGAATTTTGACAGTTTCCGTTGGTGTTCAATTTGCTATATATATGTATTATATATATATGTTTACATGTGTAATTGTTTTTCATTACGGATTATCATGTGATGTCCGGGGTCGCTTTTGTGTTGTACTTTTTCGCTTTTGTTAGACGAATGCTGACCGTTATTATTGATGTTAGACTAGTCTAACGGAACCTGTTGTTCTAGATGTTGGACGAAATTGGCTATTTTTTTGTTGATGTTAAATGAATATTGCTCGTTTTTTTGTTGATGTTAAATGAATATTGCTCGTTTTTTGTTGATGTTAAATGAATATTGCTCGTTTTTTTGTTGATGTTAAATGAATATTGCTCGTTTTTTGTTGATGTTAAATGAATATTGCTCGTTTTTTTGTTGATGTTAAATGAATATTGCTTGTTTTTTTGTTGATGTTAAATGAATATTGGTCGTTTTTTTGTTGATGTTAAATGAATATTGCTCGTTTTTTTGTTGATGTTAAATGAATATTGCTCGTTTTTTTGTTGATGTTAAATGAATATTGCTCGTTTTTTGTTGATGTTAAATGAATATTGCTCGTTTTTTTGTTGATGTTAAATGAATATTGCTCGTTTTTTTGTTGATGTTAAATGAATATTGCTCGTTTTTTTGTTGATGTTAAATGAATATTGCTCGTTTTTTTGTTGATGTTAAATGAATATTGCTCGTTTTTTTGTTGATGTTAAATGAATATTGCTCGTTTTTGTTGTTGATGTTAAATGAATATTGCTCGTTTTTTTTTTATGTTAAATGAATATTGCTCGTTTTTTTGTTGATGTTAAAGGAATATTGCTCTTTTCGTTAAATCAATGCTGTCTACAGCAACGATAATAATTCAATAGAATCATATGGAAAATACTGCAAGAGTTGTCGTTCTTTGGTTCATTTTCATTATAATGTAACTTTTGACATACTTCACTATTATCTGTATATGTTCGACTGTATTCTCCCTAATATATCATTGGATTTTATTTATATTATGTATTGTGTTTAACGCCACTTTCAGCAATATTTCAGCTATATCATGGCGACTGGTAAACTTTATCACTTGCGGCTGCATGCACCCTTTTTGTAATTTACAAAGCCGGGCGCGAACCCACGCCGTATTGGTGATAGGTTTGTATGAGTTGTTAGGTAATCCAACTACCTAACTCATTGAGCCACCCGGGCCCCTATATATCATTGGAGTACATCTATTAGATATCAATATATAAATAAGTGAAACAGAGGTCATGTTATCTCAACTGGAATTTATTCAAGGTTTAAATATATTTACATTTCTTGCACATATGAAAATATAAAATATGTATCGTGCATTAAATTAAAAGAGATCACACAGGTGAAAAAATGACAATACAAAACAATATACATATAACAAATAAATAAATCAGTAATAATGAATAATTCATTAGCTAGATAAACAATTTTAGTGAATAATTCATTAGCTAAATAAACAACATTAATGAATAAATCCTTGGCTAGATAAAGAACTTCAATGAATAATTCATTGTCTAGAAAAAACAGCTTCAATGAATAATTCATTGGCTAGATGAACAGCTTAATTGAATAATTCATTGGCTAGATAAATAGCTTCAATAAATAATTCATTGGCTAGAAAAACATCTTTAATGAATAATTCATGGGCTAGATAAACAGCTTCAATGAATATTCCATTGGCTAGATAAACAGCTTCGATGAATAATTCATTGGCTAGATAATTAGTTTCAATGAATAATTCATGGGCTAAATAAACATCTTTAATGCATAATTCATGGGCTTGATGACCAGTTTCAATGAAAACTTCATTGGCTAGATAAACAGCTTCACTGAATAATTATAGCTTCAATCAAAAATTCATTGGCTAGATAAATAGATTCAATGAATAATTATTGGGCTTAATAAACAGCTTTAATGGAAACTTCATTGGCTAGATAAACAGCTTCACTGAATAATTATAGCTTCAATCAAAAATTCATTGGCTAGATAAATAGATTCAATGAATAATTATTGGGCTTAATAAACAGCTTCAATGGAAACTTCATTGGCTAGATACACAGCTTCACTGAATAATTATAGCTTCAATCAAAAATTCATTAGCTAGATAAACAGCTTCAATGAATAATTCATGGGTTTGATAAACAGCTTCAATGAAAACTTTATTTGCTACTAGGTAATTAAGTGAAAGGACTATCAGATTTTTTAGATAAATCTCTAAAGAATGCTACATAATTTTGTGTCTACATGCTTACGTATTTGCTTGATAAACAAGCTCTATAAATAATTAATTAGTTTAAATATTTGATTTCTAACAATGTTTAAATTATGTCCAATTAAAAACATTTTTAGTAACAATTAATAAACTATATACTGGTCAACTGGTCATAACTGCATTGTAACGTTAAATATATTCATTTTTAAAATATCTTTGGAAAACAAAAACAAACATATTTGATGCAGTTACTTAGCATCAACATGAAACCTTTATTGATTTAATTATGTATAAAGGGCATTTGTTTACTTAACACAAACAAACATGAATAATTATCCAAAAAAAAACTTGACAAAAGGAAAAAATTAATAAACATAATCTGCTAGTATTTTAACACAAACTAGTTATTACACAAATGTTCCATTTTATGGTGATAGTGACTTAATAAGGCAATACAAAAAAACCAAACAACAATAGGGAATTGTCTCTATGTAACTAATTGTGCCATTATTTATAAAACATTACAACTTATATAAACAAAAACAACTCTAATTTTTCATTTTTTTGTTTATCTAATATGCTAAAATCATAATTTGATACTAAGTCCTATTTTGGGTTGTTTTTCAACAGATATGATGCTGGTATACATCTTTTAATTACAACTGATCTAGGCCACAACAAATCATATTCTTTGTTTCCAGACTCAGCCTTTCCAAATCTTACTTTGTTTTGAATTTGTTTCAATACTTCTTTCTTCGATTCTGCTTTGCAAAATGGTGGCTACATTGCATATCCCATTTTGTTTATAAATACAATATTGCTCAAAATGAGTTTTTAAAAAACATTCACTTTTCAATAGATTTGTTACATTCCTGGTGAAATTTTGAGTATATTGAAATTCCACAACTCACTCCAAATTTATAAATAACAATAGAAAAAAGATGTATTTAAATTGGTGTAGCCTAACCAATGTAAAATATGATAGTTTGAACATATTTTTTTGACTAAAACATGACAATAGGATCAGATACACGTTCTACAACATCTTCTCCTTTTTGTTATTTCCATATAAATATATATTCGATCCTTGTTGTAACAAAGTCGTATGGGACCTACTATTTTAGTTCGAATAAGCCCCGTTTTCGAATTATCAGGGACCAAATTTGTCTTTCGAGTAAACAAAGATATATAAAAGATAGAAATAACAACATTCAACTGTCTAATGTAAAACTTGTGTAAACCGAATCTACCTAGGACAAATTCTTGTGTTCGAAATAGACAGGCATTCGGTTTATACAGGTTGAAATAACACATATTTTCTAAATTGGGACTTTATTTAAAGTTAGATTTATACAGGATTCCAGTTTATTCAGGGGTCGGTTTATACAGGTTTAACTGAGTAATTGCACCAATAGTATTTTCAAGGACTATCACAGTTTCTACATAAATCTAAAATAAAATGGACAACATCAAAAATCCATCTGTTCAACAATAGCACAAAGTAAACAAACAATGTGGACGTAAACAAACAAGATTTGTCACGTTTATTAACGAAAAATAAACAAAACAAAAAAATAAGCAAACAAGACACTTCTAATCAATCAAACTAAAATTTTACAACGAGGTCCTAATAATATTCGTTTACTATGAGCGGAAGTCTAAATTGTCGGCAAGTTGGAAAAAGTGGCTTTGCTTCGTTTCTAAGGGTGTTATTTCTTTTCCATAACAACGTTTCTGGTTGATTACAAAATAAAACAGTGAAATATGAAACATGTATGATAGAAAACACATTTTAGAAAGAAAACACTTAAAAATGGTGTCCTAGGTGCCCTATAAATTTTAAATATCTAAATATTAAAACAACGGGAAATAAACAACAAAGAAATATGTCAAAGCACCCCAAAAAAAAAAAAAAAATCATACCGGAAAATAATGTCATGTGATCAGTTTACTACTTACAACAATATTGTGTAAAATGCATTGTGATTGGATGAATAGATTTATGTAATAAAAGAAAAGATTGGTTGAAGATAACGGTTTCAAATAAAGGTGAACCATATTTCTGCAACCTAAAACATGATATTGTATTTTTCATGTCGGAATTTTGGAGTTGTTCTGACAGTGTGGCATGTGTTTTGTTTTTTTCGTTTTAATACTAGTATTCTGAAAATTACGAAATATAAATTTAACAGTAGGAATAATATGCCAAAAAGATTTTTATAAACTCATGTAATAATAAATGGTTATGCTAACGAGATCTACAGAATTAATATTGAACAAACTAAACAAAATTAACCTAGCATTACTGATGTAACTGACTAAATCCCTAATGGGATGAGCGATCATTAGCTCGTCTTTGTGGGGGGAGGGGGGGGGGAGGGGGAGGGGGGAGGATGGTCAATAGCTTTTTTGCTTTAATCAACTTTTAGCAATTGTATGTCAGTTATCTGGTGGCGTAATCTAAGATTTCTATTCATGTGTGGATTTCAACTTTGTTTTCACATTGAATAGGTTTCCAGTCATTTTGAATTTTGCCAGGATTGGGGTTCACAGTGTTTAATGCCACTATCAGCAATATCTAAGCTATTTGGCAGCTGTAAGCTACAAAAGATTGATAAAAACTACAATTTCAAATGCAAACAAAATTAAAAATAAAACAATAGCATATTTTTGAAAATCTGCCTATTTATTAACAATAACTTAAACAAAATTAATGTGAAAATCAAATTTTAGAGAAAAAAAAGGTATTGACATGAATAAATAAATACGGCGAATGGTGGAATCAACACATAACTTTCCTGAACAATAAAAATTTACATATCTACATGAGCTTATTTATTACTAGTATATAAAATAACAATGAAATTACCACAGTGAACAACAAAGATATTTCATTCTTTACATATACATGATACAAAACAATTTCTAAATCTTTTACATGTGCTACAAATATATTTATGAAACAATTTATTTTAGGGCTGTAGAAGGGAACAATTTACTTATCGACTGTACAATGAAAAAAAATTGTTTTACAGCTATGTAAGAAAACATTTGATCTTTTCCGATGTACAATGAAACTATTTCCTGTACAACTGTACAATCAAACAATTTGTTTGTTCAGATGTACAAAGAAACAATTTTTTCCGGCTGTACAATGAAACAATTTGTTCTACGGCTGGAAAATGAAACAATTTGCCATTTCGGCTGTAAAATGAAACAATTAGCATTACGCTTTTTTAGATTTACATAATTTGTTTTCTCATTCAGACACCAATACAGGACATTTTATCACATACTAAAGTTCACAATTATTGTGATCTATGTTAACAATGGTATACTAATATCAATTGCTATTTCAGTAAATAACACGAAAATCAAAACCTACTGAAATTCTCCAAAAAATATCTAGTGGTAATGTGAGTATGTACATTTGCATATTTTCTATATTTTACTTAATAGGTATAAAAGTGCAAATTGCATTTAAAAATACAAAATAATGTCATTTTCAATTATAATGACAATTAGTGCACCTGTTCGTGTGCAAAATAGCTCTCAATTCAAAATCACAGTAAACCATCCAAAATCCTTTATGTTGCGAGTTCAAATTCTGCTAGTGGTGATGTTTACTGTATACAACTTTATGTATTCAGGCTTGGTGGTGAATTGTGGCAGATAGGTGGCTTTATTTTTCTCGTGTTTTCTTATTTCCACCGCCATGACAATTGAATAGGATTATCGTTGAATATGGCATTGCACACTCATACACCCAAAAATAACCATTAAAAACCTTGTTTATAAATCATTTATGTTTAATATATTTCTGAAATAACTGATTCTTATCATTCTAAAACATTTAACTTTACTTCTAATGTTTTTTGGCCGTTCATGATGTCTGAATTTGTGGTTTACCATTCATTTTTAATTTTGTTCCTGTCCAGTTTGTGATTTTGTACGTAGCAATTATTTATTTCAAAAAAAGATGTGACTTGCCAAAAGTCTATTTAGAAATATGTTCAGTCATATTTAACACTTCAGATATCAGATGAAATAAAATTTTATCGTGAAGAAAACATTAGACTTTCTACCTGTCTATATACTAATTGTAGAGAAAATGACAATGTCCGTACTCTACGAACGTCAGCACAACTCTGATGTTTTGTCATGCGCATTGCATCTCATCGATTTCCGGTAATGCTGTGACGTAAAGATAATTGGTGGCTTACCTTCACCTTCCTACCCCAATTTTCGATAATTATCTGAGTGATATATAAAAATTTAAAAAAACCAATATCTTTAAAAATGCAGTTGGCTCATTGTTTCAGACATTTGCATCAGATTTATAATATGGCAATAAGTCAACCTATTTCTTTACAGAATTCAATACATATAGCAACTAAAATACATTTCAAAATGTCTGCCATGATTTGCACACTAATGCACCTAGTAACAACAAAAACTCTAGCATCATGGAATGTGTTAATGTAAGGAAATATGGCTTGTTCCTTGACCAGACAATATGTCATTGCACTTAAAATGTTATAACGTTATAATCCTCTGTAACAAAAATAATTCATTTATAACTTTGACCCTCCTTAACAGAAGAACTCTAGTTAAAATTAAAATAATTCAATCGTAAACGTAAACCCTCATTAACAGTAGAACAATGATAGGTAAAACAAACCAAAAAGACACACGTTCATCTATTTTTTTTATTTAGAAATCTCAACAAAATGAATTAATTGTTGTGTTGGTGGCCAAAACAAAAAAAAAAGAAAAAAAAAGTATAAAATTTAAATATAAAAAACTATTTTAATTTATAGTTATTATATATTATTATACTAGAGAAATAACTTTTTCATTTAGAAAATGAGAAATTAGAAATATTTGTTTTTCAAATGCAAGTATTGAAATTATAAGAGTAAAGGTTCGAATCACATTGACTAATTTTATCCCCTGCCATTGATGTACCGGTTGTAATCCATGCATAGATTTCCATCACGTTATGTCGTTGTAATTTTATGTTTTTTGTGTTTAATCTTGAGGAAAAGATGGTTATTTCTCATATAGACGACTATTTAAGAATTGAATGCACATTACTTTTGTCTGCAAAAAGCATGGAACAAATTGCATTCTGTACGAAGAACTTTAAATAAATAATGTACTCCTGTCAGCGCTTTTACTTACTACCTTATCAATATACAAAAAAAAGGTTGTTAATTCTAAAAATTAAATTATTGAATACAACACCAAAAAATAAAGATTTCTTTTTATTTTCAACTTTTGTTTTTATGCATCGTTATCAGTTTGGATTGTGACATCCGGAAGTAGTTCCGGAAGTGGGCGTTGTTGCTTTATTTACATCATGTTGCAATTCTTATGTCACGTGTCACTCGTTTAACCAATAAAATTAGGCGTTCTAAATGAATTGAAGGCAGATTATACTGTTTATCTTCGAAGTCAATAAAACAAGGACAATATTTTTTTTTATCTGATAAAGACCGTCACGGAACAGTATATACGACCACACAACAGTTACTTTGCTAACTCCATAAATGATAGGATGTTAACACAATAGAAAAGCCAGAAATGTAGGGAATTTTCTTTTGGTGTAATTTCATTTTGTTTATCTTGAGGATAGCTTAGGAACCGACAATGTATGGTCAAATTATTTTTTTCCATCTTTAATGTCAATTTATTTTACTTTTTTCCATAAAATTTGGCTACAGAATTAAAAAAACCCAACAACATTCCACCCCATAAAAGTTAAATGTGCAGACCTGTAGGCCATCTGTAAACAATGGTTTGTTGTAACTGTCTGTTCAACCAAAAGTGGCCGAACACAAATAAGTATATCTGGAATTCTATAGAACGCTTTTTATTCACTATTTTAACCAGATTTGCTTTGAGATAACTGAAAGAAGAAAAAAAACTTGCTATATACATGTGCACTTGTAAAAAGTATGGAAACAGCATACCAGGGATTTCTTAAGGATGGCATTTCCCAGGAAATATTAAACTTTTGATATTTTCATACTTTAATTGGTATTATGATATTTTTTTCTGGATGGTATTTTTTTCTACCTCTTTAAAAAATCTTGTACATGATATTACGATTTACATTTTTCTATAATGAAAACATTAAAACTTTTAGATAAATTACCTAGTAAACCAAAAAAAATGAAGTGTTATTTGTAATATATAATATGTAAAATTACTTTTTGATTAGTATGATCTAGTATATTTTTTATTCTTATAGCCTTCCGAGTAATTGGTTTTTTTTAAATATTAATACATAAAACTGTTAATATAAAGCTATGATTAAATGTTAGTGGAAAAATCTCCTTCTTTAAAACAAAAATAACAAAAATGTTCTTCATCTGTCAATCACTGATTCAGGAAATGAATAATATCCGGAAACAAATTCCCGTATTTGTTCCAATATTATAGTCTCCTTGGATTATGTATTACATCGTGATTGGAACACTTTGTCATGTAATAACGGACGTGATGACTCCATTAGTAATAAACATGTAGTATTTCATTCCGGACAGAAATGGTGCAACAGTCTCTTAAATTCTGAAATAAATTAGAAAAAAACATAAACTGATAATTTTGATATCAGCTAAAACATGTTCCTTACGAAAATGAAAAAAAAACCCACACCCATCTTCATTTATTTTTAAAATACACTGTACAGAAAAGATTGAAGATACAAAAGGGGGTATCAGAATCCGTAAATTGAGGAAGGACAGACAATTCAAAGGTTTAAATCAAATGGACAAAATGACAGACAATTACCCAATCTCCCATACAGAGTTGTCGGTCCTTGCACCGACAACTCTGTATGGGAGATTGACAATTACCCACAAAACACTACCCAGAAAACCAAAGATTGACCAACACTAAACCCACAAAAACGGAGATGATTTTTTAGCTTCTATTTTTTATGTTAGGTTGAATACCCTTTGTATTTCTTCATATTGCAGCAGATTCAACTTAAACTCTTTTCTGTTGTTCAGTGATAACCATGACAAATTAACTGTCTCAATGCACATGCACGACATCAAAATTTCCACAAGTTTCCAGAATTAATTTAAAATTAAAATTAAATTGATTTTACCCAATATATTTATATTAGAGTTATGGTTTTAAGATGTTTAACCAAATTTCAACAATATTTCAGTTGCATCGCGAACGTCAGTTTTACTGCCGGAGAAGACTGGAGTATCCTGTGAAAACTATTGTCATGGCACAAGACACTGGCCAACTGGATCACAAAGTTATGTCGAGTACACCTTACCACGAGCAGGAATCGAAGTTGAATGGTGATAGGCTTTGATTGCATAGATACATGTGTAGGTGTTAATTAGTAGTATGACCGGAAGCTGACTAGTTCTTCGGAACACCTTTGGAAAGAACCAACTTTTTGATCAAGATTATAGGTAATGTCTGGTGTTAATATCCGGAATTTATTAAAACATGTGGCTCAGCCAGTGCAGCTCAACTTTATTGGAACTCTGTGTAGATTATTTTAACGTGAAACTAAACAACATTGAAAGCCGCGGCATGAAAAAGGCACGAAGATTAGCTGTGAATCGGACGTTAAAGTGACAAAATTTAATTTTGAAATTTGTCGGGGGAGTAACAATCATTGATAGTATAAGTTCGAGATATCGAGTTTATGTGCTTGAAAGAAACGTATCGTCCGAGTGATCAGGTCTTGAGAGCAATTAAAAAATAATTTATGCCAGCCCGTGGTTTGTTGGAAATTTTATCATGAGTAGATCATATCGTAAAATTTATGGAATTATTAGGCCTACCAATGATAAAATCATGAATAGACAAGGGAATACATAAAATATGTTGATTCTAATAGTAAACAGTACATATGTGCCACGTTTTCTTAGCACAAAAGCGAGTGACGTCATCAATTTGTGTTGATCATGATTTATTGAATATTTTAACATGGAACATACCATAAATCAAATACAAGAAGTTACGATAGAATTTTACTTACCGCTGAAATCTATAAGTCCGTCTCCATTTAAATCTGCTTCTTTAAACATAGCCTTAATATCTTCGTCAGATAAATTCTCCCCAAGTCTGCGCATTGTATACCTTAATTCATGTTTGTCTATATAACCATTCCCATCCATATCAAATGCTTTGAATGCTTCATAATGTTTATCATCCTTCATTTTGTTTTGAGCAGACGAACAAGCAGGGTCACATGATAAATTATGCTGCCATCGTTTCATCATGGTTATAAATTCATCATATTCAACATACCCGTTTTCTACAATATAAATAAAAATATTATACAGTTATCTATCATGCAACCGCTTGATTTGGAGTATTTATGAAGTGATCAAATGAACTTCGTTTATTTTAGTCTGTGACATAATAAAGCTTTTCCTGGTACCTACTTCATGAAGAGCGAGTGGTATGAGAAACGGTAACAGTACAAGAGAAGACGTGAAAGAGGTCATTGAAAACAATTAAAATGAAGCTAGTTTCGTTTCTTTTCCATATGATTTAACAGAAACTCTAGGCATTTCGACATTGCAGGGTAGACACAATATATGTACATTGTCCGTAAATTTTTTTTAAATCTGCACTCGTATAAAATATATTTCATTGTGTAGTTTACGGGGATGGTTGGGTCCCAGTAGCCGGTTTATCCGTTTAATGGGTAGTATGTATTGAGCAGGATATCATACTGGACAATGTTTTGCTCTCCAATTCGGACCCATGTGGCTCAATGAGTTAGGTAGTTGGATTACCTAACAACTCATATAAGCCTATCACCAATACGGCGTGGGTTCGTGCCCGGCTTTGTAAATTTCCAAAAAGGGTGCACTCGACTCGGTGGTTCTCTCCGGGTACTCCGGCTTCTTCCACCACTAAAACTGGTCGCCATGATATAGCTGAAGTATTGCTGAAAGTGGCGTTAACACAATACATCAAATCAATCAATGCTCTTCAGTTCTTTCACTTGTGCAGCCATGTCTGTGTGTTTATTTTTTTATTTATTTCTGTCAAAACGGAATCAGTGCTCTCTGTAGTCGCCAAGACATCACGTTATTTTTATATACATGTATATATTATATCTATTAAATTTAGTCACGCATATAACTGCCAGTCACAATATCTTGGTATAATCTGACTTAACTCCTACAACTATTCTTTTAAACTCATTTTGGAAAGTCATCAAATTATCGACAAAAATTCAAATTTCACAGAATAATCTTGAATGTCTGTATATTATATACAACTCGTTATCATATGATTGAATTATAAAATCAACTAAAATTACAATGTGAAATGGGAACATTTTTTATATTTCTACTCTTAGTACCGATGTCCACCGTGGATGATAATTGGGGCCGAGTGTCAGATACGTTCGTAACGGAAGTCAACCATGATCTTAAGTACCCATGTGTAACTGCAGTTTTAGCATTTCACATATTTGGCATTAAAAAGTAGACTTGTCAATATGGAGGGCATATTTATATTAGTAATTTTTCATATTGAATTTTTTTTTTGGGGGGGGGGGGTTATGGTGTCTAAGGTCCTTTTTTTAATTTTGAAAGATAATCACACAAAATCATCATACCAAAAGTTTGAACATGTAAATTGAACTATAATTAGTTAATGTATGCGACGTCGTGGCCGTGATCGTATGGATTTACATCTACCTATGCAATCAGTGCCCATCACCACTGATGTTGTGAGTTCGAATCTCAATCAGGGTGAGGTGTACAACATTATATGATAAAGTTTGTCATTGACTTGCGGCAGGTCAGTAGTTTTCTCCGAGTACTCCGGTTTCCTCCACCAATAAAACTGACCGACACGATATAACTGAAATATTGTTGAAAGTGGCGTTAAACACCATCAAACAAACAAACAAAACTTACGACGTAGGGGCTGACGGACACTAATTAACCTTAAAATCCCACACGGCCTTTCACAGCGTGAGATAACGTGTTACTCAATTACTAACCACACAACACGTATTCGTCTCTAGATATTTTTTTGTAAACACTATTGTTGTGATAAGCAAAAAAAACTTTAAGAAAACTTTACATGTTAAATATTAATATCTAATTTTGTCAAGACTATGATGTATTTATTCTAGATCAGATCAAATCTGACCCGAGAGGACTTGAATACACATAATACACCGTCAAGGTCATTAAACTTGTTTACAAACTAAACCGAAATACATCATATACATATTACAATAATCTATTAAATCAACATAAACAAAATGAAGAAATTATAATACAAACCCACCGGACAATAAAAACTCAAGTATTGAATAAACAGTTATAAAATACGCATTACTTCGCTCTATGCTCTATTTATCTGTTTTTATGGTTCATTTAACGTTCCGAGTCGTAAAACTGTAAATGACAGTGTGAAATTAAATTTACTTTGTTGACATGTTGCAAATACTGATGATGTTGGGGGGAGGGGGTTGTTGGGGGAGGGGGTTGTTGGGGGGGAGGGGGTTGTTGGGGTGAGGGGGTTGTTGTTGGGGGGAGGGGGTTGTTGGGGGAGGGGGTTGTTGTTGGGGGGAGGGGGTTGTTGGGGGGAGGGGGTTGTTGTTGGGGGGAGGGGGTTGTTGGGGGGAGGGGGTTGTTGTTGATAAAATGAAAAACCAAAAACTATCACACTGTCGGAACAATTTCAAAATCTAATAGAAATATCGTAGAAACAGAAGGAAAATTGGATATCCCCCTAACCATGCTAACACACAGATACATGACCGCTCCCTCATCTGACTTGATACAGGCACTTCAATAAGAAGTGATGGGGTTAAACTAGTGTTATTGTGCTTGATTCCGTTACCCTTTCGATAGGTCGGTGGTTTTCTTCGGGTACTCCGGTTTCCTCCACCAATAAAACTGACCGCCACGATATAACTGAAATATTGTTGAATGTGGCGTTAAATACCAAACCACCACAAGCATAAACTCCCTTTTTTAAATGGGACGAAAATAAATGTTCCATTGTCAAAATTTAATAGATATATGTATGATATTGAATATCTCATGTCAAACATTGTGACTTTTACGATCGAATATCTAGTTATATAAAAAAGGATGTTAACATTTTGTTTCCATGTAAATTAAAATGTGTAAAATGCAAAACAGTGGGATTTTCAAACCATGGTGATCGTAGACTGGATTAACAATTGCCTCCGAGATAAGTATTGAGAGATTCTGCTACAGCGTGATTTTCAAACCATGGTGATTGTAGACCAGATTAATAATTGCCTCCGAGACATTGTAAGTGTTTCGAGATTCTACTTTACACTTTATAACAACAATATTATATATATAAATATATAATATACATTGTAATTAATACTTGTATATAAAGAATACTAGAAGGTTTACTTTATAACTGTACCTTTGACCTGTGGTAATCCCTCAATCTCAAAGGAACAGAACGACCTTAGTTTTAAGCAGGTGTTTGAATATACATGCATAAAAAACTACAGAGAATGGCCTGACAATTCATAGGGCTTTGTGTCTATATTTTTACTGGAAGGTAGTGAAGACCTAACTTTTAACATACATTTTGAAATGATTAAATAAGCTTAAATTTCAAATACTTTTAAATCTACAGGAATGTTTACATGATATCCTTCCTGCAATGAACATTGATTCTGAAATACGCTTCCTCCTTATAAATTGTCATTCTTTGAGAAGTATCCACATGTCTGTGTGTGTAACTGTACGACTGTATGTGTGAAGAAGAGTGTTTGACCAGGACTTTGTTTTATATTACATTGTCTTCTCTATAGTGGCAGTAAGAAGAGTGTTTGACCACGACTTTGTTTTATATTACATTGTCTTCTCTATAGTGGCAGTAAGAAGAGTGTTTGACCAGGACTTTGTTTTATATTACATTGTCTTCTCTATAGTGGCAGTAAGAAGAGTGTTTGACCAGGACTTTGTTTTATATTACATTGTCTTCTCTATAGTGGCAGTAAGAAGAGTGTTTGACCACGACTTTGTTTTATATTACATTGTCTTCTCTATAGTGGCAGTAAGAAGAGTGTTTGACCAGGACTTTGTTTTATATTACATTGTCTTCTCTATAGTGGCAGTAAGAAGAGTGTTTGACCAGGACTTTGTTTTGTATTACATTGTCTTCTCTATAGTGGCAGTAAGAAGAGTGTTTGACCAGGACTTTGTTTTATATTACATTGTCTTCTCTATAGTGGCAGTAAGAAGAGTATTTGACCACGACTTTGTTTTGTATTACATTGTCTTCTCTATAGTGGCAGTAAGAAGAGTGTTTGACCAGGACTTTGTTTTATATTACATTGTCTTCTCTATAGTGGCAGTAAGAAGAGTGTTTGACCAGGACTTTGTTTTATATTACATTGTCTTCTCTATAGTGGCAGTAAGAAGAGTGTTTGACCACGACTTTGTTTTATATTACATTGTCTTCTCTATAGTGGCAGTAAGAAGAGTGTTTGACCACGACTTTGTTTTATATTACATTGTCTTCTCTATAGTGGCAGTAAGAAGAGTGTTTGACCAGGACTTTGTTTTGTATTACATTGTCTTCTCTATAGTGGCAGTAAGAAGAGTGTTTGACCACGACTTTGTTTTATATTACATTGTCTTCTCTATAGTGGCAGTAAGAAGAGTGTTTGACCACGACTTTGTTTTATATTACATTGTCTTCTCTATAGTGGCAGTAAGAAGAGTATTTGACCACGACTTTGTTTTATATTACATTGTCTTCTCTATAGTGGCAGTAAGAAGAGTGTTTGACCAGGACTTTGTTTTATATTACATTGTCTTCTCTATAGTGGCAGTAAGAAGAGTGTTTGACCACGACTTTGTTTTATATTACATTGTCTTCTCTATAGTGGCAGTAAGAAGAGTATTTGACCACGACTTTGTTTTATATTACATTGTCTTCTCTATAGTGGCAGTAAGAAGAGTATTTGACCACGACTTTGTTTTGTATTACATTGTCTTCTCTATAGTGGCAGTAAGAAGAGTGTTTGACCACGACTTTGTTTTATATTACATTGTCTTCTCTATAGTGGCAGTAAGAAGAGTATTTGACCAGGACTTTGTTTTATATTACATTGTCTTCTCTATAGTGGCAGTAAGAAGAGTGTTTGACCAGGACTTTGTTTTATATTACATTGTCTTCTCTATAGTGGCAGTAAGAAGAGTGTTTGACCAGGACTTTGTTTTATATTACATTGTCTTCTCTATAGTGGCAGTAAGAAGAGTGTTTGACCACGACTTTGTTTTATATTACATTGTCTTCTCTATAGTGGCAGTAAGAAGAGTGTTTGACCAGGACTTTGTTTTTATTACATTGTCTTCTCTATAGTGGCAGTAAGAAGAGTGTTTGACCAGGACTTTGTTTTATATTACATTGTCTTCTCTATAGTGGCAGTAAGAAGAGTGTTTGACCAGGACTTTGTTTTATATTACATTGTCTTCTCTATAGTGGCAGTAAGAAGAGTGTTTGACCAGGACTTTGTTTTATATTACATTGTCTTCTCTATAGTGGCAGTAAGAAGAGTGTTTGACCAGGACTTTGTTTTATATTACATTGTCTTCTCTATAGTGGCAGTAAGAAGAGTGTTTGACCAGGACTTTGTTTTATATTACATTGTCTTCTCTATAGTGGCAGTAAGAAGAGTGTTTGACCAGGACTTTGTTTTATATTACATTGTCTTCTCTATAGTGGCAGTAAGAAGAGTGTTTGACCAGGACTTTGTTTTATATTACATTGTCTTCTCTATAGTGGCAGTAAGAAGAGTGTTTGACCAGGACTTTGTTTTATATTACATTGTCTTCTCTATAGTGGCAGTAAGAAGAGTGTTTGACCAGGACTTTGTTTTATATTACATTGTCTTCTCTATAGTGGCAGTAAGAAGAGTGTTTGACCAGGACTTTGTTTTATATTACATTGTCTTCTCTATAGTGGCAGTAAGAAGAGTATTTGACCAGGACTTTGTTTTATATTACATTGTCTTCTCTATAGTGGCAGTAAGAAGAGTGTTTGACCAGGACTTTGTTTTATATTACATTGTCTTCTCTATAGTGGCAGTAAGAAGAGTGTTTGACCAGGACTTTGTTTTATATTACATTGTCTTCTCTATAGTGGCAGTAAGAAGAGTGTTTGACCAGGACTTTGTTTTATATTACATTGTCTTCTCTATAGTGGCAGTAAGAAGAGTGTTTGACCAGGACTTTGTTTTATATTACATTGTCTTCTCTATAGTGGCAGTAAGAAGAGTGTTTGACCAGGACTTTGTTTTATATTACATTGTCTTCTCTATAGTGGCAGTAAGAAGAGTTTGAAGATACAAAAGAGGTAATCAAAATCCGTAAATAGAAGAACAGACAACACACGTGTGACAATAGCCAAAGAAAAAGGACAAACAACGATCTACAAAACATACACAACTCTAAACATGTTCAATGTATTTATATCATTCGATATATGTTTATATATTAGGGGTGTTATGGTGTTTAACGCCACTTTCAACAATATTTTAGTTAAATCGTGGCGGTCAGTTTTATTGGTGAAGGAAACCGGAGTACCCGGAGAAAACCACCAACCTGCCGCAAGTCACTCACAAACTTTATCACATAATGTTGTATCGAGTACATCTCGCCATGAGCGAGATCCGAACACACAACGTCAGTGATGATAGCCACTGATTGCATAGGTAGTTATAAATTCAATTAACATTACGATGACGACCACACACGTGTGGTGTGGTGTGTGTGTGTGTGTGTGTGTGTGTGCTTGGTCATACCTTTGTTCTGTGTTATATTATCGTCTGTAGTGGCAGTAATACTTAACAATTGCAATTTATTTATATCATTTGATGTATGTTTATATATAGAGTGAGAGCTACTAGTAGCCTCTGGTTTTATATTATTCTCGTTAAATAATGAAAGATTTAAATCAAAGTAATCCTTAGGAATACCAATTTCAGATTTTATAAGTCAATGATAGGGCTTTAATTTTTTTTCAAAGGAAATATGGAGGTTGCCTAACCTTATACCATGTATAATCAATAAATGTATATATATTATACAGTTTTTAAATAGCTTATGTAATAAAGCTGTATATAGCTTAAGGCCTCAACAAATTGTTCTAAATCCGGCAATGATCCTTATAAATAGCATATTTCATTAAAAGCAACTGATCTGGGGTTTTTTTTAAAGCGCTGTCTAAGAATCATATGATTTAACAAGAAATAATCGATTATATCTCATACAAGACTTAGCCTTTGTCATAGAATAACCACTCAAATTTCAGTCTATTTTAGAAATATACTGTAGACAGTTTGGCCATTTTAAGAAAATTTCTATTTTTAGATTTAGAGGGTGGAAATACTTTTTGATGGGGATTAATAAACGCACAAATTCAGCCATGTTTAGTTTAATTTGACCCAATGACGGCACATATAGTTTTTAAAATGAAGTTGTCAAAATATCCATTATTTGGATAATGGTTAATGATTCATTAAGCTACAAGTCATATCTTGAAAATGTAGACATTTCGAAAATTTAAAGTGCTTTATATTCTTAGATTTGTAAATTACAAAAAGGGTGCACTCGACTGGCAGCCGCAAGTGATAAAGTTTACCAGTTGCTTGCCCATGGTCAGTGGTTCTCTCCGGGTACTCCGGCTTCTTCCACCACTAAAACTGGTCGCCATGATATAGCTGAAATATTGCTGAAAGTGGTCGCCATTTGCACAGTAGTCAACAGATCCAGATAATTTTCTATTTGAAGGAGTTATATCCTTTTATTTTCTGGAAATATTATAGCTGAAATATTGCTGAAAGTGGTCACCATTTGCACAGTAGTCAAGAGATCCAGATAATTTTCTATTTGAAGGAGTTATTTCCCTTTATTTTCTGGAAATATGAGTATTCGTATTTTTTCCATTACTGCTCACTTAAGCTTAATCAAAGAATTGATGTTTGAATGCATCTTGTCTGTTATTATAGAATTGTATTGCCTAATCATAGGGCCCACATGAGGAATCATTAACAATACAAACATTCATGATTGATAAATGAGACATACACACAAAAGAAAAAGGACATAGTTTAAGGTTTTTATATTTCTAAAAATATAAATATAATTATTATTATTTAGTGGAACATGTTCTGGTGTGTCCCCTATATCTCAGATCCAGTATACAACTCTACATATATTGCATATTCCTTAACAAACAGTAAACCTGCTAAAAACACCAAGTGACGGTATAAACAATAAGATTGTGACAAAACTTAAACACTAAATATGTTTCCTTTTGTTAGCGCTCAGACGAGGTGTACTCGATACAACATAAGGTGATAAAGTTTGCCAGTGACTTGCGACAGGTCGGTGGTTTTCTCCCGGTACTCTGGTTTCCTCCACCAATAAAACTGACCGCCATGATATAACTGAAATATTGTTGACAGTGGCGTTAAACATCATTACCCTTCTCTTCTATGTTGTCATAAATCTTGTTATATGTATGGCATATCTATGGGTTTATAGTTTATATAATTTCCGTTAAAAATAATAAACAAAAACTTCCAGACCGATGTGTTTATACACAATACATATATATATATATAAGACATATACCATTCGTATCTAGGATATTGTGTGATAAATTATGTTATTGGCATATCTGTGTTTATATAACTTTCGTTATAAACATTAACCTCCATAACGATTTCCTTACATCATACCTACCATTTGTATCTACATTGCTGATCATTTCTTGAACCTCTTCATTTGAATAATTATGTCCTAACGTCCGTAACACACGACCTAGTTCATCACTTGATATTTTCCCATCGTTATTTTTATCAAATAAATCAAACGCCTGTTTCATGTCTGTAAAAGAAAGAAAGAAAGAAAAATAAAAGTACAACACTGATTAAATCTAATGAACACATGCAATTAGCCTCTAAGGGATGAGTACTTCGTGTACGGAATTCTATACTTTATTTCCCTCACGGTGTAGATTGATAGTAAAACATTTCTGGACGGAACAAAGCACAATTTATTATCTGTAATCAACCAGATACACATGTATAATAGGACAGGAATTTGTGTTTATTTTATGTTAATTGTTCATTATTATTATTTAATTAAATCTCCCAAAGTTTGCTTGTTTGTTTGTTTTATGTTGTTTAACATCACTTTCAACAATATGTCAGTTATATCGTGGCGGTTAGTTTTTATTGTTGGTGGAGGAACCCGAAGAACCCGGAGAAGACCACCGACCTGTCGCAAGTCACTGACAAGCTTTATCACAAAATGTTGAATCGAGTACACCTCACTATGAACGGAATTCGAACTCACAACTCTAGTGGTGATAGACATTGATTGCACATGCAGTTGTAAGTCCAACTACCATACGCCCACGGCCACGACTGTTCCTTCTCCCGAATGAACCATGAGATGAAGAAATAGGATTTAGTGTATCCGGTACGAGGTACAACCCCTTTAGAAATGACACCCGTTGGTTGTGTTTTGTAGAACGAATAAAACACAGAATACTCTATAAAACGGAACGTTAATGGCTGTTTCATAGTTGGGAAATGCGTCTATGCCACGCTCCTTACACGCAAAAAAAAATGGCTTACAGAAACCCATAATTAGCAGGAGCGGGACATCGGTAGTATAATAGTTATAGGTCGTCGATTCGAGTCACGGTTATGTCAAACCATGGAGAACTATAAAATTGATATTTGTTGCTTCTCCTATAAGCATGCAGCATCAGAGAGCAAGAACAAAGATTGATTGGATTGGAATTAGGATAATGTGTCCGAGTGGAGCGAGGTGTCTACCCGCGGACTATAGTTTCTTAGAACAAAGCGGACATCATTATCATTTCATCAAATGTAACTTGTTTTCGCCATGATATAGCTGACATATTGTTCAGTCGGTGTTAAACAACAATTACTCACTCTCATTTTATTTAATAGCCAATCAAATCACCCGTCTGTCATTATAGTGCAATTTTTTACCTGTTTATAATATTTTTCTCGACCATGGACATTATGAAGAGATTCTTATTTGTTAGCGGTTTCTCGTTACCATAGTTACATTCCTCCCCCCCCCCCCCCCTATCTAATAAACAATAACAATTAAAGTGTTTACCTCTTCTGGTTTATTCTATATAAAGGGATCGCCATGGCCGTGCAAGGATTATAATTGAATACACATCTACATGATTATGCAATCACTCCATATAAATACTAACAGGGTCAACCATTTAGCTTTAGAAGGAGGGATATGTCCCCCCTTTGAAAACTGCAGGATCAGACTAATTATTTCAGCATCTCACAGGTCAAGATTATTTTATCATAAAATATACATCACCCGCAACCAAGCCCCCACCCCTCCCTCACCCCAACAAAAAAAATTAAAAGTGGACTGATCGTTCCTTAACGTTATATGAGTTTGATTCCCGCCCATGACGAGGTGTATTCGATACAACTTTTATGTGACAAGACGTTATGATAGGTCAATGATTCTCTCTTGTTCTTCGACTGCTTATACCCCACCAAAGCAAAAACTGACCCACCATGAAATAACTGAAAGTGGCATTAAACATTAACAAAACTGACGACCACGGCATAACTGAAATATTGCTGTAAGTGGCGTTAAACACCAATAACACTGACCACCACAACATAACTGAAATGTTACTGTAAGTGACGTTAAACACCAATAAAACTGACCACCACGGCATAACTGAAATATTGCTGTAAGTGGCGTTAAACACCAATAACACTGACCACCACAACATAACTGAAATGTTACTGTAAGTGACGTTAAACACCAATAAAACTGACCACCACGGCATAACTGAAATGTTACTGTAAGTGACGTTAAACACCAATAAAACTGACCACCACGGCATAACTGAAATGTTACTGTAAGTGACGTTAAACACCAATAAAACTGACCACCACAACATAACTGAAATGTTACTGTAAGTGACGTTAAACACCAATAAAACTGACCACCACAACATAACTGAAATGTTACTGTAAGTGGCGTTAAACACCAATAAAACTGACCACCACAACATAACTGAAATGTTACTGTAAGTGACGTTAAACACCAATAAAACTGACCACCACAACATAACTGAAATGTTACTGTAAGTGACGTTAAACACCAATAAAACTGACCACCACAACATAACTGAAATGTTACTGTAAGTGACGTTAAACACCAATAAAACTGACCACCACAACATAACTGAAATGTTACTGTAAGTGACGTTAAACACCAATAAAACTGACCACCACAACATAACTGAAATGTTACTGTAAGTGACGTTAAACACCAATAAAACTGACCACCACGGCATAACTGAAATGTTACTGTAAGTGACGTTAAACACCAATAAAACTGACCACCACGGCATAACTGAAATGTTACTGTAAGTGACGTTAAACACCAATAAAACTGACCACCACGGCATAACTGAAATGTTACTGTAAGTGACGTTAAACACCAATAAAACTGACCACCACGGCATAACTGAAATGTTACTGTAAGTGACGTTAAACACCAATAAAACTGACCACCACAACATAACTGAAATGTTACTGTAAGTGACGTTAAACACCAATAAAACTGACCACCACGGCATAACTGAAATGTTACTGTAAGTGACGTTAAACACTAATAACCCAATCATTACCCTTATCCCATACAAACCTCACGTTTGGTAGCAACAGTAAGAGTGATGGTATGTGATTGTCGTTTAACGCTAAGAGAGCAATTTTTCAACTAAATGATGGCGAGAGCAAGAACCATTCAATAATATGATGATGAGGTCCACATTGTACTTTACCAACGTGATTAGCTGGATATTTATAGTATGTAACAACAGTCCGCGGGTTGACATACCCACTCAGACACATTATCCTGATTTCGAGCCAACGAATCCAATTCACAATTATGAAGTCTACATTTTGTTCTCATCGTTAGATCTGTCATGTTTGTTTGTTTGTTTGTTTGTTTGTTTGTTTGTTTGTTTGTTTGTTTGTTTTTTGTTTTTGTTGGTTTTTTTTTTTTTCTTCCGAAATAATAAAAATTTGAGTTGGTCAAACAAAATCTAAGAATAGCATGTGCAAATTAACGCTGTGTGTGTTTGATTTTACATCATCTATTTGTTTCTGTTTTCAATTTTTTTTTCTATATTTATCAATTTATCAAGAGGATAATGATCAAGCCAATCGTTGTATCGTTAAGAAAGATAGGTCTCTCAAAATAAACTAAAACACTGATTGAGTCATCGACACCAATGCACGTGTAATGCATGTGAATCTCTTTGAAATGATTTATTTATAGCTGATGTATCATAGTCAAGAATATAATAAGTACGTCAAACATCAACTACTTTGAACTTACGAATTAAATCCGGCGAGAAATGTTTAATAAGTGTGTGCTCTGTAATAGAAACCAGAGGCCCTAAGGAGCTTGTAATCGCTAATGTTCTCTGTAACAGAATACAAAGGCCCTAAGGAACTTATATACGCGCTAGTGTGTGCTGCTCTGTAACAGTAACCAGAGGCCCTAAGGAATTTGTAATCGGTCATTGATCTTGTTTACAATTGTTCCCAATGTTGATTCAATCTATAATACGTTTCAACCATTTTGTTCTATTATTATGTAAATCAGTTAATATTTAACAGGGGACGTCATGGTTGTGATCGCATGGTAGTTGAATTTATAACTACCTATGCAATCAGTGCCTTTAACCGCTAACGGTGTGAGTTCGAATCCCACACATGCGAGGGGTACTCGATACAATATTATGTGATAAAGTTTGTCAGTGACTTGCGACAGGTCTGTGGTTTTCTCCGGGTACTCCGGTTTCCTCCACCAATAAAACTGACCGCCACGATATAACGGAAGTATTGTCGAAAGTGGCGCTAAACACCATAACCCTAACCTATATTTAACCAAATCTTGATGAAGTTGTGTCTAAGTACACTGCTATTAAAGCAATAATTTTATCAGCACAAGCTACACACATACAATGTACATTTGTATAAGGATCAATGGCTACAAATAAATGAAACATTACAGAAAACAAACAAGATCACAATTTTAAATCACAATACTGAAATAAAACAACAATTACATGTCAACATATGGAATTGAGTGTAGATTTGATTTAATTTTTGATTTTTGGTGTTATAACGACACTTTCAGCAATATTTCAGCTATATCATGGGGACCAGTCTTAGTGGTGGAAGAAGCCGAAGTACCCGTAGAGAACCACCGACCATGGGCAAGCAATTGGTAAACTTGATCACTTGTGGCTGCGAGTCGAGTGCACCCTTTTTGTAGTTTACAAAGCCGGGGGCGAACCCACGCCGTATTGGTGAAAGGCTTGTATGAGTTGTTAGATAATCCAACTACCTAACTCATTGAGCCACCCGGGCCCTTGAATCGAGTGTAGAAGTGCTTAAGACGTGGAAACTCGTAACTCAACTAATTCTGGGTAGAGGACGATACTGTCGTATCTCCTTTTGGAAGAAAGGGCGTGACTGTTTATAGTTTTGGAAAATAAACGTTAGAGAAAACCGAATGGACAAGCAAGAATGGACAATCCAGAGACACCGGATACAATGGGCAAGCAAGAATGGACAATCCAGAGACACCGGATACAATGGGCAAGCAGGAATGGACAATCCAGAGACACTGGATACAATGGGCAAGCAAGAATGGACAATCCAGAGACACCGGATACAATGGGCAAGCAAGAATGGACAATCCAGAGACACCAGATACAATGGGCAAGCAAGAATGGACAATCCAGAGACACTGGATACAATGGGCAAGCAAGAATGGACAATCCAGAGACACTGGATACAATGGGCAAGCAAGAATGGACAATCCAGAGACACTGGATACAATGGGTAAACAAGAATAGACAATCCAGAGACACTGGATACAATGGGTAAACAAGAATAGACAATCCAGAGACACTGGATACAATGGGTAAACAAGAATAGACAATCCAGAGACACTGGATACAATGGGTAAACAAGAATAGACAATCCAGAGACACTGGATACAATGGGTAAACAAGAATAGACAATCCAGAGACACTGGATACAATGGGTAAACAAGACACAGGACGAAGACAAACAAAAGTAAACACACAACACCGAGAACTAAAAAGATATGCAACACGGGCCCCACCAAAAAAACCCGGGGGTGAACCCAAGTGCTCGCGAAGGGTAAGCAGTTCCTACTTCTTTCAAACAAGGTTGGTTAACATTGGAATAGATGGTTTTGTGGTATATGGTGTTTAACGCCACGTTCAACAATATTTCAGCTATATCGAGGCGGTCCGTTTTATTGGTGGAGGAAACCGGAGTACCAGGAGAAAACCACAGATCTTCTACAGTCACTAACAATCTTTATCACATAATGTTGTATCGAGTACCCCTCGCCATGAACGCGATTCGAACTCACACCGTTAGTGGTGATAGGCACTGATTGCACAGGTAGTTCATGTAAACACCATAACCTTAACCTGCTATAGTATAAAATTGTCAGACATGTTGCTACAATTAAGGGAATGACCATTTACCCGATAAGTTTAATATGAACGGTCTCTACGTTTTGTCAAAAAATCATTTCTACCAATATTCAGCGTTTTCTATTTTTGTAATCAGTCTGATCTTACATATAATATATTTAAGATAATTCAAAACAGAGGAGATGTACGGAATGACACATCTATGGTTCTTTTATTATTTGCTTACTTTGCTATTTTCTCAAGATGAATCCCCAATCAATGAATTTATTGTTCCCAGTTTAGAAGAAGAAAAGAATAGCATTGTTATGGTACATAAATAACGATTTACGAGCACACAGGTGCAGAATATTGTCACACGCGCAACTGTATTTATATCTCATGATGTATTTTAGGAATGGTGATCAAGTGTTCCGTAATAAAAAGTCAGTTATTTATAGAATAATTGTACATACATCAGGCTATCTTCGTCTCGAATGACACATCATGCAATTTGTTGGTTGACTAACTTGTCAGGTGTACAGAGAATATAACAATACAGAGTGTTTTATAAGTGACTCGATCGTTACTAACACTGCTCACCTTTCATTCTGCTTTGAGGAAACTTAATATAGAACCTTCCATACATGTAGATGCTTCCTACCAAGTTTCGGTTCATATGGCTAAGCAGTTTCAAAGGAGAAGATTTTTTAGAAATCGACCAATCAGAAACAAAAATTGCATGTGGTGGCCATGTTTGCTATAAACCGATCGGAACGAAATGAGCAATCTTCATAGAGGACATTCCATAGATGCTTCCTACCAAGTTTCGGTGGTAGCCATGTTTGTTAACCGATCGGGACGAAATGAGCAATCTTCAGATAGGACATTCCATAGATGATTCCTACCAAGTTTCGGTGGTAGCCATGTTTGTTAACCGATCGGGACGAAATGAGCAATCTTCATAGAAGACATTCCATAGATGCTTCCTACCAAGTTTCGGTTCATTTGGTAAAGCGGTTTCAGAGGAAAAGATTAAAAAAAATAAGCCAATCAGAAACAAGAATTGACTGTGGCGGCCATGTTTGATAATGGATCATTACAAAATGTGCACCCTTTAGAGAGGACCTTCCATAGATGCTTCCTACCAAGTTTCAGTTCATTTGGCTGAGGGTTTTCAGAGGAGAAGATTGAAATGTGAAAAGTAAACGGATGACAGACGACAGACGACGGACACCAAGTGATGACAAAAGCTCATATTGCCTTTGGCAAGGTTTGCTAAAAAGAATATTAAAATGTGAATACCTACTTGTAATGTATAGAATAAACATGTTACACTATATCAGCATTAGTTAATTTCTAAGGGAGATAATGGCAAGATTTATCTTTCTTTTAACAAAGGAGAAGATTTTTTAGAAATCAACAAATCAGAAACAAGAATTGGCTGTGGCGGCCATGTTTGTTAATCGATTGGGACAAAATGAGCAATCTTTATAGAGGACCTTCCATAGATGCTTCTTACCAAGTTTCAGTTTATTTGGCTGAGGGGTTTCAGAGGAGAAGATTAAAATGTGAAAAGTTAACGGACGACAGACGACGGATGACGGACGCCAAGTGATGGCAAAAGCTCACTTTGGCAAGGTGAGCTTAATAAACGAATATCCCGGTTTTTGACTAATATAACCGGTAAAAGTATAATGATTAGATTTTACTAGTTATATTAGCACTACAGCGGTACACAACTATCTAATTGAGTAATATAAGCGATGCATTGCGTAATAACGCGTATTTTGTAACTATGCCTTCAGTAACAACTCGTATTCTCGTATTTTGTAATTATGCCTTTGCGTAATAAATCGTATTTTGTAGCTATGCATTGCGTAACAACTCGCATTTTATAATTATAATTGTCTTGCGTAATAATCTTATTTTGTAATTATGCCTTCTGTGCCATAACTCGTCTTTTTTATGTTGTGTTTTAGATCAAAATTATTCCTTCAGATACGAATTTTATAGGTATACAAAAAAAAGAAAAAAAAGAAACCAAACTGCCTAATTCCTGAGTAGCAAATTCTAGTAATCAACTGAAACTGTTAGGATAATCTATACATTTTTAATGCTTGACTGCTCACTTCAACAAAGTTTATATGAACGTAAATATAATTCGAGATTCCAAACAAAATTTGGCAAGACAAACAAATTCTATCTAGTTCGATGAACAATTAACGGTTTAATAAATTATTTGTCTATGACATGTTGAATATTTAACTTATCTACGTAATAAATATATATAGTTTTTTGTTTAATTAAAGAGTCTATCATCAAAGAAAAAAATAAACAATAGCGAATGAATTAATCTCACACATGCTTTGTTTTTCATTTCTTTAGCTTGTGCATCCATTCATTAAAACTTAGATTACGTTTTATTAATTTTTAATGCAATAAATTAGCGTGTGTGTTATTAATTGACAACTTGTTAATCACATCATTAATACCCATTTTATTGTTTGAATATTTTAAAGAAAAGTCTTGATTGACATCATTAACAACATCAAAGGTGGGATTATTGATTTTTCAATTATCAATAACGGAAGTGTCAAGTGCACTTGACCATTCTAATATGTGATCGTCCGTGCGTAACGGAAGACAGGTAAACGATTTGTTTGTTCAGCAATTTTCTTTGTTATATCATGTCAATTTTGAGTAATAAAAACGTTGTTTGGGTTTAAAATTCTCTTCGTTATAAGCCTGATTTCGTTATAAAAAATTCGTAATAGGCCTTCAGAAATACATTGTTTAAATAGCGATGGGACCGGGGATTTATCTTTACTTCGCTATAAGCCTGATTTCGTTATAAGCCTGTTCGTTATAAACGAACTCTACTGTATATGTATATATATCATTCATATAGAAAAGTGCTGAATTGCAGTTTCTGTTTCTGGGGTGGGATCATGAATACCTAACTTTTGGAGAGCCAGAAATTGTAACTCTTTTTATGGACTTCAAGTGGAATACATTTGTTTCAGTTAGGGACTGACCATTTACCTTTCTTGTGGGGGTGATGGGGAGGGAGGGGTTGTTTTCCCCTCGCCAAATATATTTTTTTCACGCGAAACAAAAATCAGATTTTGTTTTTGCATTTAAAAATCAGTAATTTTCTTTCAAATTTTACCAAAATTTCTAGCTGAAAATAGAGGATCAGATTATTTAACTTTTGTATCTTTCAGCTCAAACTATATCATTCGGAATCACGGTTAGCTACATATTTGCCTAACACAAAACTTAAAACCAGATTAATATCAGTATATTTATCATATTCAGGTTGCTAAGCATGTTTGGTTTAATAATTGGTTGAACCAGTTTGTTTAAGACTTTATATGTATTTCCAATATTTGTTTAAATGTTAAACTAGTATAAAAATAAACATTTACATTTTCTGGTGTCACAACTGGTTTCTAAATAAACGTTAGAGAATACAGAAGGAGCAATCAAAAATGGACAATCCAGAGAAACTGGTAACATAGGGTACACAAGACACAAGACGAAGTAAAACAAAACAAAAATACAACACAATATGTGTTGGACACCACAATACGCAAACAAACACAAATAACGTAAATAAGACATGAACCCCCCTACAAACAATTTGGGGTTGAATATGACGATTAAATAGTTCATCGGAAAATTATAATTATTATGCACATTTGTCAAATCTCCGAGCATTGTAAACAATTCATTTAAGTACAAACAGATAACGCTAAATTTCAAGTATTAATTAATATATATATACCATAATTTTCTTTGTCTGTAAAGCCATTCGGAAGTCTACTGTTATTTTCTTTGTGGTCTACGCCACTGGCGTCCATGCCGTTCGATTCTTTTGTCCTTGTATGTTTCTTTTTAGACTTCGGGCTCAGCCGAATGAGCTTCTTACACTTAGTTGACTGAAAATATAATAAACCATGACTGAACATTGTATAACATATATGAGTGAGTGAGTAATTGTTGCTTAAAGCCAAGTGAACAATTTTTCAGCCATATCATGGCGAGAACAAGTTATATTTCAATAAGATAATGATGTCCACTTCGTACTAGACCAACGCGCTGAGTTTTATTTTTATAGTGCAAGTTCACTGAAACACTCACAGTCCATTGGACACATCATGCTGACGTGGAGCCAAACAACAGTCTGTGCTCTTACTACTTGATGCTGCATGATTAGTGGAAAAAACTCAAACCCAGGATCTACCTCACCCAGGGTCTACCTTACCCAGGATCTACCTCACCCAGGGTCTACCTTACCCACGATCTACCTTACCCAGGATATACCTTACCCAGGATCTACCTTACCCAGGATCTACCTTACCCAGGGTCTACCTTACCCAGGATCTACCTTACCCACGATCTACCTTACCCAGGATCTACCTCACCCAGGATCTACCTCACCCAGGATCTACCTTACCCAGGATCTACCTTACCCACGATCTACCTTACCCAGGATCTACCTTACCCACGATCTACCTTACCCAGGATATACCTTACCCACGATCTACCTCACCCAGGATCTACCTTACCCACGATCTACCTTACCCACGATCTACATTACCCAGGATCTACCTTACCCAGGATCTACCTCACCCAGGATCTACCTTACCCAGGATCTACCTTACCCAGGATCTACCTTACCCACGATCTACCTTACCCACGATCTACCTTACCCAGGATCTACCTTACCCAGGATCTACCTCACCCAGGATCTACCTTACCCAGGGTCTACCTTACACAGGATCTACCTCACCCAGGATCTACCTCACTCAAGGCGAATGCACTAACAGATGCGGTTTAGCATATTTGAAACATTGTATTCAACTACATGAAACAGTTAATTCTAAGTGCTTGTTACTACTCGAAATATTCAATACGACAAAGGTGGGGATGAGGGCTGAAGGTCGGGCCACCCTTTCTTGGAAAATTTATGAAATTTACACGGAATCCACCTTTTAAAGCAAAAGATTTAGCGACCTCCATCTTACAGAAAGTCTGTTAATAGAATTTGAAGTTTTATTTTATTATTTTTATTATGACATCCTAAACTCCAGGATCCATAACACGCCCACCACCCCATGCATAATTAACTATTTTTCAACTTTGTTTAAAAAATTGATTACACTTTTAGCATAAATGACTTTTAATTATTTGGCCTTCCAATCTTTTTTTTTTCTTTTTTTTTTACTAAGAGTGTAAATGATGAAGTTTGGGTCGTGCGCACTAAATTACATACATCTACGTTTTTATTAACCGTCTAAAAATAATACACTGAAAAAAAGTGCATGTTAACAAACATTACAAATTTTATACAAAGCTAACATATTAATAATTTTGTCTTACCAGTTTTGTAAAGCTATCTACTCTAGTAATTTGAGTCTCCGAATGCATTCTGAGCCTACATTTAAGAATTTAATGAAAAAGCACGTAAATTATATTCTATTTAAAAAGCTTCCTAGTGAATAAAAGATCACATAGTCTAACTAATAATGATATTTTACGTTTAAATGTTTACAATTTAAATTTAAAATGTAAAAATAGAAATTTAAAGGTCAAATGAATTGATAATCTATGTTTTGGTTAACCAATATGGACAGGTAAGATATTTTGTCATCCAAATATGATGAGCTATGACGTAAGAGCCAGGACCAACGCGGAGCACAAGTCAAATGAAAAACAAGTTACCTCACTCATTATAGAATGTTTGATTCGGGATTAAAAGCCTGATAATTCTTGGACTAGAATGCGATCAATACTTAGGGATATTTTCATGATTATTTATTTTTGAATGGAAGTGATTAATCAGTTTTTTAATTTTTTTTTTTCACATAAACATATGTTTCATGTAAAATTAATTGAATACAAAACATCGGGTACAAAGTACATATTATTTGTGTTATATATACTTTATATCATAAGTTCTGAAAGACGGCTTCAATTTTGATGTACATTATCATTTGCATAGACTAGATAAATTTAATAAAAGTGAAATCCCAACAAATATTAACAAATAAAAATAATCCAAAATTCAGTGAATACATTATATCAAATATTGCATAGATGTACTTAAATTTATATTTTTATTTTAAATTTATTCAAATAATCGAACGTACACGTGATGAAAAAATGAAAAAAATATGCAAATATTATCTTTTATTATCATATTATTGTAGTTTAACGTCAACAGAACAGTCTTTCAGCTCACTATATTCATAACTAGGACAAATTCATGTGGGTGAAAGAACCCGGGTGGCTCAATGAGTTAGGTAGTTGGATTACCTAACAACTCATACAAGCCTATCACCAATACGGCGTGGGTAACGCCCGGTTTTGTAAATTACAATAAGGGTGCAGCCGCAAGTGATAAAGTTTACCAGTTGTTTGCACATGGTCCGTGGTTCTCTCCGGGTACTCCGGCTTCTTCCACCACTAAAACTGGTCGCCATGATATAGCTGAAATATTGCTGAAAGTGGCATTAAGCACAATAAATCAAATCAAACATGTAGGTGACAGGTGTAATCGGGGAGGGCGATGGACAACGAAATTAAGGGGAGATAATAGATGAGATTGAAATTAAATGACTTGCAACAGGCCAACAATATAAGCTGAAACAAGATGTCTACTATAAATTAGGAGCGTGACACTCTTTCACGTTATGTTAATAAGAACGAGTTGTGGGTTTGATTCTACTCGAACAACCGTACTCTCCTTTCGAAGAGGAGCCACTGTAGAGAAATTATGTCATATTCTAATACCCCGATTTCCATGAAGAGTAAATTTTTAATACCATATCGGTGAAAGATAAAGAACCACAAGTCTATCAAAACTGCATAAATATTAACATTCGTCCACCAAATGTTTACAAACCCTTGTATACTCTTAATTCCAAGTAATCCAGATTGAAAAAAATAACTGGTCACCGCCCACTTTTAGCAAAACTTTCAAACATTGATTCCGTTGTGGTGATCTTATGGTAGTTATAGATTCATATCTACCCTTGCAATCAGTGGCTATCACTACTAAAGTTTATGAGACAATTACGGTCCGTGGCATGTTGTACTCCTTTAAACTTGTCCAGAAATATAAAATTTAGCTGCAAGAGCTTAGAAACCGAGGGGAAACTTGCCTCTGGAATTTGAGTTCAAATATATGTTATATTTCTCGACCAAGTACGTACTACAATATCATGTATGCAGGGTCTATGGTGTGTTCAGCGTTGGACCAGTTGCGCTTCTCTCTACATAAGACGCAGAGTACCAGGAGACGCTATACCTATAGTAGACGCCTATAAAGTCATGGTGTATACGTACACCATTATATAAGTATTAAACACACTGCGTTATAAAGATTATCCTTGCGTAAAAGGTAATTTTAATTCAATTTCATTGGCTGACGTCTTAGCAACTGTTTTGACAAATTTTCATAATCACTTCCTGTATCTGGCAAAGGGCAAAGATACAAGATTCAAACACATGTAATATAATCAATATTGGTGCGGTTAATTATAAGATTCTAACACCTGGCATTGCGCTAATATATGATGGTCAGGTGAATATTAGATTCCAATACCTGGTAAAAAGCTAATTCCAGGGTACAGGAAACATTGACATTGAATAAGAAAAAAGAAAATCTTATATTCAAAACCTATATAAATTTAGTGTCTATTTATATCAGTTAATATAAGTAGTTATATACCAAAGAAGCACGATATTCACCTCGACGCCGCCTCGGTGAACATAATTTTCTCCGCTTTATTTTAGCGCGGTGTTGGTGGGTGTGGGGGGTGGAGGGGGTGGCGGGGGTGGGGGTGGGGGTGTAATGATATATTCTTATATTAACCTCATCAAAATTCATTAATTACATACGACATTTATTATTGATATTTACAGTTCAAAAATAATATAAATATTTAAACTAATGTTTCCCTCTCTCATGCTTTGTTGACCTTTGTTGACCTTTGCTGACCTTTGCCGATTTTGACTATCCTGCTTAAGCCCTTTGTTTTTTCTTGCTCCCAAAGACTTTTTAGTTATTTGGCTCTATACAATCTTTTGATTTTGGGCGTGCCCGATGAAGGCACTAAATTCGTCACCTACGATTGTTTACTATATATTTCATATAAAACCACATTTAAAAAAAAAAAATATTTTAAAGCTATCTCTAGGCAGATGTTTATGAAATTTATTTCAAGACACGCAGAATTCTTTGAATTTTATTTGTTTATCTGATAGTAATTTTTGTCTGCATGGTTTTTGTTTTCTGGTGATTTAAGCACAAATGTTGATTTTTCCGATTTTATTTTGGTTAAATATATAGCAAATTTGACGTCAGAAAACAAAAATTGTCTTTAAATCATAAGAACATTAAGGCAATTTAACGGAAAATCATGTTAAAATAAACAAATAATCTTTAAATATTTCTGCTTCTTCTGGTGCAAAAATGATCAAAATCCGTTTAGAAATGACTTCACAATACATTTTTTTTGAAAAATGTGGTTTCATATGAAATATATAGCGTAAAATCGAGGGTGGTACGTTTTTATTAGTGATTTAAAAATTGCGTCATGTCGGTCGTTTTTTTCTGTGTACACCGTTTTCCCATAATTAAAAAACTGACCGCCTTTAACCCAACCAATTATACAAAAGTGAGGTATCGTAAAAATTTGTCAACAATTGTTGCATTTTATAAAAATTTAAAAATAACAGAATTCTTACCTTTTTATTTATATCTGTTTTCATCTTATTTAGAGAATATTTTTGTTTTATTGTATCAAATCCTAATAAGACATCTAAACAACAATCTATTTTTCTTCCCAATTCGAAAGCATTTAAGTAGAAACAGATTAAAACGGAAATATCTCTAAAATGGGAGTATTGTACTTCAAGTGGGAGTTTTGCTGTAAAAAACCAGAGTGATGACGTCATCTGTTTCCGATCATTTGTCGTCTGCTAATCGATCGAAACACTTAAAGCAACAAATATCGACGAACAATCATATAACTCTCGATTGAAGTTAATAAGGTTCCCTAAGTTAGCACTAAACACATATTATAACGCGAGGTTCTGTGTGAGAGAGGTCTAGAGCACTTTATAAGTTAACACTAAACATGTATTAGGGAACGACCATTTAACTTGAAGGGAGGGGTTATGGTTTTTTTCTAAGAAAATATTCTGATTCCCAATGTTGCTGAAAAAAATATTCTGATTTTGATGGAGGAAAAAAAAAATCTGATTCAGAGTTTTTGTTATATAACCTAATGTTAAATTCTGGAAAAAAATAAATATTCTAACTCTTGTGTTGTCCGAAAAACAAATTCTGAACGAAACAAAAAACCATAACCCCCCCCCCTTCAAGTTAAATGGTCGGTCCCTTATAATGTGAAGTTCTGTGTGAGAGAGGTCTAGAGCACTTTATAAGTTAGCACTAAGCATATATTATAATGTGAGGTTCTGTGTGAGAGAGGTCTAGAGCACTTTATAAGCTAGCACTAAGCATACATAGTATAATGTGCGGTTCTGTGTAAGAGAGGTCTAGAGCACTTTATAAGCTAGCACTAAGCATACATAGTATAATGTGAGGTTCTGTGTAAGAGGTCTAGAGCACTTTCTAAGTTAGCACAAGGTTCTGTGTAAGAGAGGTCTAGAGCACTTTATAAGCTAGCACTAAGCATACGTAGTATAATGTGAGGTTCTGTGTAAGAGAGGTCTAGAGCACTTTCTAAGTTAGCACAAGGTTCTGTGTAAGAGAGGTCTAGAGCACTTTATAAGCTAGCACTAAGCATACATAGTATAATGTGCGGTTCTGTGTAAGAGAGGTCTAGAGCACTTTATAAGCTAGCACTAAGCATACATAGTATAATGTGAGGTTCTGTGTAAGAGGTCTAGAGCACTTTCTAAGTTAGCACAAGGTTCTGTGTAAAAGAGGTCTAGAGCACTTTATAAGCTAGCACTAAGCATACATAGTATAATGTGAGGTTCTGTGTAAGAGAGGTCTAGAGCACTTTCTAAGTTAGCACAAGGTTCTGTGTAAGAGAGGTCTAGAGCACTTTATAAGCTAGCACTAAGCATACATAGTATAATGTGAGGTTCTGTGTAAGAGGTCTAGAGCACTTTCTAAGTTAGCACAAGGTTCTGTGTGAGAGAGGTCTAGAGCACTTTCTAAGTTAGCACAAGGTTCTGTGTGAGAGAGGTCTTATTTTGTCTTTACATTTTTTAGTCTGTGTGAGAGAGGTCTAGAGCACTTTATAAGTTAGCACTAAGCATACACAGTATAATGTGAGGTTCTGTGTAAGAGAGGTCTAGAGCACTTTCTATGTTAGCACGAGGTTCTGTGTGAAACAGGTCCTATTTTGTCTTTACATTTGTTTTTTCTGTGCCATTCCGTTCGAGCTGCATAACCAACCGTAACGGGTTTTTTTTATAGTAGAAAAAAACCGACAGGAGCTCCGATACCGCAGCTAAGATATGATGGCGATATATTATAAAACTTTGAGCAATAAAGCGACGACTACGATTTTAATCGTGCATTATTTTATGCAAAACGTATAAATTGTCATTGGAGATGCAGCCATCAAGAGGAGAGGTGTGAGATCCTATCAACCAGTTTAACTCCGTCGCATTGTTGTGTCTGTCCCAAGCCAGGAACTGGACTCCAACGTCACATGTCATGGTTTCTTTGTGTTCAGCGAGTTAAGATGAGAGGTGATTGTCCGTTTTGTTGACATTAGTAGAATTATTGACTATCACTGTTTAAACTTTATTTTCATTAATTTACAAACAATGTCCTATAAAGAAGAATTGGGGCTCTTAATTTTAGATGTGCTTGTTATGACCTGTGTTTTCGCTTTATTTGATTGTATGGCTTCTAAGATATAATGGCCGGACTGTATTTAATTTGTCTTGTGATAATTTTATATTGTGTTGTCACAAACTACAGAGATGTTTAACTTACTAATAAACAAATGATAAGAACACAATAAATAGATGACTATACAAACAAAGAACATGTCTACGTCATCAGCTCAAATAGTGGTTTAAATAAAGGATCCCCATTTTATATGTAACTATAATCGCACTAGCCTCCGCCCTAAGATTCTCTTATATGATTACTGTTTACTAATGTCAGTTTAAAATTAAAGTATGTTTCTGATGTATGTGTCTGTAAGACACCCCCTGTTCGTTCCTCAGTTATATAGTATAGGCAGTTCAAGTCTACAAAGAGTTCTGCCATAGAAAGCTTAGTTAAGGACCATATACACTCTTATTCAAATATTTCAAAGAAAGAAAACTATCAAAATCATCTTTTATAAGAAAACGGAAATAGTTACATAATAACGCTATGCAAAATTAAAAGTGATTTTCCTAAGAAATACCTCACTAAAAGATATGACAATTATCTCGTCTGGTACAAAAAAAAAACTGTTTGCACCTTTGTGTCTCTTGTTTGGAAAAGGGGACAGCTACGATACCCTAAACTAATACCCACCAGAAGTTTCAACTAGAACCAATGTAATCGCAAAGAATGAAACAATTGTGTCTACAGACAGGACGACGACAGACACATAACATGTTTTAAAGGATGAATCCAAATGGACGACGGAGTCAAAAGATAACGGTGCAAATGATTTTATAAAATGACTATATATATTATCTATCGCGACCTAGATAATGAACCCCTTTACAATAAATTTGCTTTCCATTTCAATCAAAACATTCCAGACATGTACATCAATTTTTTTTAAAAATACAGTTTTTAAAGTTTTCATGCAGTAGTGTGGCATGCTATATGATACAGTAACATGCTTATTTATCAACAGTGTAAATCCTTTATTTTGTATGTATACATTTTCTTTGAAAATGATTCAAATAATTTTTGTTTTAAGAGACAGGTATTGTGAGTTTTAGAGAATGTTTTTTTTGTCGCCAAATTTGTATATAAAAAATATCTGGATCTGATATATAAAAAGATAAATAATCTAGTCCCGCAGTTTCAATAAGAAATTTTTGTAAAATTTGGAGAAAAACTGCCGGTCCCTAAATTCAAGTGAACAGTTTCTGCTAAACAATTGTTTGTAAATGTGATTCGTAACAATTAAAGATGACAAATGCATATTCACTGGGTTGTAGTTTGTGCCAAGATTTATCATATTTATGTCTCATCACTGAACCCACTACATTGTTACACTGTTATACATTCTATCATAATAATGTATCATATAAATTACGGTGCAGTAAACATAGAAAACATATACACTGGTGAAATGGTTTTTTTTTAATCAAGATCATTTCAAAAAGAATTAAAAAAAAGTTATAGAATATCAAACTTGGAAATAAATCTTTGAAGGAAATAGCAGAACTTAAAAACTTGAAAGTAACTGACATTATCACATACTGTTGTATCGAGTAAACCTTGCCATCAGCGGGATTCGAACTCACAACATCAGTGGTTATAGGCACTGATTGTACAAGTAGTTGTGAATCAAACTACCATATGATCACGGCGCCAATCCCCCACCTCTCCCTCAATATAAAATAAAGAATATTTAACTTATATCCAAATTTAACAATATATTGTTCAAATTTTAAGAGTCCTTTGTTCTCAGTTGTAGAGAATGTAAAATAAAACTACACACACTTTTTCATTGTCGTAAGGATTTAGAATTTGAACTTTGTTTGTTTGTTTATTCTCCTGTGTAGTTCAGAAAGTCTAAGCTTCAGATTTTAATTAAGAAAAAAATATGTGTTTTGCATATTTTTTTTTTATTGCAATGTAAATAGAAATGAAATTCATCATTCCTCAATATTTTTGCTATCACAATTTTTTTTTTCTTATTCTCATGTTTCGAGGATTATTTTTATTATATAACAAAAGTTCCTTAACAAGATTATGGTAATTTTATTTTAATAATAGGTTTTAGTACTTCAAAGTTAGGGTGTGGTAGATAATGTTCTTTGTCCATATATTACAAAAAATAAATATACATAATAATCTACTCATAATCTCGAAAATCTCGTAACTAACAGATCAGCAAGGAATTGAGATCAGTGACTTATTACTTTGCATAACTACATAGAGGGACCGTCGAAGTCGTGATCGTATGGCAGTTGGATTTACAACTACCTGTGCAATCAGTGCTTATCACCTCGAAGGTTACGGGTTCCAATCCAGGTCATTCGAGGTGTTCTCGATACAAGATTGTCAGTGACTTGTGGCAAGTCAGTGGTTTTCTCCGGGTACTCCGGTTTCCTCCACCAATAAAACTGACCGTCACGATATAACTGAAATATTGTTGAAAGTGGCGTTAAACACCAAAACCCCTCTACAGATCATTGGCATAGTATTTTAAATAACTGACTATAAACTTAATACACCGTGCTATTTTGTCTCATATAAATTTATTTATATCTTGTCAATTTAATTATTAACTTTACTATCGATTCAAGACTTGCAGTTAAAAGTTAAATTTAAATTAATTAACTATTTGTAGTGCAGAAATCATACCACACAGGAAATCCGTATAATGGATACAATTCCTTACAAAAGAGAGTTCCCCTCTGAAGCTTCAATCAGTGTATCTAATGGCCGTATAAAAATAGACACATGATTGATTATTTCTCTGATTGACAATTAAACCAGCTGTCTTCCTTACCAGTATAATGGAATATTTATAACAAATAATATAAGTGGTCAGCTTCTTACATTAGCTATATATATATAGTACTTCTCTGAAAACGTAAACCGCAAAAAAAATAAAGCTCGTGTTATTTTAGCAATAAAAAGTAATGGATACTGCTTAACCGTATAACGGGTTATTTTCAAGGGGTGTCGAAAGGTTAGAGTATTTGTATGCGGGTTATTTTCGAGGTGTGTCGAAAGGTTAGAGTATTTGACTTCTCTTCCCTGCTTGCTTTATATCTACCTCAAGGGTATGGTATTCAGGCACATACTCAAAGGTCAGGGGATTCATCGGGCAGTTTGTTATAACTTCCAAGATTGACAACCTAAAGATAATTCTATCATGATCGCGAAAATACAAAACGTAAAATATTTTCGTACAATTTTCTTATGCGAAATAGTGAAAATTCACACCGGTTAAAATATCCATTATCCAGTTTTCGGGGAGGAGTGTGGGTTCAAAGTGTAAGAAATTCCCATATTGATGGGAAAAGTAGAGCGAAATATAGCATGCACATCGCACCTTTTTCATAAAATCCTGGATCCACGTCTACAATGGAACACTAATCTAAAACTGATCGTTTCACAAGGGAGTACTTCATATTGTTGTAGTTTCATGGTTCCATTGTTCAGTATTTTTTTCAGTTGATTTATTTTTGTTTCATAAATAAACTAAATTTTATTTTAACATTATACGGTTATCAACTCTATAATTTCACTTGCCTTAATGAACGTTGTATTTTTTTTGTTTTCGAATTCAAACATTTCAAAGAGCATCAAAATCATTAGAACGTTTTTTTTTTACAATTAAGATTTAATTATTGTATTCAGCTTGTCTCACGCACTCCTTGTATCAGCAGAAAATAATCCAATAACTTCTATTCCTGTGCTAATTTAGAAATATGAAGTTGGAACTACATTTTTATACGTATGTTTCAATTACTAGTTAGTAAATAAATTATCACTCCAGGCTCCATTTTACTCTAGTATCTTTTTCAATAAATCTAATTAGAAATTTGCATGTACCAATCGCCTTATCGATTGTAGCTATTTATGTTCGTTGCTCTCTACGTATCCCTGGTGGCCAGTCAAAGTCTATTTGGTAAGCGTTAATGCAATTTGCATGGCCATTATATACCATTGATAACATTACGCGCCATTAGGTAGAACATTACTTCCGGTGTTACAAAGTGTCATTTACTGCTGAATTGTAACTTTTTTATATAATGGTGGTCAAGTAACAATATTCATATTTTTACAGTATTATGTTGTTGCATACGCTAAAAACTATTGTAACACTGACCATTTCTATGAAGCTAACTAAAAAAATTAATGTAAGAATGTGTACAGACGACACGAATGTCCACATATCCAGCTAAAATAAATAGGGATATAGCCCTAAACCGAAAAAAACGGTATAATCCAAAATCGAACTTGGCCTTTCTTTTATGATCCATGACCTTGTGTATAAATTTCAAATGACATGCACAAGGGTAACTAAATGTAAGGCGCAGAATACATTCGCGGACGTACGGACATTTGTAAAATGTAATACCCTCTATGCCTATATATAATGGCGGGCAAAAAGTAAAACTCCGGTGTATATTGTACCATGATTCTACCCTTTATATTTATTTATTGGTGTTTAACGTCAACTTTAGAAGTATTTCAGTTATATTCGTGGCGCTTTACTATCACTATTCTATATACTTGTACATCTTACATTATTACATTTTCTATGCTGTGTGTCACATTTTACTACATAATATGGTTATAGTTATTAAAGAACGAAGTCCTTTTAACTGTAGGCTGTCCGATTTTTACGTTCTATATTGATAGCCAAATATCTGTTCACCGGAAGTTTAAAACAATAGATCAATTGATATTTAGAAACGCAAAAGAAACATATTTCAATGAAAAATTCCCAATTCTTTAATTATTTACTCTATGCAAAATCGAAATAAACTTGAAATAAAATTCTAATAAAAAACCCGTCTCTTTCTACAAAACTCTCGACGGAAGAGCGGCGTAGGTAAAATGAACGGAACAGTCATAACAAATCGGCTACAAAATTCATTCAAAATAAAAGATAATAACGTGTACGGATCATCGTATTATTGAAATTTTAGGACTTCGTCCTTCAAACAGGTTGCCTGTCTCATATTAGTCTTTAACGCCGTTTTCAACAAATATTGTTGAAAGTGGCGTTAAGGTGGTACCATACACTTCAGGTAAAATTTGATCTGCTCGTTTAATTTTCTTATTTTTTTGGCAGTGTGTTTGAATATTTCCACTGCAATAAATATCAACATTTTAACAAATTCCATCCAACAGACTCAGAGCTATAAATTCACTAGCCACATAGCAGCTTTTCTCTTGTGGTTTTGATCACCGAGATGCTTGAAATCTGCATACAAACATCATATGATCAAAACGTTCAACTGATTTTAAAGAGTTATCTCCCTGTAGTGTATGGTACCACCTTAAACAACATAAACCTAACCTAACCCTCCAAAAATATATCATGGCGGTCAGTTTTATTCGTGCAGGAAACTAAAGAAGTGAAATCTTGTTAACTGTTAATACATACCCTTCGTTAGACCCGTTAGCAATTTCTGTTGTATTTCAAAGTAAAATTTAAACTGTTGCTTGAATTGTCATTGTTTATAATGCATGTTATTATAATGGTCTACTGTCGTGGTGATTTCTGAGAGGTTGAGAGGTTTTACGTAATTATAGTTCGTGGTGTCATTGTTTAAATTGTTGATCATTATTGTTCAACTTTATTTTATTGAGTTTGGAAATATATCTCTAAACATATACTATAACATTTGTCAGTATCTTGTTTTTATTTAATATTATTATTTAAAAAAAAATTGTTTTTTGTCATCTCCCATAAACAAGTACAAAAAAAGCCTAAATCTGCATGTTTATTATTCAAGACAGCTTAGCTTACACAAGTATACGAATTTAAGAAGGGTCCGGGCGGCTCAATGAGTTAGGTAGTTGGAATACCTAACAACTCATACAAGCCTATCACCAATACGGTGTGGGTTCGAGCCCGGCTTTGTAAATTACATGATTAGATTTTTGATTTTTTTTTACGCCACTTTCAGCAATATTTCAGCTATATCATGGCGACCAACCTTAGTGGTGGAAGAAGCCGGAGTACCCGGAGAGAACCATCGACCATGGGTAAGCAACTGGTAAACTTTATCACTTGCGACTGCGAGTCGAGTGTACCCTTTTTGTAATTTACAAAGCCGGGCGCGACCCCACGCCGCATTGGTGAAAGGCTTGTATGAGTTGTTAGGTAATGCAACTACCTAACTCACTAAGCCACCCGGGTCCTGTAAATTACAAAAAGGGTGCACTCGACTCGCAAGTGATAACATTTACCAGTTACTTTCATGTGGTCGGTGGTTCTCTCCGGGTACTCCCGGCCTCTTCCACCATTAAAACTGGTCGACATGATATAGCTTAAATATTGCTGAAAGTGGCGTTAAAACACCAAAAATCAAATCAAAATCGAATTTAAGAAGTTTCTGCACGCGAAGATGTATTACAAGTGATCATGATGAAATGTTCATCTTAATGTGTGTGGATATAACCATAACTTATGGAAGTGAGTGTTAAGAGGCTACGAGATATCGCTACTTTTCGGCAGCATCGTGACTACCAGATTTATTTGGGCGCTCGGGCAGATATTCCGTCTTTTCGTAATTTTGTTCTATACGAGTTATAGTTCTTGTGGGTAAGTATTTTCGACTTCCGATATTATTAGTCTAATATACCCTAGAATTATGAACATAATAAACATGACATTACATTAACAATAATGAAACCAGTGACCAGTGGGTAGATGTCTGGTAGCCTTAACACTTGAGTTAGTTATGGAAGAGCGAACCAACATCAGTAGTGTTAGGTTTGTGGGCAGAGGTCAACGCCCCTAAAACTCGGCCACTCAGGTACATGAAAAAAAAGAATATTAGACAGCATACATCGTTTACCTTGGTATATTTTTTGTTCAGCAACATATCAAATGACAAAAAAACAAAGCACTAAAAACTTAATGACCCAAACATGATGGAAAAAACTCGTAAAAAACTATCAGAATCCTGTTTTAATAGGTAAGGCATGATTTTAAATTACAATGGATACAAATTAACGCATTGATTGTAAGTAACACCCTACTTATCTTAATTATTTCCTATGTGAATTGAATTGATAGTCAATAAACAGGAAAAAAAACACAGTGTAATTCTGATAACATACACTGAAGTACAAATAATTGTTAAAGTACAATTGATTACTGGGTTTAATACAACGTAAGATACGAACAATAAGAAACAACAGACAAAAGGTCCCAATGAGGCAGGCCTATAGCTGGGGATCACAGTTTCCATTCTCCGGAAATAGATGGCGCCAAACTACCTTGAAGTACAAATGATTACTGGGTTTAATACAATGTACCATACCAACAATAAGAAACAACAGAAAAAAGGTCCCGATGGGGCAGGTCTATAGCTGGGGGTCACAGGCACTTGTTTCATTAAAAAAATATATGCCCCCTCCTCTTCCTTACTTCAAGGTAAACATCTGCCCTTTTCCCCTTCCCCACTTCGCGTCAATATTTTTCGCTTATTTGTGACCCTTTCGCTGACCCAATTATATCCTCCCGAGATATTTCTCTTTTCGACTGCCACATTTAAATATACCTACCGGGCCCCCCTCAGACGAATTGGACAAGAATATTCAGCGAACGTCGCATGGTCTACTTTTAAGTCACTGAAACGAATACAGCCACTTCCGGTTTGCGCAGGATTTTTCATATGAATTCGGAATTCTCTAGACCGGCCATGTGTAACAATGCCATCGTGATCATCTCCTCTCAAATGTAAAGTAAGCCTTTAAAATACAGATAATTGTTCCAATGCAGATTATAAAAATATGTTCAACTCCAAATTAATGACATTTGATTTGTAAATCACCTTTTTTATATTTTCTAAATCAATTTAGACCGGACCGGAAGTGGCTGTATCCGTTTCAATGACTGAAAAATAGACCATGCGACGTTCGCTGAATATTCTTGTCCAATTCGTCTGAGGGGGGCCCGGTAGGTATATTTAAATGTGGCAGTCGAAAAGAGAAATATCTCGTGAGTGTAACGATATAATTGGGTCAGCGAAAGGATCACAATTAAGCGAAAAATATTGACGCGAAGTGGGGAAGGGGAAAAGGGCAGATGTTTACCTTGAAGTAAGGAAGAGGAGGAGGGGCATATATTTTTTAAATGAAACAAGTGCCTGTGCTGGGAGCATTTTCCATTAACCGGAAATAGATGGCGCCACACGATTGATTGATCAAACATTGTTATTAGAAAAATAGCAAATGCAAGTTGGTGTTTAATGTCACTTTCTATACTATTTCAGTTATACCTTGGTGGTCAGTTTTATTAGTGTCTAACCCTTCTGCCAACAATATTTCAGTTATACAGTGGTGGTCAGTTTTATTGGTAGAGGAAACTGGATTATCCGGAGAAAACCACGTGACATACTACGTCAATGACTAACTTTATCATATTGTAATCGTAGAATTTTGTTTACTTCCTGCATAATTTTCCTCTTCTTTTTTTTTTGTTGTGTTTATTACATTTTTTTTCTGACAATTTTCCAGCTTATCTCGTAAAATTGACTTTTATCAATTCATTCCCTGCATGACAATTTACCTGCATTATTGTATTTCTTATAATTTTAGAAGTCATTTTTGTTTCAAGCTGATTTCGTGTACATTAACTTATGTAGTTATGTTCCTTCGGTTTTCTCTAAGGTTTATTTGTCCTGTGTCTTGTGTACCCAATGTTTCCAGTTTCTCCGGATTGTCCATTCTTGATTACCCCTTCGGTTTTCTCTAACGTTTAGTTAACATAAAGTGATTTATCTTTACAGAAAACCAATCTTGGTTTGTTATGATAGTGAAAACATGCAATAATTAATTATGTACTTTAAGTTTTTTCAAAGTTGACCATGTTTTAGTTTCAGATATACAGTACAGTTTACATGTACCTTTATAGTACATTTTACATGTCAAATATACATGATCCAACACACGTTAACATGTATGCGGAAATATATAATACATCTACTGTTATCAGCAATAGTAAAACAAGAGTATGATAAGAGAAAGTTCAAGGATATCTACAAGGTGAAGTTTCCATCTTGTAACCACTAAGACGGCTATATTTATTTGTGAGATTTTATTGTATGCATGCAGTTTTTCGTTCGTTGCTGTCTGTGAACATATACAATTTCTATTTTCAAAACTCGCATGTGACACACAGTTATATTTTTTTGACATAATGCTACATGTTTGGGTCGGGTGGAGGGTAAATTACTGATTGTATGCAGTATTTCGTTGCTGTCTGTGAACATGTAATTTCTATTCTCGAATTCCCATGTGACACAAAGTTATATTTTTTTTTGACATAATGATACTGAGATGTATATAACTGAAGTACACAGAATGATACATGTAAATATACTGGGGGGTGGGGTCGCGCGGAGGGTGGAGGGTAAATCACTAATTTGATGCAGTCCTTCGTTGCTGTCTGTGAACATATATAATTTCTATTCTCGATCTCCCATGTGACACATATATTTATATTTTTTTGCCATAATGGTGCCGAGATAGATGCTAAAGTACACATAATGATACATATGTAAATATACTGTAAAAGGGGGGGGGGGGTCATTCCTAATGTTATCAAAACAAGAGGCATTAATGGTTAACAATTTTCAAAGACTTAACTAAATATAAGGAAGCAATTTGTTTTTCAAATATCCTAAAGCTTAAAATTTAAATTGTCCAAATATATACGTAACATATCACATTCAAACCTGTCTATAAAAGGCGTATGTTCATATAAACGTTAGAGAATACGAAGGGGCAATCAACTAGAGGCTCAGTGGGCTGACCCTGTGTCGCCACCTTTCATTCTGCTTTGAGGAAACTTAATACAGAACCTTCCATACATGTAGATGCTTCCTACCAAGTTTCGGTTCATATGGCTAAGCAGTTTCAAAGGAGAAGATTTTTAAGAAATCGACCAAACAGAAACAGGAATTGCATGTGATCGCCATGTTTGCTAACCGATCGGGACGAAATGAGCAATCTTCATAGAGGACATTCCATAGATGAACCCTACCAAGTGTCGGTGGTAGCCATGTTTGTTAACGATCCGGCCGAAATGAGCATTCTTCATAGAGGACATTCCATAGATGCTTCATACCAAGTTTCGGTTCATTTGGCCAAGCGTTTCAGAGGAGAAGATTTTTAAGATTCGGCCAATCAGAAACAAGAATTGCCTGTGGTGGCCAAGATTGGTAATGAATCATAACAAAATGTGCACTCTTTAGAGAGGACCTTCCATAGATGCTTCCTACCAAGTTTCAGTTCATTTGGCTGAGGGTTTTCAGAGGAGAAGATTAAAATGTGAAAAGTAAACGGATGACAGACGACGGACACTAAGTGATGGCAAAAGCTCATATTGCCTTTGGCAAGGTTTGCTAAAAAGAATATTAAAATGTGAATACCTACTTGTAATGTATAGAATAAACATTTTACACTATATCAGCATTAGTTAATTTCTAAGGGAGATAATGGCAAGAGTTATCTTTCTTTTAAAAGTTTAGGCAAGAGTTATCTTTCTTTAAACAGAGGAGAAGATTATTTTAGAAATCAACCAATCAGAAACAAGAATTGCCTGTGGCGGCCATGTTTGTTAACCGATCGGGACAAAATACGCAAAATTTATAGAGGACCTTCCATAGATGCTTCCTACCAAGTTTCGGTTCATTTGGCCAAGCGGTTTCAGAGGAGAAGATTTTTTAAAATAGGCCAATCAGAAACAAGAATTGCTTGTGGCGGCCATGTTTGTTAATGGATCGGGACAAAATGAGTAACCTTAATAGAGAACCTTCCGTAGATGCTTCCTACCAAGTTTCGGTTCATTTGGCCGAACGGTTTCAGAGGAGAAGAATTTTAAAAATCAGTCAATCAGAAACAAGAGTCGCCTGTGGCGGTCATTTTTGTTAACGGATCGGGACGAAATGAGACATCTTTAAAGCGGACCTTCCATAGATGCTTCCTACCAAGTTTCGGTTCATTTGGCCAAGCGGTTTCAGAGGAGAAGATTTTTAAAAATCGACCAATCAGAAACAAGAATTGCCCGTGGCGGCCATGTTTGTTAATGGATCAGGACGAAACGAGCAATCTTTATAGAGGACCTTCCATAGATGCTTCCTACCAAGTTTCAGTTCATTTGGCTGAGGGGTTTCAGAGGAGAGGATTAAAATGTGAAATGTTAACGGACGACAGACGACGGACGACGGACGTCAAGTGATGGCAAAAGCTCACCTTGCCCGCCTTTGGCAAGGTGAGCTAAAAATGGACAATCCAGAAAAACTGGCAACATAGAGTACACAAGACGAAGACAAACAAAACAACAAAAACACATCACAATAAGTGTTAGACACCACTATGTATAAACACATCACAATAAGTGTTAGACACCACTATGTATAAACACAACACAATAAGTGTTAGACACCACTATGTATAAACACAACACAATAAGTGTTAGACACCACTATGTATAAACACATCACAATAAGTGTTAGACACCACTATGTATAAACACATCACAATAAGTGTTAGACACCACTATGTATAAACATAAGTGTTAGACACCACTATGTATAAACACATCACAATAAGTGTTAGACACCACTATGTATAAACACATCACAATAAGTGTTAGACACCACTATGTATAAACACATCACAATAAGTGTTAGACACCACTATGTATAAACACATCACAATAAGTGTTAGACACCACTATGTATAAACACATCACAATAAGTGTTAGACACCACTATGTATAAACACATCACAATAAGTGTTAGACACCACTATGTATAAACACATCACAATAAGTGTTAGACACCACTATGTATAAACACATCACAATAAGTGTTAGACACCACTATGTATAAACACATCACAATAAGTGTTAGACACCACTATGTATAAACACATCACAATAAGTGTTAGACACCACTATGTATAAACACATCACAATAAGTGTTAGACACCACTATGTATAAACACATCACAATAAGTGTTAGACACCACTATGTATAAACACAAGTGTTAGACACCACTATGTATAAACACATCACAATAAGTGTTAGACACCACTATGTATAAACACATCACAATAAGTGTTAGACACCACTATGTATAAACACATCACAATAAGTGTTAGACACCACTATATATAAACACATCACAATAAGTGTTAGACACCACTATGTATAAACACATCACAATAAGTGTTAGACACCACTATGTATAAACACATCACAATAAGTGTTAGACACCACTATGTATAAACACATCACAATAAGTGTTAGACACCACTATGTATAAACACATCACAATAAGTGTTAGACACCACTATGTATAAACACAACACAATAAGTGTTAGACACCACTATGTATAAACACATCACAATAAGTGTTAGACACCACTATGTATAAACACAAGTGTTAGACACCACTATGTATAAACACAAATCACGTGTTAAAAAGATTAGATCCTGTATAAAGGACAACTCTTCATAAAGGACACATATCCAGGTTCCTTACAATACCCTTTATACACAGGGTATATTCAGTGCCGGTGTCGTATAGTAAACCTTCCGCATAGCAAACCTTCCCCCGAATGTTTACTATGTAGTAAACATTCCCCCTCGGAATATTTGCTATATAGTAAACCTTCCCCTCCGATACTTTACTATATAATAAACATTCCCCCATCCATAGCCGATCATCCACCCGGATATTTTGCTATATAGTAAATGTTCCCCCTTAATCCGGATAATTACTATGGATTCGGAATTTAACACCTTAATCGTGTTAATTTTAATTGTTATATACCATTAATTATATCCGGTTATGATTAAAAGGTAAAAAAAAAATGGACGGAGCCATTTTGCAGTATTTGAGTAGGTAGGAAGGTTTACTATGCGGAATAAATACTATATAGTAAACGTTCCCCCATGGGGGAAGGTTTACAATATAGTAAATCTTCCGGGGGGTTAATCTACTATGGGAGAAGGTTTACTCTATGACACCGGATTTAGGACAAATGAGGCCCTGTGCTAGTTAAATTATGCCCCCTAATAATTTGGTTTCTATGCCACTGACCACTGTCATGACTACCTGCTTTGTGGCACACTCCCATAGACTATCAACTCTATCATTATGTCTGCAATCGCTCCGAAACAGAACGCCTTCAAATTTAAAATTGCACCAACGGAGCCATGTGCTTAACCACACCTAAGCACAATGGTAAATCCGGCACTGGGTATATTACATTTGTTTATGTCGCATAGGATGCGATATAGTGGGGTATTTCTTCAATAAATTTTGCAAATTTCCAAATGCTAAAAATTTAAATTGTACAGTTTACACACGTAATGTACAAACGTGTTTATAACGTGCCGGTCACTGAAATGTTTTTTAATTTACAGATAAAATCCATTATTTGAACTAAAAATAACGGTAAATTAGTAACTATTTATAATTGTTTCCGCATTCTTTTTTATTCTATTGGTGCTAATGTGTTGCTGTCGTATGTGGACCTTTATAGCAATAACAACGTAAATGTCAAAATTAGATTGGAATTACATGTATTTTCATCAGGATCGTTCAAAGCCAAAATTATCAAATTATGCCCAACTAATTTTGTTTTAATATAATTGTAAATTGTTAGCAATATAAAATATATATATATTACGCATCTGTTTTTCCATTTTATTTATGCATAAACGTCAAATTTCAAGGTAAAATTATATACTATCAAATTTTCCATTTTATTTATGTATAAACGTGTTACGTCAAACATTAAGATAATATTATATACCATCAAAAGAATATTAGTCAATTTTGGTGTCAAAACATAATGTTTTCTTAAAAAAAAACAACAGAAAAAAAACCTGGTAAATATGTGAACGTAAGATAAACATTTACCTACCGTATCATTTGCCATTATTTTAGATAAATCCAACAGTTTCTTCACAAAATAATTATAGAGATTCGTTCAGTAGATCAACTGCAGCTGATACAAAACCTGTCAATTATTCCTAAGCATAAAGTTCACTCTGTGAAATATTTGCGCACACACTACTATTTTTTTTTGTTTAAATATATTTAATATTAAGAATAAAATGGTGTATATCTACTAGTGGATATTTATATAAATTCCTGAAAATCAATCGTTATGCAGTTAAACGTTCCGAAAGCAAAAATATTGCTTTTAAAAAATAATAATATTAAGAATTAACTGGTGTAGATCTACTCGTGGATATTTATATAAATTCCTGAAAATAAATCGTTATGCAGTTAAACGTTCCGAAAGCAAAAATATTGCTTTTAAAAAATAATAATATTAAGAATTAACTGGTGTAGATCTACTCGTGGATATTTATATAAATTCCTGAAAATAAATCGTTATGCAGTTAAACGTTCCGAAAGCACAGAATTCTACAAATCAATGCCTCCCTTCCTAATCAGTGTTCTGGTAATTAGTTTACAACAAGCCTTACGTTATGTGAACGAACAACGTACTCTCTAAGATTTTTTTTTTAAACAACGATGACTCATGTTATTATAGTCGATCTCTGATAGTTTTCTTATCTATATTAATATACAAATTACTGCAGCAGACTCAAGGTGTAGTTAATAGTTTAAATATATACTGGTACAACGCATCCCCGAAAATCTGATTTATATGATTTATTTATATTTTTGTAATATGCAGTAAAACCTGGCCATGTGGTCACCTCTATTAAGCAGTCACCTGTATCAAAAGGTCACATTTTTCTAGTCCTGTCATAACAAAATTCATATAAAATTAACCTCTATTAAGAGGTCACCTGTCTTGAAAGACCACTTTTACTTTGTCCCAAAGGTGACCTCTTAATACAGGTTTGACTGTATATATATAAATATGCTATAATGTCGTAATTAGTGAAAAGAATTCTAATGTCTGTCTGTGGAATCGCCATTAACACACCTAATTATAAGTCGGCTTCTCATTTCCGAAGTTTCCCAAATACTGATAACTGCTATGAATAACCGGGTAGCATTTTGCATGTAAATTCGTTAGAATTAATATAATTTAAGAAATATATCTATGAAATTGGATCCCGGGGTAATCAGTTAATGTTATATAATGGTATTTTGTAAGAATCACACTTAAAATCGGAAATACGTGATGAAATCAATAAAAACAAACCCAAACTCTGCAAAGGGAAAATTGTAAACAAATTGTATTGCATATTATTGACAACACTTGAGTTGGCTTGATTATATTTTTTTCGAAAAAAACAAACATGAAGTTCATTATTTTAGTCTCTAATTTAAAAGAGATATCACCTAGCGTTTTCTCCTGAAAAAAAGAATATATAAAAAACTACGATGCAATTCTACTGTCAAAATACGATTCGGCCGAACAAAAATATACTAAATTATGCTTACGTGTTGAAAAATGGAGTAGGTCGGTATAACATCTTTTTTTATTTTTACTCAAAGCTTGCTGAATCCTCCTTTTTGTGTCGTTTTCCTGTAGAATCCGTCAATGTTTTGGTTTGTGCCATGTACTTTTTTTCAACAAACAATTTCTCGCATGCGCAAACGCTTTACCGAATGAGGTCACTGTGTAGGTCGTATGAATGTATGAATATTGTGCGGATAAACATTGGATTCTTTACTGGATTCAAGAAAATAAAACAGCGACGTATTTCCTTCTTTCTAGGCTATTTACGTATGATATTATGAAAAATTTCAACTGCAATTAGTATAAAACATCGAATATTGGCAACTTTTAATATAAAAAAAAATCAATTCTGACAGCCTGTATGCCTTTAAAATTCGTGATGTCAAATTCGTATAAGTTATTTTATTGGTTTGGTTTGGTTTATGGTGTTTAACGCCACTTTCAACAATATTTCAGTCATATCGTGGCGGTCAGTTTTATTTGTGAAGGAAACTGGAGTACCCGGAGAAAACCACCGATCTGACGGAAGTCGCTGACAAACTTGATCACATAATGTTGTATCGAGTACACCTCGCATGAAAGAGATTCGAACTCACAGCTTTAGTGGTGATAGGAACTGATTGCACAGGTAGATGTAAATCCAACTACCATCGATCACGATCATGACGGGGCGCTCGATATTTCAAAATTTGTTTTCAAATTAAACAATACAGAAATTTTATTTGAATTTCTACTTCGTCAATCGCCTAAAACATTTTGTAATATAAAATATGGTCATCAATTCGATCCACCAATATCAACAAAACGAACAATCACTTCTCACCTCAAACCAATGAACACAAAAAGATCACGGCATAAGGCGTGGAAATCCAGATCATGGCTGGTGACAGGCTCAAATACATGGCGGCGCTAAACCTGTAAATAGGATCCAAAATCCTCCCCTCTTGATAATTGGATCTCAAACGGTAAATAACATAGATTTAAACGAACAAAACACCTGTACAGATTCCCTTCCACCTAAAAACCACACACACTGTTAGAATACTGAATCACAACTCAAACACGGACATAATAATATATAATAGCAGGGTCAATGAAAGCATGTCAATAAAAGTAAAAATAAAATGTATTCAATTTCTTAATTAAACCATTTTGTAAATAAAACTGTTTGCCCAATGTTACATGTCAACAAAAATAATCTCGTTGCCATGACAACGTTATATAAATATCATAAGACTGATTGTACATAGAACATAACTTCAAGAATTTACATATTTATTTAAGAGCCACTGCAAGAAAAAATTGAAGAAAAAAAATCCCGAATGTCGAAAAAACCAGTATTTAAATATTCTTGAATACAGTCAATCTGCCGTAAAGGGCACCTCTATATAACAAATCACTCTCTATAAAGGGCACCTCTATATAACAAATCACTGTCTATAAAGGGCACCTCTATATAACAAATCACTGTCTATAAAGGGCACCTCTATATAACAAATCACTGTCTATAAAGGGTACCTCTATATAACAAATCACTGTCTATAAAGGGTACCTCTATATAACAAATCACTGTCTATAAAGGGCACCTCTATATAACAAATCACTGTCTATAAAGGGCACCTCTATATAACAAATCGCTGTCTATAAAGGGCACCTCTATATAACAAATCACTGTCTATAACGGGCACCTCTATATAACAAATCACTGTCTATAACGGGCACCTCTATATAACAAATCACTGTCTATAAAGGGCAGACTCATTTTTCCTATTAATGAATAGTACATATAATTTAAACATGCATAGAAATGTAAACTGCTAATAAAGGGCACATTGTTAGGTTCCCGTGTCCTTTATATACAAGTTTGACTGTATATTATAAGCTAGTTCGACTGGGCATTTTACTTTATATACAAGTTTGACTGTATATTATAAGCTAGTTCGACTGGGCATTTTACTTTATATACAAGTTTGACTGTATATTATAAGCTAGTTCGACTGGGCATTTTACTTTATATACAAGTTTGACTGTATATTATAAGCTAGTTCGACTGGGCATTTTACTTTATATACAAGTTTGACTGTATATTATAAGCTAGTTCGACTGGGCATTTTACTTTATATACAAGTTTGACTGTATATTATAAGCTAGTTCGACTGGGCATTTTACTTTATATACAAGTTTGACTGTATCTATATTATAAGCTAGTTCGACTGGGCATTTTACTTTATATACAAGTTTGACTGTATATTATAAGCTAGTTCGACTGGGCATTTTACTTTATATACAAGTTTGACTCTATATGATAAGCTAGTTCGACTGGGCATTTTACTTTATATACAAGTTTGACTGTATATTATAAGCTAGTTCGACTGGGCATTTTACTTTATATACAAGTTTGACTTTATCTATATTATAAGCTAGTTCGACTGGGCATTTTACTTTATATACAAGTTTGACTGTATATTATAAGCTAGTTCGACTGGGCATTTTACTTTATATACAAGTTTGACTGTATCTATATTATAAGCTAGTTCCACTGGGCATTTTACTTTATATACAAGTTTGACTGTATATTATAAGCTAGTTCGACTGGGCATTTTACTTTATATACAAGTTTGACTGTATCTATATTATAAGCTAGTTCGACTGGGCATTTTACTTTATATACAAGTTTGACTGTATATTATAAGCTAGTTCGACTGGGCATTTTACTTTATATACAAGTTTGACTCTATATTATAAGCTAGTTCGAGTGGGCATTTTACTTTATATACAAGTTTGACTGTATATTATAAGCTAGTTCGACTGGGCATTTTACTTTATATACAAGTTAGACTGTATATTATAAGCTAGTTCGACTGGGCATTTTACTTTATATACAAGTTAGACTGTATATTATAAGCTAGTTCGACTGGGCATTTTACTTTATATACAAGTTTGACTGTATCTATATTATAAGCTAGTTCCACTGGGCATTTTACTTTATATACAAGTTTGACTGTATATTATAAGCTAGTTCGACTGGGCATTTTACTTTATATACAAGTTTGACTGTATATTATAAGCTAGTTCGACTGGGCATTTTACTTTATATACAAGTTTGACTGTATATTATAAGCTAGTTCGACTGAGCATTTTACTTTATATACAAGTTTGACTGTATATTATAAGCTAGTTCGACTGGGCATTTTACTTTATATACAAGTTTGACTGTATATTATAAGCTAGTTCGACTGGGCATTTTACTTTATATACAAGTTTGACTGTATATTATAAGCTAGTTCGACTGGGCATTTTACTTTATATACAAGTTTGACGGTATATTATAAGCTAGTTCGACTGGGCATATTACTTTAAATACAAGTTTGACTGTATATTATAAGCTAGTTCGACTGGGCATTTTACTTTATATACAAGTTAGACTGTATATTATAAGCTAGTTCGACTGGGCATTTTACTTTATATACAAGTTTGACTGTATCTATATTATAAGCTAGTTCGACTGGGCATTTTACTTTATATACAAGTTTGACTGTATATTATAAGCTAGTTCGACTGGGCATTTTACTTTATATACAAGTTTGACTATATTATAAGCTAGTTCGACTGGGCATTTTACTTTATATACAAGTTTGACTGTATATTATAAGCTAGTTCGACTGGGCATTTTACTCTATATACAAGTTTGACTGTATATTATAAGCTAGTTCGACTGGGCATTTTACTTTATATACAAGTTAGACTGTATATTATAAGCTAGTTCGACTGGGCATTTTACTTTATATACAAGTTTGACTGTATATTATAAGCTAGTTCGACTGGGCATTTTACTTTATATACAAGTTTGACTCTATGTTATAAGCTAGTTCGACTGGGCATTTTACTTTATATACAAGTTTGACTGTATATTATAAGCTAGTTCGACTGGACATTTTACTTTATATACAAGTTTGACTCTATATTATAAGCTAGTTCGACTGGGCATTTTACTTTATATACAAGTTTGACTGTATATTATAAGCTAGTTCGACTGGGCATTTTACTTTATATACAAGTTTGACTGTATATTATAAGCTAGTTCGACTGGGCATTTTACTTTATATACAAGTTTGACTGTATATTATAAGCTAGTTCGGCTGGGCATTTTACTTTATATACAAGTTTGACTGTATATTATAAGCTAGTTCGACTGGGCATTTTACTTTATATACAAGTTTGACTGTATATTATAAGCGAGTTCGACTGGGCATTTTACTTTATATACAAGTTTGACTGTATATTATAAGCTAGTTCGACTGGGCATTTTACTTTATATACAAGTTTGACTGTATATTATAAGCTAGTGGGCATTTTACTTTATTTGGCTACATCTTTCACTGGTGAAATATTTAGCATGAGCTGCCCGCATCAGAAAGACTTGATTAAATCCCTCATAGGGTCACACAAAAAACAGTCATGTTTCTGTGCATTTAACAGGTGGACTTAACAATTAGTGTTTCCTGCTTCTCCGCTTAGCATACAGCATTTAGGAGTAAGAACCAAGACTGCTTGAGCTTGGAATCAAGATAATATGTTCGAGTGGTTTAGCATACAGCATTTAGGAGTAAGAACCAAGACTGCTTGGCTTGGAATCAAGATAATATGTTAAAGTAGCTTAGCATACAACATTTAGGAGAAAGAGCCAAGACTGATTGGCTTGGAATCAAGATAATATGCTCGAGTGGCTTAGCATATCACATTTAGGAGTTAGAGCGAAGACTGCTTGGCTTAGAGTCAAGATAATATGTTCGAGTGGCTTGGCATACACCATTTAGGAGTAAGAGCCAAGACTGCTTGGCCCGGAGTCAAGATAATATGTTCGAGTGGCTCAGCATACAACATTTAGGAGCAAGAGCCAATACTTCCTGACTTGGCGTGAAAATAATATGTTTGAGTGGCTTAGCATACAACATTTAGGAGTAAGAACCAAGACTGCTTGGCCTGGAGTCAAGATAATATGTTCGGGTGGAGCGACACGTCTACCTCATGCTGTCTGTTGTTTCAGTGAATTAGCACTTTAACAAGATGTTGCACGCTACGTCGTGCTAAGAATACCCCCACTCGTTCATATGTGTCACATTTGTATATATCTCAACACTCATTACCAGAAAATGCCGTAAAAACATGAACAATTCTTAAGTCACACGGTAAACAGGAAGTAGATGTGCAGTAAACCTGGAAAGGGAAGACACGGTACAAGTCGCGGTACAAGTCGCCATGCCAAAGCCACATATCAAATATAAAATCATTTCTTCCAGTAGAAGCTGAGATATCTGTTACGAAAGTTTTCATTACGGCAAACATGAAAAATTCTAAGTCGTACGGTCAACAGGAAGTAGATGTGCGGTAAGCCTGGAAAGGGGAGACACGGTACAAGTCACCATGCCAAACTTGCAAAGCCATATATCAAATATAAAATTATTTCTTCCAGTAGAAGCTGAGATATCTGTTACGAAAGTGTGAACGGACGGACAAACGGACTGACGGACGGACAGACAAGGTGATTGCAATATAGCCCCCTCTCTATGAGTGGGAGTATAATAATCTAGCAAAGTGTGTTGATTCCAGAAACCATCATAATCTCATCAAAAATAACTTGTGTTAGCTGAACAAAAATAGTCACTTGGCGTTAAAACAACAATCACTCACTTTTACAAATTTGTTTTTTCACTTTCGGTCATTTGGTGTAAGGAAATTGTTAAAGCTTGAAATGGGATTTTGTTCATTAATAACTTGAGATACATACTTTTTTTCAACCAGACAAAAATACATTTCCGCGCCATGGGAAAAGAATAATTTAATACAACTTGTCAATTGACTGTTCTACTAGAATAACAAAAAAGATAATTTATCCCCCAGGGTAGAAAATTTGACGTTTAATAAATGAAGTTTAAGATTAAATCAGTTTTACCAGATTCCATCAAATAGTGTTTCTAAGATACGGTTTGTAATTTTCTACTTTAATAAATAAATATATAAAACATCTCACTCTCAAAATGTGAAACCGCAGTGGCCAATGGAGGCCATCTAAGTTTGTTTTTATTGTATTACATTTCAACTTTCACGAGAATGAGCAAGTTTCAAAACCCCACACCCCTCAAAACATTTTCGTTTCGATTATAATGGAAATAAACATTAGAGAAAACTGAAAGGCAATGAAGAATGTCAAATCTAGAGACACTGACAACATATAGCACAAGACACAGAACGAAGAAAAACAAAACAACACAACACCGAAAACTAAAAGATGAGCACAACGGACCCCAACACAAAAAACAGGGAATGAACCCAGGTGGGAAAATCTAGAGACACTGGTAACATAGAGCACAACACACAGAACGAAGAAAAACAAAACAACACAACACCGAAAACTAAAAAGTTGAACACAACGGACCTCAACACAAAAAACATGGGATGAACCAAGGTGGGAAAATCTAGAGACACCGGTAACATAGAGCACAAGACACAGAACGAAGACAAACAAAACAACACAACACAGAAAACTAAAAGGTGAACACAACGGACCTCAACACAAAAAACAGTGGATGAACCCAGGTGGGAAAATCTAGAGATACCGGTAACATAGAGCACAAGACACAGAACGAAGACAAACAAAACAACACAACACAGAAAACTAAAAGGTGAACACAACGGACCTCAACACAAAAAACAGGGGATGAACCCAGGTGGGAAAATCTAGAGACACCGGTAACATAGAGCAGAAGACACAGAACGAAGACAAACAAGACAACACAACACCGAAAACTAAAAGGTGAACACAACGGACCTCAACACAAAAAACATGGGGTGAACCAAGGTGGGAAAATCTAGAGACACCGGTAACATAGAGCACAAGACACAGAACGAAGACAAACAAAACAACACAACACAGAAAACTAAAAGGTGAACACAACGGAACCCAACACAAAAAACAGGGGATGAACCCAGGTGGGAAAATCTAGAGACACCGGTAACATAGAGCAGAAGACACAGAACGAAGACAAACAAAACAAAACAACACCGAAAACTAAAAGGTGAACACAACGGACCTCAACACAAAAAACAGGGGATGAACCCAGGTGGGAAAATCTAGAGACACCGGTAACATAGAGCAGAAGACACAGAACGAAGACAAACAAGACAACACAACACCGAAAACTAAAAGGTGAACACAACGGACCTCAACACAAAAAACATGGGGTGAACCAAGGTGGGAAAATCTAGAGACACCGGTAACATAGAGCACAAGACACAGAACGAAGGCAAACAAAACAAAACAACACCGAAAACTAAAAGGTGAACACAACGGACCTCAACACAAAAAACAGGGGATGAACCCAGGTGGTAAAATCTAGAGACACCGGTAACATAGAGCAGAAGACACAGAACGAAGACAAACAAGACAACACAACACCGAAAACTAAAAGGTGAACACAACGGACCTCAACACAAAAAACATGGGGTGAACCAAGGTGGGAAAATCTAGAGACACCGGTAACATAGAGCACAAGACACAGAACGAAGACAAACAAAACAACACAACACAGAAAACTAAAAGGTGAACACAACGGACCTCAACACAAAAAACAGGGGATGAACCCAGGTGGGAAAATCTAGAGACACCGGTAACATAGAGCACAAGACACAGAACGAAGACAAACAAAACAACACAACACAGAAAACTAAAAGGTGAACACAACGGACCTCAACACAAAAAACAGTGGATGAACCCAGGTGGGAAAATCTAGAGACACCGGTAACATAGAGCACAAGACACAGAACGAAGACAAACAAAACAACACAACACCGAAAACTAAAAAGTTGAACACAACGGACCCAACACAAAAAACAGGGGGTGAACCCAGGTGGGAAAATCTAGAGACACTGGTAACATAGAGCACAAGACACAGAACGAAGACAAACAAAACAACTCAACACAGAAAACTAAAAGGTGAACACAACGGACCCCAACAGAAAAAAACGGGAAAAAAACAAGGGGTGAACCCAGGTGCTCGCAAAGGGTAAGAAATACCTGTTTTTATGTGTCACGCAACCTGTTACTCATAGTCAAGTCGTGTGTCGTCCTAGTCGTGATCATATGGTAATTGGATTTACATCTACATGTGCAAGCAGTGTCTATCACCACTAAAGTTGTGAGTTCTAACCCATTGATGGCGAGGTGTACTCGATACAATATTATGTCATAAAGTTTGTCTGTGACTTACGACAGGTCGGTGGTTTTCTCCGGGTACCAAAACAGTAAAATTAGTCCTGGTGTGAAACTGGTCCAGGCAGAATAAAAGTTACAAGTAAAATAAATACATGGGCCATATTTACTCGGAAGAAAGATCCTATGTATGGAGTATTACAACTAGGAAATTTATTCCAAGGATCTTTTAATCTAGGAACATTGATAACCTTGTTTTTACTTTACTAGGAAAATAGTAACATAGGATTTGTTCTACTAAAAATATCGACCAATCGGGGCGTACTTGAACCAATTTTATCGCTTGCACATAATATACGCACGGTGTCTTAAATGAGGCCAAATCTGACATATGACATCATTACTGAGTGCAACCGGTGTACATGGTATTTACATCAGGTGTTTTATGTTATCCATCATGACGTCAGCAAATCGATCAAAAAAGTAACCCGGATGACCGAGACATAAACGTACTGATACACATTCCCGTACAATTAGTGAGTTTGGTAGATTATTTTGCAAACAATGCGATGATAAACAAACAAAGGTGATACAGGACAAAGATAATTAGGTATCAAACTAAAGAGTCTCGTCTGAGGCTCATTCGTTCACCTGCTAATAAATTATCTTATTTGTGATCTAGTGATAGGTTGTATACTGTTTGAGTTCAATCAGGTGTGTTAGTTTCTGAGAATAAACCTTAGAGAATACCGAAGGGGCAATAATCAAAAATGGACAAGCCAGAGAAACTAGAGAATAATATGCTTTAATAATATTTTGACATCGAATCTTTGTTAAACTTTCCTTGTGAAAAAAAAAGTTTATAATTATGTATACAGTCACACCTGCCTGTGCAGTCACCTCTATTAAGCACATGAGTCACCTGCAATATTTATAAAGGTAAACATTTCTTGTCCTGTCGTAGAAAATGTCATAAGAATTGAACCTCTTTCAAGAGGTTACCTGTCTCATGAGGCAATTTTTTTCTGTCCCAAAGGTCATGACCTCTTAATACAGGTGTGACTGTAGATAATGACAGTGAACTATTCAACAAATAACAACAAAACAGACAACAATCCCTCACCTCAAGTCAATGTCCGTCATGGATGATTTCTAATCAACTATTATTAATAAAACAGACTTTGCAGAAAAATCATCAAATGTACAACTGCAGCCAAGCTTGCATCTGAATAGTTCTGTGGTTTATGATGAGTGGCAATACAATGAAGAAGTATTATATATACCATGGATCTTACGAATTTACTTATTTAAACCAACGAATCCGAAGGGTCCGAAGGATGAGTTGGTTTAAATAAGTTCATGAGTAAGATCCATGGTATATATGGTTTGTAACAGAAATTACATGATTGACAGATCTATGACGTCAAAATCATGGAATAACAGATATATGACGTCAAAATCATGGAATAACATCAAGATCTTCATGTTAGACCATGGTTTGTAAATGTTCACTATTTTTAAGTTGATTACTGCATAAAACATCAAAGGAAAAATGCGTATTTATGTTACAACAAAGAATATACAACACCACCAGAACAGTTCCAACTCAAGCCGAAAAATCGTACACGGATATATATACATGACCGCCAACTATCTCCTGGCTTGGTACATACCGGATACACTTCAATAAAAAGTGGCTGGGTACTTGTGGGGGGCACAGTAGATCTATGTCGTAATACGCGACCCAATTAAAATATTATATTGTCATCAAGCATTCATATAACAATTACAGCATACTACAAAAAATAATATGAATAACAATAATAGTCTGTCAGTTCATTATAAAGACAGTAAAACAAATAATTTAAACCACCTTCCCCAGACATCAAACATATCTGCTATATTTCTGTCAAACTCTATTTTCATGTTTCTATACATACGTTGCTCGATCTTGAGTTTTCTATGTAGTGTTTTGGAGATCATTGTTTGTCATTTTGTTTTTTTCTATTAGTCACTGTATCGTCTCTCATTCTTCGATTTATGGTTTCTGGGTACCCCTTTGTTATTTTCAAACATTTTTTTTGTATAAAGGAATCCCTGACAAACTTTTCTGCAGTTTTTTTATTTTTTTTAAAGAACGTATTTGATTGGATGCTTTTCCATATAACAAGAACTAATCAAAATGTACAATAGGGTGTACACAGATAAAGATATAGGAAACCATGGTATATAGGAACGTGCATATTAAGAAAGACGAATAAATTTGATTAATCTTTTGGATATTTTGAATTGAGTGTTAGAATGGGGTACAACTTTCCTTGTATATTCCAATTTCTACCAATATTTGTTTTTCAATTTTCAAGCAATTTGATTGGGCAAATACTTTGACAAGTTTCATATTCTTATTTTATGGATATCACTACAGTGCCCCTGATAAATTTATCAACGTTTCCTATAGACAAGAGGGGCCGTCGTAGCCGTGATCGTATGGTAGTTTGATTTACAACTACTTGTGCAATCTGTGCCTATCACCACTGATGTTGCAAGTTCGAATCTCGATCAGTGCGAGTTGTACAGCATTATGTGATAAAGTTTGTCAGTGACTTGAGACAGGTCGGTGGTCTCTCCGGGAACTCCGGTTTCCTCCAACAGTAAAACTGACCGCCACGATATAACTGAAATATTGTTGAAAGTGGGGTTAAACACCATCAAACAAAGATACACAATATATGAAGGGTTCCTATAGACAAGCATTCATAAAAACCTCGATAAGTGACGGACAGATAGGACATCGATCACATGTTGAAGAAAAGTAATAGAGGACGAAGTCCTTATAACGGTAGGCTGTCCGATTTTTCCTTCTATATTGATAGCCAAATATCTGTTCACCGGAAGTTTAAAAAAAAAATCAATTGATAATTTAGAAGCGCAAAAGAAATATATTTCAATGAAAAATTTCCAATTCTTTATTTATTTACTCTATGCAAAATCGAAATAAACTTGAAATAAAATTCTAATAAAAAAATCTCTTTCTACGAAACTCCCGACGGAAGAGCGGCGTACAGTAGGTAAAATGAACGGAATAGCCGTAACAAATCGGCTACAAAATTCATTCAAAATAACTTGTACAGATCATCGTATTATTGAAATTTTAGGACTTCGTCCTTCAAACAGGTTGCCTGTCTCATATTAGTTTAACAAGGTTAATCGGACAAATAAAAAAACACTTTTTTTTTCTTTTCTGTAATATATTTCCATTCAGAAATATCTAGTTTTATAATTAAAAGAGCACAAGTAGCAATATCAATATGCATTGTTATAAAAACAACAAGGCAAGCATTGATTTGTTTTCCTACAAACAAGTTTAAGATTTCAAAGCGAGTAGTATGAATCCCTAGAGATAAAAGCTTTATATCTGCTGTAATTGAGCGTAGTCCATAAACGTTCACATGAGTCTGATGTAGAGAGTTTTCATTGAGAAAGACAATGATGAATGACATGTTTTAACATTACACGGAAGGACAGAGGGGAAAGCGTTATATTACATGGATTGACAAGAGAGAGGAAATGAATGAGGGTGTGTCATTCATTTATAACAGAACTATACTGTATATATATATATCAGGGGAGGAGTTGGGGGTTACTTCGAAAAATATGGGGGACTATTTGTTGTCCCTCCCATTTTTCCCAAATATTCAATAAAAAGCTAGATTTTTAGCTTGGAAGCAAAATGTTATTGTCAAGTTATCAAAGGTAATAACGGCATGCTTTGAAATCAAGTGTCTTTTTTTCACCCCCCCCCCCCCCCCTCTCCTTTGCGTGGTCCACTCCTACGCCTCAGTATATAAATATTTTATTTAATCACTAGTAGATCTTTAAAACGAGAAAACAATGTTGATATCGTGTAAAATTAAAAATTAGATTGCGAAATTCTCATAATTTCTAATTGCCCAATCAATAGTCAATTTAAATCGATTTCGACTCATTATGTTCAACTGTTCTTGACCAAGTGTGTTAGTTAAGCTTCTTCGATTACATGCCGATCGTTCGGTTGTAAACAATATTTCCTTTACATAGAACTAGGATGACATTGATCTCGCTTCGACATAATACGACAGATAATAGTCTCGCTCTACTCAGAGTGAACTACTTAGAAACAATATCTGCCTCAAGACACTGACAGAATTTTCCACATAATGCTACATTGTGTATCGAGTACACCTGTCCTTGGAAGGACATAGAACACACAACATCAATAGTTATATAGACACCAATTGCATATTTATATGTAAATAAATTACCATACAATCGCGGCCATGATTGTTCCACGTCCATTAGATATGCCTTTAACTAAAACGCAACATGTCTTCCCCACATTCTCCATCATAAATTTCTTTGTAAAATAAAAATACAATAGTTGACGATATCTTAATTTATTAATATACATAAAAAGTTAAGCTCTTCACATCATGGACAAATAGTACAATTTGACCAATATTGCAATTCTATGCTTTCTCCTTTAAAGTTTGGTACGCCATAGAGAGGTTCCGAATAAAATGATATATGCACACATGTAGCGAAGCAGACGAGAGAAAACAAGATGGCGTAACAAGACATTACGTCCATGTTGCAGGGAACAAAGCTGCAAGAATTGGAGGGAAAATCTAATAAAATGACTAAAACATTTGTTACTACATGTGTATAAAAGCGATATTGCACAAATATTGAAAAATAATGTCTTCTAGCAGTTTGATGTACCGCTCAAGAAGATAATCCTCAGAGGTGGTGTCATAACCCTATATGTATCTAGAACATATGAAATAAGAAAATTTGCTACAGATATCTTGTACTCTTCAAGAGATAGCTCATAAAATACAAAACGAAGTCGCATAATTAAGCTAATACACATGAACCATCTGCCCTTAGAGATGCTATTAAAATGGTCTTGTATTTTTTAACGTCAGAAGAACCTTTTTTTTCTTCATATTTATGAATAATTGCTATATTTATATAAATATTATCATAGAATTAGGTTAAAAAAGAATTGATTACGAATAAAATTGTATCATTAAAACTTATAATTAAATCGATAAGAACTTATTACAAGTCAATCGGTGATTTATCAAAATTGAATGCAACCCCGCGGGAACCCCGGGGTATAGAAATGGGATCGAGAGCTTCTTCGGCTTGAAGGGGCGTCCGTACAAATAACAGACTGTACCATGTGACATAGGACATTTAAATATTAAAGTACATCAATAACAATTGACTATCACCTATGGTCAGTTAATGAGTAGCCTTTTGATATTTAAATGTAATATGTCGCATGGTACAATGAAATATTATACAGATATATCATGTTTGGAAGGGGTATTTGCGAAAAATACCAGTCGAGAGACGAAATTTAGTCTCAAGACTGGTATTTTTCGCAAATACCCCTTCCAAACATGATATATCTGTTTAATTACACCGAATATTATTTAGAACACTGGCTAAATAAATAATACCTTTTGCTTGTCGTTTTCGGGACTTAACATGATGTATCTTTTTAATTCTACCGAATGATGTTACATAAAACGCACAATTGATAACGTTTCACAAAAATTGTTACAAGCGTCTCGGTGAAGGGTAAAAACGGCAAATACGATTATTACATAAAACGCACAACTGATAACGTTTTTCAAATTTTGTTACAAGCGTCTCTGTGAAGGGTAAAAACGGCAAATACGATTTTGCAAATACCATTAAAAAAAGTTAAATCTTATGCAAATACACCTACATGAAGTAAAAATTCTGCAAATTCACACTGCAAGGCCTGAATTTGTAAAAAATATCACGGCTATTAACCAATCAGAACCCAGCATTCTTATATAAAGTGTAATTAACATTGAAAGCACATGTCAATTATTTTGTTTTCATGGCTTGGTTATTACACTATTTGTACTCACTTCATCCAGATTTTTACACTTTAGTAAATATAATTAACATAGAGACCTAATGGGTAACTTTTTAAATAATGGACCGAAAATTTTGAAATTAATTGTCACAGTTCGTATATATCATATATTAATAAACATCTAGAAAATAATTGTTGATTTGAAAACTGGATTTTTAAGAATTTTTTTCTGAAAATTTATAGAAGTCAAACGGCTATATCACATAGATTGGACACATGGTTGGCCCTAAATATTTTAATGTGATCAAGGTCAGGTAATATGAGCGACTGCTATTTATATGACTGGTTAACGAGATATGGATCTAATAATGTAAACATGACGCACTTTATTTTGACCAATTTAACAAATTAAATGAAGTTTGAAAACGAGGGCACACTAATGAGTTAGGCTATTGGTGTGCATCTTTTTTTCTTTTTTTTCTTTTTTTTTACATTTCAAACATTTGTGTATAATATACGGAACCGAGCTAGATTTTTTTTACACAAACACAAACAAAAATACATGAAGAATCGGTATTTTTTTTTTTTCAAATTATAAGAAATGTTTTTCGCTTAAAACTGCAAGGTCAGTTTAATTATTTTTTGCATCTTTCATATTAATTAATGTTTTTCTACAAATTTTGCGACATATTTTTTTTCTTCAAATAAAACTTAGCCCAAAGCACCCTAAGACTAAATTGTTTCCTAACCATTCATCAATCATGGTATACAATTTACTGGTATTCTATTGCATGTAAAACCGTCATAGGGTAGAGTTATGGTGTTTAACGCCATTTTCAACAATATTTCAGTTAGTTTAAACATATTTTATTGTCCAAAAACATGACAATAGGATCAGATACAAGTTTTTCAACTTAGAACATCTTCTCCTTTATATAAACAATATACAAATACAGTTGAACATAAATACACAAAAGCTACAGTTTTTCTTAATAATTAGAAAAACAACAAAAAACAACAACATGAAATGTACGAGTGCAACACAATTTGAAATTTACCCAATAACAAATCGAACAGACCTTTACAATAAATGGACTAGTTTATAGAACACACCTAGAATGAAGAATATTTCAGTTTCATTGATGGAGGAAACCGGAGTACCCGGAGAAAACCACTGTCCTTTTGTAAGTCACCGACAATTGATTCATTGATTTATTGTGTTTAACGCCATTTTCAGCAATATTTCAGCTATATCATGGCAACCAGTTTTAGTGGTGGAAGAAACCGGAGTACCCGGAGAGATCAACCGACCATGGGCAGCAACTGTTAAACTTTATCACTTGCGCCTGCGAGTCGAATGCACCCTTTTTGTAATTTACAGAGCCGGACGCGAACCCACGCCGTATTGGTGATAGGCTTGTATGGGTTGTTAGGTAATCCAACTACCTAACTCATTGAGACACCCGGGCCCTCAAGTCACCGACAAGCTATATCACATAATGTTGTATGGAGTACACCTCACCATGAGCGGGATTCGAACTCACAACGTTAGTGGTGATAGACACTGATTGCACAGGTAGTTGTAAATCAAACTACCATACGATCACGACCACGACGGCCTCTGATATGCGTGTGGAAACCTTCAAGAACACTTGAGGTTGGTATCGGGGCGCGAATCCACATCATTGGTGTTAGGCTTGGGGTCGAAGTGGACGACCTTTACCAACTTGGACCCCAAGTCCCACCAGATTATTTTGGCATGTTCCAATTGACATTTACATACATGTATACTATCACTTGACCAACCTCGGATGATTCCGATGCTCTTTCATCATCATCTTGATAGGTGTATGGATATGTATAAAACCGAAACATTTCAATACTCCGGCTGATGGTTTACTCATTTATTAATGCGTATATAAACAAAAATTCGGAAACCAGCTTTCTCATGGATGTACATGTGCGAACTTTGGAATATGTTTTGAAACAAAACAATTAAAGACTTACAATGAACGTGATACGTTGATTGTTTTACCAACATAAGTCTGAGCGTCACTTGTTTTTAAGAGAATGCTATGGTCACTGTTCTGTCCGAGATTAGTGTTGAGTGCCGAAACATTCGAGGAGTTCCGATTGTATAATCTATAGGTTGAACGTATATATCATTTATGGAGTATGTATGTGTACTGGGAAATATAACCTGACAACAAAAAAACATTGTCGGCGCAAAAACAATATTTTTGAGCCATGTTTATCTCGAATGAGAGTCGAGAGTCGTACAGTTCGATTAAAATAATCTAATATAACATGTATGACGGCTATGTTTGATTCTTGAAAATTAAGTTAGTACCAGAAACAATTGTTTTATAAATATCTGTTGGTACATACATCATTCTTCCTTTACTGTGCATTTTCCGAGAAAAATACCTCAAACTTATTCAGAGTTAGATATGGTAAAACGCAAAAGCGCTGCTGTCTCTAAATTAGTTTCCAATAAAATTGCAGCATTATCGCCATTTTTATTAATTGACAGTTTAATATCGCCATCGCGTGCTCTTAAAATGTCAAAATGTGACACCAATGCAGCAAAAGTTCTCTAAATTACAACAAATTTTATAAAATATTTAAAATGTCAATACGGATATTTGAGCATGCCAAATTCAACAGGAAGTCATTAGGTTGATACTGTAGAAATGTTATCATTTAACATTGCTTTTTGTGTACACCACCCTACTTATACTGGAAAATACAAGGTTAACCTCATCAATCACCTCTGAATTATAGATGACAACATTACATTAGAGGCAGACATACACGCAGACGGCAAACTATTAAAAGTACATTGCAATCACCTGTATACCGACTAGTATTTACCTATTTCTTTTTTATATATTTTTTGCAATCAAGACAAAATCCCAACCGTTAAAGTAAATCTATAAAGTTATTGGAATAATTCGAAAATGAAAATAAAGATGCAAGCAACATGAATGAACTGTATAACAATTGCACATTTTTCTGATAACAAAAAAAAATAATTGCTTAAGTGGATGTAAGCGGCCTAGCTCTATTTGACACTTGCGTAGACCGGGTTATGCTGTGTTGGCAAACGATTCTCATAAATAATTAATTACGCAATGTTCTCAAATGTAGGTATGACGTCAATCACACAGAGCTAATTCGTTTAGCCTGGAATTCGCCAGTCACTTCTTGTAGTAGAATACATTTAAAATAGTTGACAAAATACTCTTTAAAAGCATATATCATTTAAAGGCATACAAGCTTTCAGAATTATTTTTTTTTTTATATTAAAAGTTGCCAATATTCGATGTTTTATACTAATTGCAGTTGATTTTTTTCATAATATCATACGTAAATAGCCTGGAACGAAGGAAATACGTCGCTGTTTGATTCTCTTGCATCCAGTAAAGCATTCAATGTTAACCGCAGAATATTCATATATTCATGATATGATCATTGATGACCTACACAGTGACCTCATTTGGTAAGGCGTTTACGCATGTGCGAAATTGTTTGCTGAAAAAAAACACATGTTATAAATAAAAATATTGACGGATCCTACGCGAAAACGACACAAGGGAGGATTCAGCAAGCTTTGTGTAAAAATAAAAAATAAAAGATGTTATACAGACCTACTCCATTTTTCAACACGTAAGCATAATTTAGTATCTTCTTTCGGCTGAATTGTATTTTGACAGTAGAATTGCATCGTAGTTTTTTATATATTATTTTTTTCAGGAGAAAACGCTAGGCGATATCTCTTTTAAATTAGAGACTAAAATAATGACCTTCATGTCTGTTTTTTTCTAAAAAAAAATTAATCAAGGCAACTCAAGTGTTGTCAATAATATGCAATACAATTTGTTTACAATTTTCACTGTATCGGGCCCCTTTGCAGAGTTTGGGTTTGTTTTTATTGATTTCATCACGTATTTTCGATTTTAAGTGACATTCTTACTAAATACCATTATATAATATTAACTGCTTACCCCGGGATCCAATTTCATAGATATATATCTTAAGTTATATTAATTCTAACCAATATTTACCTACAACATGCTTTCTGGTTATTCATAGCAGTTATCAGTTTCCGGTAAACTTCGGAAAAGAAGCCGACTTATAATTAGGTGTGTTAATGGCGATTTCACCAACAGACATTCGAATTCTTTTCACTAATTATTATAACATATTTTTTAAACCTGGCTTCTTGTTCAGAACATTTTATTAGTATAAAACATCGAATATTGGCAACTTTTAATATAAACAAAAACAATCAATTCTGACAGCCTGTATGGCTTTAATAAAAATTAGCACAGTCTTGACTGCATCTTGGGACATCATTATTCCCAGGCCCACTGAGAGGGGGGGTCAGCCGGGAGGGCGCCTCGGGGCCCATGAGTTTAGGGGGCCCACAAGCTGTTTTCTAAATCACAATTCATCAATTCATTTTTGTTGTACTGATTCCTTGCTTATGACACACCGTGGTGGAATTAGTTTGAGTATCATTATTTGGAGAATTGGGGGAGGGGGGCCAAGTTTCCTTTTGTCATGGGGCCCACAAATTCTCTTGGCGACCCTAATTATTCCTCTCCTATGTCTCGAGTTAAACCAACGTTTGATCTTTGCCTAGGTTATTGTGTTATTGGTATGCATCGTCACTTTGAGTTATTTTTAAGCTGTATCGTGACTATGCTATAGACTATTAGAGAGAGAGAGAGGAGAAAGTCGTGACATATCGAACAGACCGGTGAAACACGCAGCAAACTTCAGGTGGGTAGCATTGATGGTTTATGGTGTTTAACGCCACTTTCAACAACACTTCAGTTATATCGTGGCGGTCAGTTTTATTGGTGGAGGAAACAGGAGTACCCGGTGAAAACCACTGACCTGTCGCAAGTCACTGACAAACTTTATCACATAATGTTGTATCGAGTACACCTCACCTGTGTGGTGTTCGAACTCACAACTTTAGTGGTGATATGCATTGACTGCACAGGTAGTTATACATCCAGCTACCATACGATCACGACCACGAAGGCTACCGGGTAATATTGAGATGTGAACTCGCGTCAATAATGGCGTTAGGCTAGTGGTGAGAATTCAACGACCATAAGCACCTGACCACCCCACCTTATGCCCAGCCCCCTCGCTTTCAAATGTAAATGAGCGTCTTAACCATTGATAAATATTCATATGTATTTTAAATGGTCAAAAATGCAATGGGCTGAATAGCATAAGAAAAGGTCTTATCAAAATTGTCGATCTTTTATTTATTTATTTATTTATTTATTTTTATTTTATTTATTTATTTATTTATTTATTTATTTATTTATTTATTTATTTATTATTTATTTATTTATTTATTTATTTATTTATTTATTTATTTATTTATTTATTTATTTATTTATTTATTATTTATTTATTTATTTATTTATTTATTTATTTATTTATTTATTTTTGTTGAAGAATTGTAAACAAATTCCCCAAAAATCTTATTTCAAGTAGATTGTTAATATGGGGTCTAATGATGTCAAAAATACAAAAATATCTAGTTTTAAACATTTCTTACGACCGTGCAATTCTATCCATACCTATCATACATAATACATTTAGCTTTTCTGAGATATTTTAATATGTACAAGATAACATTTGAAATTTTATTTCGAAACTGTTTAAAAGTTAAATTGGATTCTTTTTTTAAGTACAATAACGATATAATTCAATACTATATAAATATGATACTCTTTCAATATGAGCTACATCCCTTATGTCTATACAAGAGAATATATAGCATGACGTTGGCTCCACATTTCTTTTTTACAAGTAAAAATAATCATTTAATAATTTCCTTGTTTAATCATTTTTTCATACTGGTTTTCTCTCATTTCCAGAGGGATGAGAGTGGGGTTCTGACCATTGTCAGAATAATCTTCTTGCCATTGAACGTTCAGCCATGTCCCCCCCCCCTTTTTTAACTCGTTTTTGAGAGGGATGAGAGTGGGGTTCTGACCATTGTCAGAATAATCTTCTTGCCATTGAACGTTCAGCCATGTGACCCCCCCCCCTTTTTTTAACTCGTTTTTGAGAGGGATGAGAGTGGGGTTCTGACCATTGTCAGAATAATCTTCTTGCCATTGAACGTCCAACCATGTGACCCTTCTTTCTTTACTCGCTTCTAGAGGTATGTGAGTGGGGTTCTGACCAATATCAGGATAATCCTATTCCCATTGAACGTTCAACCATGTGACCCCCCCCCCCTCTTTTTACTCGTTTTTTAAAGGAATGAGAGTGGGTTCTGACCAATATCAGGATAATCCTATTCCAATTGAACGTTCTACCATGTGACCCCCCTTTTTTCTTCTTCTTTCAATGGCGTCTGTCTTTACTTGATTTTAGTTGTTGTGGAATGTACAGGTATTTCTTGAACTAATCAGTAAAAAAACCAATACAGGTTATGGATCATTAGGTTGATTGTCTATAATATTAGAGTGTAATGATTTTTATTCAACTTTCCATAGAATCTCGGGGAATTGATTTTGTAGCGATTTCAATGCTATAGCTATGCGGATACCACAAAATGTAGTTCAATTCATTTAAGTACATGGGGGATATATACCAATTTTCGTGGTTTGAGGAAACATTGTATTTTCGTGGATAGATTGATTTGATTTTTGGTGTTTAACGCCACTTTCAGCAATATTTCAGCTATATCTTGGCGACCAGTTATAGAAGCCGGAGTACCCGGAGATAATCACCGACCATGGGCAAGCAACTGGTAAACTTTATCACTTGCGGCTGCGAGTCGAGTGCACCCTTTACAAATCTGGACGCGAACCCACGCCGTATCGGTGATAGGCTTGTATGAGTTGTTAGGCAATCCAACTACCTAACTCATTGAGCCACCCGGGCCCTTCGTGGATAGATAGTACATATAAATTCCTAAATATATTCGCTGAATTCTTAATTTCGTGGGGTACGTCGTGGTCGTGATCGTATGGTAGTTTAATTTACAACTACCTGTGCAATCAACGCCTATCTCCACTAAAGTTGTGAGTTCGAATCCCATTCATGGCAAGGTGTACTCGATACACCATTATGTGATAAAGTTTGTCAGTGATTTGTACCAGGTCTGTGGTTTTTTTCCGGGTACTCCGGTTTCCTCCACCAATTAAACTGACCGCCACAATTTAACTGAAATATTGTTGAAAGTGGCGTTAAACACCATAAACACAATTTCGTGATTTAAAACGAACCACGACATCCACGACAATAGTTATACCGTGAATAAAAATGAAGACACAGTATCTATATTGTTTCTATATTAACTATCTTCAAGAGACTATCAGGTCTTACATATACTTTGTTCTATTTATCTGCCATCTTGAATACGTATTTTCGTTATGAAAAACACTTAAACAGTGATGGTCATCAATTCCACCATTAACAACAAAACACACAATAACATCTCTTCTTAATTCAATGAACACAAAAAAAAAAGACAGCGTCATATGATGTTGGAAATCAAGGTCCTGGCATGGAACAGGTACAAACATATGACGGGTTAAACTTGTAAATGGGATCCCAGCCTTCCCATCTTGATAACTGGATCTCCAAAGGGGATGCATATCATAAACAAACGATATTTATTTGTTTTCTCGAGATATACAAGTATATATCGTTTGAATTTTGTTTGAAGAAATTTCCGAAGACTGGAAGTCCCGAACCATTTTTATAATCAGGAATTGTGATATTTACACTAGCTGCTCAGCAAAGACAATAGTCTTCTTTTTAAATACCATATAAGCTCATATTCTCCGCTTTATCAAAAGGTTAATGTCTACAATATTATGTTCGGTTCCCTTTTCTTTTTCCATTAAGAAGACTATGATTATTCTTGAGGGATATGCATTTGAAATGCTGAAGGTGAGTATCGTTATTTCAGGGCATCCTATTACATTTCCGAATGGAAACATTAGAAGACTGGTTTACCATTATCAGCCGTATAGGGTACCAGGGGATTTCCTAAAGTATTAAGTCGGCTATTCTAATGCTATTAAACACGTCTGACCTTTGCAAAAAAGCATTACTGATATATGACATATTTGACCTATCATAGACATAGATATATCTATTTGTAATTAATTCCTAACGAACGATCAGCATATATTTTAAATGGCGGAAGCTTATTATTATTGCATGATGAACACTTGATATTTGATATTTTCTCTACTTTGTGGGCGATTCTAATCTGAATGCATCGTTAATAGGCAATTTCATATTTTCCTGATCATTGTTTTTTCTGGTGTTTCCCTTTTAATTCAGTGTCGGGGGAGATATTACTAATACAGCACATTGATACATGTATGAAGGTGGAATGTTCTCATATTGCATTGTTATACTTCAGCATCTTTTTTTCAATAGAAAATCAAGTATAATATTTTAACTAATAAATCCTAAATTCCTTGTTTTCTCTATTTCACCGGTCATCATTTTTTTTTTACTGATGACCGGGCGAACAAGTGATCTAGACCATTCGTTCTATATGTATCGGGCACCAGAACAGATTTATTTGGTGTTTGACTAAATACCGGTAACACATAAGTTTATTTGGCCCCTTTATTAGGACTCAAAATCACGCGATTGTAAAGGTACAATATAAAATGTAAAACACAGTTCCATCACAGCCAGTTCACAAAACTTCCGTAACTTGTCAATAAAAATACATTCAAGTTTAATTGAAAGCTTCATTGATTTTAACTTTATTTTTTCAGTTTTATTATGTCGACCGAATGGTTAGTGCATACCTTACCTAACTGAAGTCAAACCGGATTTGACAGTAATGGATCGCCGTATAAAACAAATTAAAAGATGCTGTAAACTTCAACATTTTCTTATGCACAAACCATTCTTATTGAGGGAATGGAGGGGCCTGAATTTGTTATCAATGCGATTTATTGCCATAAAAATCTGCTTCAGTGTCAATATCTCCCTTTTCTCCTGTATACCTTTAGTCGATTTTGAAAAAAACGAGTCGAATCGATTCGAAACAAATCTCTCCGATTCAGAAATCCCAGCCCCCTCTCAGATAGAAAATGACCTGTGCAATCAGTGCCTATTACCACTAAAGTTGTGAGTTAGAACCGTGTTCATGGTGAGGTGTACACGGTGAGTTAGAACTGTGTTCATGGCGAGGTGTACACGGTGAGTTAGAACCGTGTTCATGGCGAGGTGTACACGGTGAGTTAGAACCGTGTTCATGGCGAGGTGTACACGGTGAGTTAGAACTGTGTTCATGGCGAGGTGTACACGGTGAGTTAGAACCGTGTTCATGGCGAGGTGTACACGGTGAGTTAGAACCGTGTTCATGGTGAGGTGTACACGGTGAGTTAGAACTGTGTTCATGGCGAGGTGTACACGGTGAGTTAGAACCGTGTTCATGACGAGGTGTACACGGTGAGTTAGAACTGTGTTCATGGCGAGGTGTACACGGCGAGTTAGAACCATGTTCATGGTGAGGTGTACACGGTGAGTTAGAACTGTGTTCATGGCGAGGTGTACACGGCGAGTTAGAACCATGTTCATGGTGAGGTGTACACGGTGAGTTAGAACTGTGTTCATGGCGAGGTGTACACGGCGAGTTAGAACCGTGTTCATGGTGAGGTGTACACGGTGAGTTAGAACCGTGTTCATGGTGAGGTGTACACGGTGAGTTAGAACCGTGTTCATGGTGAGGTGTACACGGTGAGTTAGAACCGTGTTCATGGCGAGGTGTACACGGCGAGTTAGAACCGTGTTCATGGCGAGGTGTACACGGCGAGTTAGAACCGTGTTCATGGCGAGGTGTACACGGTGAGCTAGAACCGTGTTCATGGCGAGATGTACACGTGAGTTAGAACCGTGTTCATGGCCAGGTGTACACGGTGAGTTAGAACCGTGTTCATGGCGAGGTGTACACGGTGAGCTAGAACCGTGTTCATGGCGAGGTGTACACGGCGAGTTAGAACCGTGTTCATGGCGAGGTGTACACGGTGAGCTAGAACCGTGTTCATGGCGAGATGTACACGGTGAGCTAGAACCGTGTTCATGGCGAGGTGTACACGGTGAGTTAGAACCGTGTTCATGGCGAGGTGTACACGGTGAGCTAGAACCGTGTTCATGGCGAGGCTTGTACACGGCGAGTTAGAACGGTGTTCATGACGAGGTGTACACGGTGAGTTAGAACCGTGTTCATGGCGAGGTGTACACGGTGAGTTAGAACTGTGTTCATGGCGAGGTGTACACGGCGAGTTAGAACCGTGTTCATGGTGAGGTGTACACGGTGAGTTAGAACTGTGTTCATGGCGAGGTGTACACGGCGAGTTAGAACCGTGTTCATGGTGAAGTGTACACGGTGAGTTAGAACCGTGTTCATGGTGAGGTGTACACGATGAGTTAGAACCGTGTTCATGGTGAGGTGTACACGGTGAGTTAGAACCGTGTTCATGGTGAGGTGTACACGGTGAGTTAGAACCGTGTTCATGGCGAGGTGTACACGGCGAGTTAGAACCGTGTTCATGGCGAGGTGTACACGGTGAGCTAGAACCGTGTTCATGGCGAGATGTACACGGTGAGTTACAACCGTGTTCATGGCGAGGTGTACACGGTGAGTTAGAACCGTGTTCATGGCGAGGTGTACACGGTGAGCTAGAACCGTGTTCATGGCGAGATGTACACGGTGAGTTAGAACCGTGTTCATGCCGAGGAGTACACGGTGAGTTAGAACCGTGTTCATGGCGAGGTGTACACGGTGAGTTAGAACCGTGTTCATGGCGAGGTGTACACGGCGAGTTAGAACCGTGTTCATGACGAGGTGTAGACGGTGAGTTAGAACCGTGTTCATGGCGAGGTGTACACGGTGAGTTAGAACCGTGTTCATGGCGAGGTGTACACGGTGAGTTAGAACCGTGTTCATGACGAGGTGTACACGGTGAGTTAGAACTGTGTTCATGGCGAGGTGTACATGGCGAGTTAGAACCGTGTTCATGGTGAGGTGTACACGGTGAGTTAGAACTGTGTTCATGGCGAGGTGTACACGGCGAGTTAGAACCGTGTTCATGGTGAGGTGTACACGTTGAGTTAGAACTGTGTTCATGGCGAGGTGTACACGGCGAGTTAGAACCGTGTTCATGGTGAGGTGTACACGGTGAGTTAGAACCGTGTTCATGGTGAGGTGTACACGGTGAGTTAGAACCGTGTTCATGGTGAGGTGTACACGGTGAGTTAGAACCGTGTTCATGGCGAGGTGTACACGGTGAGTTAGAACCGTGTTCATGGCGAGGTGTACACGGCGAGTTAGAACCGTGTTCATGGCGAGGTGTACACGGTGAGCTAGAACCGTGTTCATGGCGAGATGTACACGGTGGGTTAGAACCGTGTTCATGGCGAGGTGTACACGGTGAGTTAAAACCGTGTTCATGGCGAGGTGTACACGGTGAGCTAGAACCGTGTTCATGGCGAGGTGTACACGGCGAGTTAGAACCGTGTTCATGGCGAGGTGTACACGGTGAGCTAGAACCGTGTTCATGACGAGATGTACACGGTGAGTTAGAACCGTGTTCATGGCGAGGTGTACACGGTGAGTTAGAACCGTGTTCATGGCGAGGTGTACACGGTGAGCTAGAACCGTGTTCATGGCGAGGTGTACACGGCGAGTTAGAACCGTGTTCATGACGAGGTGTACACGGTGAGTTAGAACCGTGTTCATGGCGAGGTGTACACGGTGAGTTAGAACCGTGTTCATGGAGAGGTGTACACGGTGAGCTAGAACCGTGTTCATGGCGAGGTGTACACGGTGAGCTAGAACCGTGTTCATGGCGAGGTGTACACGGCGAGTTAGAACCGTGTTCATGGCGAGGTGTACACGGCGAGTTAGAACCGTGTTCATGGCGAGGTGTACACGGTGAGTTAGAACCGTGTTCATGGCGAGATGTACACGGTGAGTTAGAACCGTGTTCATGGCGAGGTGTACACGGTGAGTTAGAACCGTGTTCATGGCGAGGTGTACACGGTGAGCTAGAACCGTGTTCATGGCGAGGTGTACACGGCGAGTTAGAACCGTGTTCATGGCGAGGTGTACACGGTGAGCTAGAACCGTGTTCATGGCGAGGTGTACACGGCGAGTTAGAACCGTGTTCATGGCGAGGTGTACACGGTGAGCTAGAACCGTGTTCATGACGAGGTGTACACGGTGAGTTAGAACCGTGTTCATGGTGAGGTGTACACGGTGAGTTAGAACCGTGTTCATGGTGAGGTGTACACGGTGAGTTAGAACCGTGTTCATGGCAAGGTGTACACGGTGAGTTAGAACTGTGTTCATGGCGAGGTGTACACGGTGAGTTAGAACCGTGTTCATGGCGAGGTGTACACGGTGAGTTAGAACCGTGTTCATGGCGAGGTGTACACGGTGAGCTAGAACCGTGTTCATGGCGAGGTGTACACGGCGAGTTAGAACCGTGTTTATGACGAGGTGTACACGGTGAGTTAGAACCGTGTTCATGGCGAGGTGTACACGGTTAATTTTTGAACCGTGTTCATGGCGAGGTGTACACGGTGAGCTAGAACCGTGTTCATGGCGAGGTGTACACGGTGAGTTAGAACTGTGTTCATGACGAGGTGTACATGGTGAGTTAGAACCATGTTCATGGCGAGGTGTACACGGTGAGTTAGAACCGTGTTCATGGCGAGGTGTACACGGTGAGCTAGAACCGTGTTCATGACGAGGTTTACACGGTGAGCTAGAACCGTGTTCATGGCGAGGTGTACACGGTGAGTTAGAACCGTGTTCGTGACGAGGTGTACACGGTGAGTTAGAACCGTGTTCGTGACGAGGTGTACACGGTGAGTTAGAACCGTGTTCATGGCGAGGTGTACACGGTGAGTTAGAACCGTATTCATGGCGAGGTGTACACGGTGAGTTAGAACTGTGTTCATGGTGAGGTGCACACGGTGAGTTATAACCGTGTTCATGACGAGGTATACACGGTGAGTTAGAACCGTGTTCGTGACGAGGTGTACACGGTGAGTTAGAACTGTGTTCATGGCAAGGTGTACACGGTGAGTTAGAACCGTGTTCATGGCGAGGTGTACACGGTGAGTTAGAACCGTGTTCATGGTGAGGTGTACACGGTGAGCTAGAACCGTGTTCATGACAAGGTGTACACGGTGAGTTAGAACCGTGTTCATGGTGAGGTGTACACGGTGAGTTAGAACTGTGTTCATGGCGAGGTGTACACGGTGAGTTAGAACTGTGTTCATGGCGAGGTGTACACGGTGAGTTAGAACCGTGTTCATGACGAGGTGTACACGGTGAGTTAGAACCGTGTTCATGGTGAGGTGTACACGGTGAGTTAAAACCGTGTTCATGGTGAGGTGTACACGGTGAGTTAGAACCGTGTTCATGGCGAGGTGTACACGGTGAGTTAGAACTGTGTTCATGGCGAGGTGTACACGGTGAGTTAGAACCGTGTTCATGACGAGGTGTACACGGTGAGTTAGAACCGTGTTCATGGTGAGGTGTACACGGTGAGCTAGAACCGTGTTCATGGCGAGGTGTACACGATGAGTTAGAACCGTGTTCATGACAAGGTGTACACGGTGAGTTAGAACCGTGTTCATGGTGAGGTGTACACGGTGAGTTAGAACTGTGTTCATGGCGAGGTGTACACGGTGAGTTAGAACCGTGTTCATGGCGAGGTGTACACGTTGAGTTAGAACCGTGTTCATGACGAGGTGTACACGGTGAGTTAGAACCGTGTTCATGGTGAGGTGTACACGGTGAGTTAGAACCGTGTTCATGGTGAGGTGTACACTGTGAGTTAGAACCGTGTTCATGGCGAGGTGTACACGGTGAGTTAGAACTGTGTTCATGGCGAGGTGTACACGGTGAGTTAGAACCGTGTTCATGGCGAGGTGTACACGGTGAGTTAGAACCGTGTTCATGGCGAGGTGTACACGGTGAGCTAGAACCGTGTTCATGGCGAGGTGTACACGGCGAGTTAGAACCGTGTTCATGACGAGGTGTACACGGTGAGTTAGAACCGTGTTCATGGCGAGGTGTACACGGTTAATTTTTGAACCGTGTTCATGGCGAGGTGTACACGGTGAGCTAGAACCGTGTTCATGGCGAGGTGTACACGGTGAGTTAGAACCGTGTTCATGACGAGGTGTACACGGTGAGTTAGAACCGTGTTCATGGCGAGGTGTACACGGTGAGCTAGAACCGTGTTCATGACGAGGTGTACACGGTGAGCTAGAACCGTGTTCATGGCGAGGTGTACACGGTGAGTTAGAACCGTGTTCGTGACGAGGTGTACACGGTGAGTTAGAACCGTGTTCGTGACGAGGTGTACACGGTGAGTTAGAACCGTGTTCATGGCGAGGTGTACACGGTGAGTTAGAACCGTGTTCATGGCGAGGTGTACACGGTGAGTTAGAACTGTGTTCATGGTGAGGTGTACACGGTGAGTTAGAACCGTGTTCATGACGAGGTGTACACGGTGAGTTAGAACCGTGTTCGTGACGAGGTGTACACGGTGAGTTAGAACTGTGTTCATGGCGAGGTGTACACGGTGAGTTAGAACCGTGTTCATGGCGAGGTGTACACGGTGAGTTAGAACCGTGTTCATGGCGAGGTGTACACGGTGAGCTAGAACCGTGTTCATGACAAGGTGTACACGGTGAGTTAGAACCGTGTTCATGGTGAGGTGTACACGGTGAGTTAGAACTGTGTTCATGGCGAGGTGTACACTGTGAGTTAGAACCGTGTTCATGGCGAGGTGTACACGGTGAGTTAGAACCGTGTTCATGACGAGGTGTACACGGTGAGTTAGAACCGTGTTCATGGTGAGGTGTACACGGTGAGTTAGAACCGTGTTCATGGTGAGGTGTAAACGATGAGTTAGAACCGTGTTCATGGTGAGGTGTACACGGTGAGTTAGAACCGTGTTCATGGCGAGGTGTACACGGTGAGTTAGAACTGTGTTCATGGCGAGGTGTACACGGTGAGTTAGAACCGTGTTCATGACGAGGTGTACACGGTGAGTTAGAACCGTGTTCATGGTGAGGTGTACACGGTGAGCTAGAACCGTGTTCATGGCGAGGTGTACACGGTGAGTTAGAACCGTGTTCGTGACGAGGTGTACACGGTGAGTTAGAACTGTGTTCATGGTGAGGTGTACACGGTGAGTGAGAACCGTGTTCATGGTGAGGTGTACACGGTGAGTTAGAACCGTGTTCATGGTGAGGTGTACACGGTGAGTTAGAACCGTGTTCATGACGAGGTGTACACGGTGAGTTAGAACCGTGTTCGTGACGAGGTGTACACGGTGAGTTAGAACTGTGTTCATGGCGAGGTGTACACGGTGAGTTAGAACCGTGTTCATGGCGAGGTGTACACGGTGAGTTAGAACCGTGTTCATGGCGAGGTGTACAAGGTGAGCTAGAACCGTGTTCATGACAAGGTGTACACGGTGAGTTAGAACCGTGTTCATGGTGAGGTATACACGGTGAGTTAGAACTGTGTTCATGGCGAGGTGTACACGGTGAGTTAGAACCGTGTTCATGGCGAGGTGTACACGGTGAGTTAGAACCGTGTTCATGGCGAGGTGTACAAGGTGAGCTAGAACCGTGTTCATGACAAGGTGTACACGGTGAGTTAGAACGTGTTCATGGTGAGGTATACACGGTGAGTTAGAACTGTGTTCATGGCGAGGTGTACACGGTGAGTTAGAACCGTGTGCATGGCGAGGTGTACACGGTGAGTTAGAACCGTGTTCATGGCGAGGCGTACACGGTGAGTTAGAACCGTGTTCATGGCGAGGAGTACACGGTGAGTTAGAACCGTGTTCATGGCGAGGTGTACATGATACAAATATTATGTGATGAAGTTTGTCAGTGACTTGCGGTGGTTTTCTCCTCCAATAAAACTGACCGCCACGATATAATTGTAATATTGTTGAAAGTGGCGTTAAACACCATAAACCTAAACCAGATAGAAAATGATTGATCCCTTATATTGATATGTGCCTGGTCTTAATCTCTCATTATAGGCATATTCCAATAGACATGTAAATTATTTGACCGCATTACCAGAAATAATACTTGTTGTGATACTTTAGCCCTACAGGAAAAATCATCATACGAAAAAATACATACAAAATATTGTAAAACAGTTTTAGGCCTTAAAAAACTGCATGTTACATTTCGACATTATCAGAGTTGGGGCGACTCCCTATTGCTTCCTTTATTAAAACTCAAGTCATGATGTAAGAATAAATACTAATAATATAAACCCATTAATTAAAGAATCCCTTAATGTTAATAAATCCTTATATGATGAAGGCTTCTACACATGGTATACTTTGGCATTAAATGTCTTTCAAGAATTTGATTTGAATGCTGAAGATTTTTCTAATATGGATAAGTGTTTCCATAAGATAAAAGTTCCATTTAAAAAAGAATTTAAAAAGGTTGTCCATAATAATTACATTCAGAAAACTAAAGACAAACTTTCAAAATTAACAGATAATTCAAAACTTTATTTGTATAATAAAATAAAACATAATATTGTTTTGGAAGAGTATTTGATACAGGAAAACAACTTTAAAAATAGACAACTCATAGCTTAATTTCGGACAAATGACCATTGTTTGCAAATTGAAACTGGTCGATATAATAATATACCCCGTCAACAAAGACTTTGCACTACTTGTAATATCTTAGAAGATGAATATCACTTCTTTTTAAATTGTCATTTAAACCAGCAACCAAGAAATTTACCAATAAATACTATTGAAAATAAATGTCCTTCTTTTACTAATATGTCACCCATGAATAAACTTGATTACATACTCAATCCAACTTCAGATCTTTTATCGGTTGTTTGTACCTTCATAAAACAATCACTAGACTTGAGATGATAGGGTCCGTGCCGGTCAAAGATTTCTCCTACATTTACATATATATTATGCTTGTGTTCTTTGTTGTTTTCTTTTTATATGTTTGCAAGCTTTTGAATAGTAATTGCTTGACCCATATGGGTGTAATATCCAATTTGAATAAATAAATACAATTATTATTGGGGGGGGGGGGGGGGGGGCGGGGGGTGGGGGCGGGGGTTTTATGTTTTATGTCTCAACAGAATATGTTTTGCACAACAAATTGTATTCAAATAACATTTTCAAAACCAATACAAACTGAAAATGTTTTGCTATAAATAATGACTTATCAACTTATCAACAATAATACATGTGAAATATATTTCCAGCGTTATTTTTATATATTTTTGGTAAGATTTACCTCCCTTAAAATAGACTGCAAGTCTTATTATCGTTTGCTGTCAACATGGTGAGGTTTGGCAATGTAAACGCCGACGAATTTACCTCAGCGCAGTATGTTTTTTTCTTTTATGTTCAGAATGAGATGTTATGTACAAAACATATTATTGTCTTCTCCCTCGGGAACAGTTTTCCTATAGTGTTGTCTGGCGAGAAGACATAGTGCCCTCGTCGTTGTCTCGGGCATTATATATCACCAAGCAACATGCACCATAGGAAAACAGTTCCCTCATGAGAATAAAATAATATAATAATAGTAAGTAAAATGGGTTCATATAGTAGCTCGCATGTTTAAATACCAGCTGCCTTAAATTTGAGAAATTGTCATTATTGAGTAATGTTGAGGTCAATGGTGTTGATCGTCACTTTCATCAATTTTTAGGGCCCGGATGGCTCAATGAGTTAGGTAGTTGGATTACCTAACAACTCATACAAGCCTATCACCAACACGGCGTGGGTTCGCGCCCGGCTTTGTAAATTACAAAAAGGGTGCACTCGACTCGCAGGTGATAAAGTTTGCCAGTTGCTTGCCCATGGTCGGTGGTTCTCTCCGGGTACTCCGGCTTCTTCCACCACTAAAACTGGTCGCCATGATATAGCTGAAATATTGCTGAAAGTGGCGTTAAACACAATAAATCAATCAATCATCAATTTTTAAGTTATATCGTGACTGCCAGATATTGTGAAATTCTAATGACGGAGACGAATGTACGGACTACAGAGGTTGTATGATGACAAAATCTAACGTGGTCTTTAACCAGGTTAGCTAAAAAGAATACACATTCTCTAATGGGTTACTAAAACAAAATTAACAGACGAGTCAAGTGATCCAATAGTCGCATATATATATATATATGTCCCTAGGCATTCATTTAAATTGGTGGACGACGATTCGACAAGCTAATACGAGTCTAATTCAAAATGATTCGGAGCGAAAGTATTAAAATACAAGTCATAAATCTGATATATATTGATTAAAGCATCAATAATTCATTTTTAACATGAAGAGCATGCATGTACATACCGTAGTCAAAGCAACTTGTCTCCTATATAAATGGCAGCTACAATAATTTCACATATAAATATACATGCAAAGTCGGAGCGTGTAACAATGATTTTGGCAGTACCTGGTCATCATTTTAAGCACTAGCCTCACATCTGTATATATTTAACGTTAATCGTATATTGTTTAATTAACTCTTTAATGATTCGATTGTTTATACTTAATAGGTGGGTAACGATACAGAGAGAAAGTTTTTATAAGTTTTGGGGCATTTATCTATCTATTAAATGTTTATATTGACATAAATAAGATTGTAAATGTGTAATTTCATCTGTTAGTTTATATACACCATTTAATCGTAGATTTGTGACGTACGTATATTATATTAACCAGACACACAATCTTAACCCCCCCCCCCCTCCCCCAAATTGACGCAATGGTGAACTCAAATGGAAACTTCAAAGTCACGATGAATAAAACTACAACCAAACCCGCCCCATGAAGTTAACTCTATTAGGCAGACACCTGTATTGAAAGGTCACATTTTCTTATCCTTTCATAGAAACTTTCGTATGAATTGAACCTCTTTTAAAGGATCACCTGTCTTATAAGGCCAATTTTTCATATTTTGTTTCACAAGTGACTTCTTAAAACAGGTTTGATCATATTATGAGCACAGAAGAAGATAACAAATTACTACCCTACCATTAGATCGCGGCCACAGAGAGCGACCGAAATTATGTGAACAATTAGATACACAGTTTATTATTGACTTGGTATTGTACCAAAGGACATTAACCAAGTTATACATGTATAGATAATTGTTACAAACAAGTCTGACGAACGAATCGGAAAACAAGGAGATGCCCGTCTTTCTGTGTGTTGTTTAATATTTCACTTCATATGATTGAATCACTTTTCATCAAGAAAAACTTAAATAATTGTATAAGAGGAACAAAAACTGCAAAAGTGATTAAATGAGGAGAAAAAACGTTTTAGTCAAACTATAGTTAAAAATAATGAACCTCATCTATATATATTTTTTCCCTTTTAAAATATATTTAAAATGACTTAACACCTCAGTCAGTTAAATTGTCTCACATAAAAAAGTTCTTTATAAAGAACATTTTCTAGATTAAATTACCGTGGTTTTTGACAGTTTAAAGGGAGTAGGGGTAATGCTTAAACAGATTCACCAGACCCGGGCGACCACAACAAAACAAAAATGCGGCATAAGACCGTTAACGTTTTTAAACCAGTTTAATGTGTGCATCTGTTATGGTATGAGAGTCGTTGTGAACAAATAGATAGTACCCTTGACCCGTTGGTGTAAAGACGTCATGACTGGATTGTACAAACAAATTAAATTTAAGTGTCAATTAAAATTTAACCTAAACTTAAAATTACTTGAAATGGACATGAAATTAATTTACACTCTATTTTTAAACGAGATTTAAATTGTACAACACAGTCCAGGTCATTATAACGTTTGCGTATATTTTTCAATTCTAAAAAGGACTATTGCTGTTTGAGAAAATTAAGAATATTAAATACTTGTAGTTGGAAAGAATTTAAAAATGATACCAATAGTTACATTGACTTGTTTGTTGTTGTATGTTGTTGTTTGTTGTTGTATGTTGTTGTTTGGTGTTGTTTGTTTGTTGTTGTTGTTATTGTTGTTGTTGTTGTTTCACGTAACGAGAGTAGAATTTCAGCTTTATTGTTGATTATAGGAACAAGTTTACAAACAATATAATCATGTAGATACACAGGTAGAAATGAGATAGTGGTTTGGGTAAAATCTTAGATTATCACAGAAAAAAGGATAAAATGGATAGAGGTGGAAATGTTGCCTAACAACGGGCCACCATGGCAAAGGGCAAAGACCACTCCTAATAAGCTACTTCCGACAAGGACTACTACAAGCACAGTCGTCCTTGATATGTGCCGGAACCAATTGTTCTCTGTAAAATCTGCAATGTGTTGGTGTGTGTACTTGAACAGCCGAGAGTATATATACCTCCAGCGTGGGGACCAATTTGAGAGGAATTGATCCAATTGGCTTAAGGCCGGCCCTGGCTAAATGTAAGGGGCGTAGCATTCTCAATACATGCGGTACTGATATGATATCCGTACTAAAGACTAAATTGTTATACGGATAGATATCAGATCAGTTATGACGGTTATATGTATGTAATAGTATATATTATATATACCTATAGATATATAGATATTATACATTACAATTGTTCATGGTATTGATTTCACCAATAAAATATAATGTTAAACTCAAACAAAAAATACAATGGGATCATAAATCAATATATATTTGTTTACATATTTAAAAATAATGTGTGGTTATTTTGTTGTATAATCTTACTTTGATGATGTCATTGTTAGTTTCTATATTAATTAATTAATTTATTTATTTATTTATTTATTTATTTATTTTTTATTTATTTATTTATTTTTATGTATTTATTTTTTTAGGGGTGAATAATCATAGTCATGCTGACAATAAATTCAGTAACGGTCTCGACTTCCGTTTTTTAAGGATGAATAATCATAGTCATGCTGACAATAAAATCAGTAACGGTCTCGACTTCCGTTTTTTAAGGGTGAATAATCATAGTCATGCTGACAATAAAATCAGTAACGGTCTCGACTTCCGTTTTTTAAGGGTGAATAATCATAGTCATGCTGACAATAAAATCAGTAACGGTCTCGACTTCCGTTTTTTACTTTGATTTTGATTTTGATTGTGCTTAACACCACTTTCAGCAATATTTCAGCTATATCATGGCGACCAGTTTTAGTGGTGGAAGAAGCCGGAGTACCCGGAGAGAACCACCGACCATGGGCAAGCAACTGGTCAACTTTATCACTTGCGGCTGCGAGTCGAGTGCACCGTATTTTTCCCATATGGAATTTTCCTGAAACACTGTATACCAATGTCTGTGGTAGGCCATTGGCAAAGTAAATGTAACATGTTACAAAGTGATTGTTTGTCATTTTATGACAAGTCATCATTGTTTATCTCATATTCATTACGAGAACAAGTTTAAAAGTACTAAATCATCAAAATAATATGTAAAAATAAATGTATCTGGGACAAGGAAGTTTCCATTATGTGTAAGCCGACCATGCAGTTCATGGGGTGAAAGTAGAGCTAAATTATACACATTTATTGTCTCTTACGTGGGTTAGTCGAGAACGTCACACATTGTACATTGCTCCGTTGGAGCACGAGACACACATGCATGACTCGTCCGCGGACCTGTCGAGAATTTGATACAACCCAAACAGTTTCACTTGCATGATACACCATTGTGGAAAAAAAAAAGTTTAAACAGTGATGGTCATCCATTCCATTAATTCAAAGCAGAAGAAATACGAGACGTAATTTGTGACGTAGATAATCATGATTATCTAATCTTTTTTAATTGACTATTTTCTTTGGTTCAATACATGCAGATAAAACATGTATTCTAATACCTATGCCTATTTACCTAAGTATACTGTGTCTATAATTCTACTATTTTCCATGGTAACTCATTTACGATTATATTAATTATGTGCCATCTATATATTTATCTACATTTAATGCAGCTATTAATTAAACAGAACAAACAACAAACATGTTAGATACGAACAATAAGTGTGAACATAAAAACATATCTGAGGTGTCAAAGTAAAACATGAAACTTATTCACACCACGATATAGCTGAAATATAGCTATAGTTGGCGTTAAACACAAATCAATCAATCAATCAAAAACATGTCTTGTCAGTTCGTGCATGTCATTTGTCAAATTCAAAAATAAAAAAATAAAAAAAATTCCACGAAGCAACTTTGGTAGGAGAGATGGACACTATGCTATCACTATATATAAAATAGATACAATCTAAAAGACTGTTTACTGCACAAAGGATATAACATAATCCCTTGACCGAAAAAAGTAGTTCCCAAGTCACATGACACGAATAGTGTGTAAAGACGCTAATGTATATTTAACCGATTCGGTTGGTCATCCAGCAGTAAATATCTCATGCATATTTGGGATGAGATAAAGTTCTACAACATATGAAAATGATACAGAAATTAAAAAGGGGGGATGCAGGAACAACAGGCCTGGCACTGGAAAAGTATGGAAAGTTTGGTATGGACGGAAATTCTGGTGTGTTATGGTATTTAACGCAACTTTCAACAATATTTCAGCTATATCGTGGGGGTAAGCTTTATTGGTGGAGGAAACTAGAGTACCCGGAGAAAACCATCGACCTGTCGCAAGTTACTGACAAACTTTATCACATATTGTTGTATCGAGTACACTTCGCCCTGATCGAGATTCGAACTAACAACGTTAGTGCTGATAGGCACTGATTGCATAGGTAGTTATAAATCCAACTACCACACCATCACGACCACGAATTTAATCTTTTGTGCCAAATTTTTTTTTTTCTCGAAGCGACACCTACAAAAGAAGACTTTAATGACGTAATTTAACATTTTATTTTTCTTGTAAAATTTGATGTATTTTATTTCACAGTTATACTAAGATTTGACATTAAATAATCCTGGTATGAAATAAATTACGTCTGCAAAAAAAAATATTAAAACTATCAAATGTATTTTAATAAACTAAAAGGGCATTCATTCGCTGGTACAAAACTCAGTAGGTATGGAGAAGGGGGAGGGGGGATACTCGGCAGTAGCACGCCCTTCAGTAATGCTAAACTTCAAATATGGTTGCATGTCGTGACGTTTTATTTATATTATATAAATCACGTGCATTGTAAAAAAACACGTCCTTCAGTAATACTAAACTTCATTTATTCATGTATGTCGTGAGGTTTATTTATATTGTATAAATCACATGCATTGTAAACGATAAGAACATCGGGAAAAAAAATATCATATTTAATTTTTAAATGACCTGGAATTATTAGTTTTATTTATAACCCCAGAGGTCAAACGTGCTATGTAAGAAAATATCCACGAAGGTCACGTACATCTGCACAACAAGTATTTATACCTATAATTATATATATATATATACATTTTGTATATATATATATTTATATATATATATGTTTTCACATTAAATCATTTATAATTATGGAGATAATGAATACATGGGCCGTATCACTTTATACAGAGAACTCGTATTTGCTATGGATTGCAATGACGTCGGTATAAAATCACTTTTAATGTACACTTCCTCCAAATGGAGGGAGGAGGATCACATTACCGTCTCCCTCACCTTAACAATGCAATTAAATTTATATTTGCATAAAATGTTCTACATATAAAGTATTAAAGAAACTTGCTTACCTTACACCATTGTAGCTATCGTGTAGTGGTTAACCAGTTGTAGATACAGTACAATCAATATATAAGTAACCCTGGTTAACTAAATACACGATCGATTGTTTCATCTGACGCGTATAACATAATGTATTACAATAACGCATAAGTTCATTACTCTGAAAGTTTTCGGTTTGGTTTGGTTTATGGTGTTTAACGCCAATTTCAACAATATTTCAGTTATATCTTGGCGGTCAGTTTTATTTATGGAGGAAACCGGAGTACCCGGAGAAAATCACCGACCTGTCGCAAGTCGCTGACACACTTTATCACATAACGTTGTATCGAGTACACCTCGCCATGAACGGGGTTGAAAGTTTACGACCGGGATACGTAAATATAGAATCAAAAATGTTAACTAACAGTAGTTAGACAGAATGTTTAATAGAAGTGTGATAAAAATACATGTTTTAACCTTCAACATGTAAAGATTTTACATGCAAATTACATGTATCGTAATGACGGCGCAACTATACAGAACACTCTTTCTTGCCAGGCGTGGATGCAGGATTTTGTGTAAGAGGGACGCATATTTTGTAGACGAGGAGTCAAAGGTCTCCGTCGAGTAAAGGGTAGGGCCGGGTTGTGAAAGACCCCTATGAGCTCTTACGAATTAGTTTTTAGACGATATAAATAGCTATAAAGTAAAAAGTGTTGTCTGATTTAACAACAAAAGACACGTTAAATAGTAGACACCACATGACACCCTAGTACAGCTTAGTAACAAAACTCATCAACGACAAATAATGGCAATACTACATTTTGTATTTTAATTGCAATTCGATGCAAACATCAAATCTGTAGAGCAAATGAATACAAAAAAACATTTCAGAAAATCTTAAGATTTTATTTCGGAACGGTTGCAAAAATTGTTCACTACTATACATAAAGCATATTTTTCAACATTAATAAATTTCAGAATTATATTTTTCTATTTATCTTAGATTTAAAAACACACACAAACAAACATTTACATTTGTATATCAATTGTTCGCATTTTCAATTAGGAAAGTTTACAAATTCTGAATATTTAAATAATAAAGTGTGACTGGATTCAGAAAGGCCAGACAGTCATATCTTTGATCCTAATATCATAGTTCAACATCTTTAAAAACAGAGACAGTAATTATTCTATAATAGTCCACGTGTTTATATACAAATTATAAGTATATGAGGGAATTAACATGTAATCGTGTAAATCTTCATGCAAAGGATTCTGGGTATCTTACGCCCACCATTATCACATCTGCCACACCATTGGTTGACGCCATGAGAGATATCATGGTGGACAAGGAATGTCTATACATGCTCTTTTTTGGTAACAAACATTACGGTTTTGTTTATGATGTTTAAAACCACTTTCAACAATATTTCAGTTATATCGTGACGGTCAGTTTTATTGGTGGGGGAAACCGGAGTACCCGGAGAAAACCACCGACCTGTCGCAAGTCACTGACAAACGTTATCACATAATGTTGCATCAAGTACACCTCGCCTGAACGCGATTCGAACTCACAACGTTAGTGGTGATTAGCACTGATTGCATAGGTAGTTGTAAATCCAACTACCATATGATCACGACCACGACATGAATAACATTCGCTCTAAGATTAGGATTTTTTCGTTAAAAGTTGAAGATAGTCCACGACAGCAATCAACACATATTGCGTTCGGATAAAAGGTGTAAATTTATTCTCGATAAGATTATAAATCAATCGGTAAACCTCGAATGAATCCACTGAATTAACGGAATCTGCCGAGTTGTGACGAGTGGACTATAACTGATACACGTGTCGCTCACTTCACGTAACGTCAGCAATCGATCAAGCGTGATACAGTAACCTTCTAAACGCAACCAATTCTAGAAATATCGGCATCGTTCGAAATATTGATCTTACATTATGCGGTGGGGTGGGGTTTTAAAAAGAGCACTTATACATGTGGTATCGATACAAACTTAGATATTGTCATAGTTAAGGGGCGGATCCAGGATTTCAAGTTAGGGGAGGCGCACTTAAAAAAATTGCGCCGAGCGGAGGGAGGCGCGAAAAATGTTGGGGTATTTCGTGCGAAAAATCACGATTTTACGCCAAAAAATCATATTTTTTCCAATTAAGGGGGGGGGGGTACGCGCCGGGTGCGCCCCCCCCCCCCCCTGGATCCGCCCCTGTAGTTCATAAACATTCTAAAATGAATTCGTATCCTATGGCACAAATATGCATACACAATTAATCTTAACAACATGTGTTTACTAATTTATTTGTCACCACAATTCATCCATACATACTTTTCAAAAGTCGTGTTTGTTTAAAAAAAAAATGAATATTTTAAAATGTAGAGCCTTTCCATATTTAAGTCTAATCGAAGTGATAAAAATTCAGTTAAAATTTTAAATTATTTCTTTACATATTTTCTACAATAAAATTAATTTCCTTTAAAAAGATAAGATTAAAATACTTACGATTTCTGTCAGTAGAATATAATAAATGAAATAAATGTCATACAATAATGTATCCCTGTCAAAATAGATCGTTAAAATGTGCAATAGTCGGTAAGATGTAATATGAACTTTGTACGAGATGGGATACAGGAAAATCGAACAGTTTAATACATATATGAGATAGAGGTTAAAATAGAGGTCGTTATTTCAGAATTTCTCTTTTTATGATAATAATGATAGAATTTAACACTTTCCTACGTTATCATCGTCATACTGTTCAAATAATACCAGACTGACGTACATAGTTTATCTACACCTAAATATCTCATTATTAAAATCTAATGATAAAATTGAATCTTCATAGACTGAATTTTTGATTGATTGATTGATTGATTGATTGATTGGTTCGTTCGTTCGTTCGTTCGTTCGTTCGTTCGTTCGTTCGTTCGTTCGTTCGTTCGTTCGTTCGTTCGTTCGTTCGTTCGTTCGTTCGTTCGTTCGTTCGTTCGTTCGTTCGTTCGTTCGTTCGTTCGTTCGTTCGTTCGTTCGTTCGTTCGTTCGTTCCTTCCTTCCTTCCTTCCTTCCTTCCTTCCTTCCTTCCTTCCTTCCTTCCTTCCTTCATTCATTCATTCATTCATTCTTTAAAGATGCGTTCACAAGATCACATTTTCCCTTCAAAATCGTGATTGATTGATTGATCGATTAAAGATACGTTCACATGATCAACTTCAAATTCTCTTCACATTTTACCTGTGAATCTGTTTCAAGCACAACTTTGACAGTCAAAACGCATATCCAGCTCCCGTTTGACCGACAACTAGTTTACCTTCTCGTTGGTTAGTTATTTATCCATTTAACTTTTAAGCTTCATTACTCTTTTTCTTTTAATTTGGGGGCTGAGGAAACCTTTATAAGGCTTTTAAAAATTGATTACTTTGTTTCCAAAACATTACAACTTTGTGCAGTTGGTGTGACAACTATAAGGAAGAGCGGTGATTTTCCGGGTACTCCGATTACACCTGACTGTCATTACATTACTGATATTTAATTGTTGAAATCTGCACGAAAAACCTATAGTCGTGACTCTGTAATATAACACCTTGCATAAAATTCAACCTTTATACGGTGTGTTATAATATAGGTACATTCATAATTCAATTTTTTTAATTGAGAGAGAAAAAAGACACCAATGATAGGAAATAAACAAAGGTGTTCATTTCAAATTGACCAAAATAGATTTGGTCACGTATTCGTAAAAAATACGAAATAGTGAAACTTCATTCTTATGATGGTATACAATGTGGAAAAATCCGTACCTGTAAATCTATAACTCCAATATACCTTAAACACAATCCCGATTTAATTCTAAAATTATACGTTTTATCCCTATTCTATGCGAGTTATTTCCTTTGCGACGGGTAAAATGGTATCCGGTCTAGCAAGGTCAATGGAAAAAACAACGAATTTGAGTATATTTTCCTCCATAATCTGTAGATATTTGAATTTCGTAAAGATTAGAAGATCATTTTATAGAAAATAAATAATTCACAAGTATTACAACTTTAAAATTTTAACAGATTATGGGGGAAAGTGTATCCCATTGTCATTTAACTATGCATGGAAGGTGACTCTTTTACCCGTCCTAAAGGGAAATAACTCAAGTAAAACGTATAATTCTATAATCCAAGTCGGAAATGTGCAAATGGTCTATTTCTCTACATGAGGTAGACTGGTTCTCTGTGGAAAAATGTGGGTACATTTAATTAATTAATTAATTTATTTATTTATTTATTTATTTATTTATTTATTTATTTATTTATTTATTTATTTATTTATTTATTTATTTATTTATTTATTTATTTATTTATTTATTTTTACCACCATGATGTGGATATGTATTCCATTTCCTTATTTCTCTCTCGTTCTTAAAATACACCAATATCTTATTATAACGAAAACTTTCACTGGTGATAATAGAAGAATTTTTACCAATAAGGTATACACAGAAATATGACCCAATTGATATATCATAGTTTAAAAATCCCCACCAGTTGATATATTGAATTTGAAAATTTACGACCAAAACTGAATAAGTCGACACATTCCAGTGGCACATCTGTATATATCTCTATATAATAAGATGTGATCTCCATCATCCACGTATTAATTTTATCTATTTGAATATAAAGCAATTTAACATTTGAAGATCAAATGCAAAAGATTCTAAGGTATACATCTTTATCCGTCGTCATTCAATTAAATAAGAACAATCGGCCAGAGAAAATATGCTACAGGTCATTAATGAAAAGATGGACATTCTATGTCCAATAAAAGTCGTTTCTTTTTATTGATAGCTGTAGATATTCATAAAAGTAACTTTTATTATCGAGTACACCTCCACATGAGCGAGATTAGAACTCACAACATTAACAACTCCTCCACATGAGCGAGATTAGAACTCACAACATTAACAACTCCTCCACATGAGCGAGATTAGAACTCACAACATTAACAACTCCTCCACATGAGAGAGATTAGAACTCACAACATTAACAACTCCTCCACATGAGCGAGATTAGAACTCACAACATTAACAACTCCTCCACATGAGAGAGATTAGAACTCACAACATTAACAACTCCTCCACATGAGCGAGATTAGAACTCACAACATTAACAACTCCTCCACATGAGCGAGATTAGAACTCACAACATTAACAACTCCTCCACATGAGCGAGATTAGAACTCACAACATTAGCAACTCCTCCACATGAGAGAGATTAGAACTCACAACATTAACAACTCCTCCACATGAGCGAGATTAGAACTCACAACATTAACAACTCCTCCACATGAGCGAGATTAGAACTCACAACATTAACAACTCCTCCACATGAGAGAGATTAGAACTCACAACATTAACAACTCCTCCACATGAGAGAGATTAGAACTCACAACATTAACAACTCCTCCACATGAGAGAGATTAGAACTCACAACATTAACAACTCCTCCACATGAGAGAGATTAGAACTCACAACTTTAACAACTCCTCCACATGAGCGAGATTAGAACTCACAACTTTATCTAATCTCGCTCATGTGGAGGTGTACTCGATATAACATTATGTCAAGTGACTTGCGGCAGGTCAGTGGTTTACTCCGGGACCTCTGGTTTCCTCCACTAATGAAATTAACCACTACGATATAACTGAAATATTGTTGAAAGTGGCGTTAAACACCATAGACCTGGGACCCGTTTCACAAAGGGTCGTAAATCGTACGATTACTGACTTATCATACGACCACTTACCGACTAAGTTTGCGACCGTTTCACAAAACTTGTCGGTTTTTTTTTGTACGAGTTACGATTTACGACTTGTCGTTATGACGTTTTTTTTGTGAGGAGGTACGAAAATCGATCAATTTACCCAGGCCGCGCACCTATCAGATAAATAAAAATATTAAATATAGTTATTTTATTGGTCTATGTAGATACAAAATATTAAATATACAAAAAAATGTAGTTATGTTATTAGTCTGTGTAGATACAAATCACGCGACACCCTAAGAAAGTAGAAGACGAAAGTTTCAAAGTGGAGGCTGCTTTCTCAGGGATAGCTGTGCGGTGGAATAAGGAGAAAATATCCACTTTGATAAGGCTGATGACAGAAAATTCAACAATAAAAAATAGAAAGTTCACTCCATCCCTCACCAGCAATGATATAAATATTTCCCAATGACTGCCATTGGTGATTTTTGCAAAATTCTAGTCCGCCCCCTTTATTGAGCCCTTTGCCCCACATCAGGCCTCATATATTTAACCTAATAATATCATAACTTAGGTCAGACTTAGTTATGATTTTTCTAAAAAAAAAACAAAAAAACCCATTTTATAGCGGATTGAAAATGAAACTTTTCAAATGTTTAATACATGTACATTTGTACAGATGCATGTATTTAGCACGAGTTGATTTACACGACTCTTGAAATAAAATTGATTACAGGTTTTTAATATATGGTAAAACGTTGACTTGGACAAAATAGGTATAGCTATAGCATAAAAGCATTTTTTTTTCCCCCTATATTAATAGGTTTCAAAAATTGAAACCACCATATTGGGTCATAACGCAGAGCCAACTTTAATACTTAGTGAATATATGTAGTTATTCGCTTTAGGTAACTTCTAGTTGAGACGAATATGATTGACTCGCGGGTACTATTCCTATACAGCGGAACTGGGGGAGTTTGCCTCTAAATTTTTGAGATAACAATGAAAAAAATACGTTGTTGTCTGCTATATTTGGAGGTAAAATATATGTTGTGCCCCCTCCCCCACTTTCAAAATACTCGTCTGTCCCGTACACCCGGGAGTGACCACGATACATTTCAGTAGATCGTTTTCTCGTGGACATTTATTTCACATCTCAGTATTTTCTATGAATATAACGTCTATAAATAGTTTCAACAAAAACTAATGGAATATCTCGTTAAAATTTGATGATATATCAACTTTCCGCTTTGGAATTCTTGGACTTTTTGTAATTTTGATGCCAAATACTGTCAAGAAATTGAACATTGTAGCACGAATTCAGTGTGTTTTTTTCTTGGCCAGTCAAAATCTACATGCATGTAGTTGCATGCGTGCCTAAAAGTATCCTGTCACTGAGATTTTTCCTTATATAAAGGTGGGTTTATACTCCGGGTGCGACCGCGATGCGACGGATTTTTGTTTAAACAATATTAACTCAGATATATGGACCTATAATTTTTTTTCAAAGTAGACAAGGGGTATCCAGACTTTCTCAAAAGAGGGGGCAAATAGGGGGACCCAAACCCAAATTTTCCGTCGTTTTTAAAGGCTTTTCGCCAAAACGGGGACCTGCCTCTTCCTGTAGACTGTGCACCCAGTCCAGTGTTGTATAATCCGGTACTCGACGTCTCAATTTCATAGAAAATATTATTTCGGACAGGAGGAGGAAGAAATGAAACTCTGTTTAACGATATTGTCAGTCCCATGGTATATGTTTAATGGGCTAGAACACACTGCGATTTTGAGTCATTTTTTAACATTCATAACCGGAAGCAGTTCCAGATTACTGCGCATCCGAATTTCTGCAGCAGTAACCCTGTATTGGTTTCCGGTGCGTCATTTCCAGTGCAAGGAATTTAATCCATTAGTGATATGGATCTGGAATCAAAATATTGCTATTTCTACCATAGTTGGGACTTTGTCTCATATAAATTTGCTGGGACTCTGTTTATAGTAGTGATTGTTCCTTACCACCAACTGAGGAACTATTCAGCTATATAATGGCGAGAACAAGTTACATTTCGATGAGAGGAAGATGATATCCGCTTTGTATATATATATACTATACCAACACCTTTGGTTGTATTTTTTTCAAGTTTTAGCTCAGTGAAACAACAGTACATGGGTAGACATGTAGCTAACTCTGACACATTATCCTGATTCCGAGCCAACCATCGTTCTTCGCTCTTACTCCTTAATACTGAGTGATCAGTGAAAATCGGCAAATATAAATTTCATAGTCTTTGGTTTGACCCGATTTCAGCTCGAACCCACGAAATACCACATTGTAGACAATTTCGCTTACCATTACACCACCGATGCAATTCTGTTTATTATAAGCAAATCTGACCTATTTTGTTAATCTCTAAGACCATTACCAAGGGCAAAAGCCTGCCACCATTTGTGTTCCTGTTTTATGACATTACCAAGGACAAAGCCTGCCACCATCTTTGTTCCTGTTTTATGACATTACCAAGGACAAGTGCCTGCCACCATTTTTGTTCCTGTTTTATGACATTACCAAAGACAAGTGCCTGTCACCATTTGTGTTCCTGTTTTATGACATTACCAAGGACAAATGCCTGCCACCATTTTTGTTCCTGTTTTATGACATTACCAAGGACAAGTGTCTGCCACCATTTTTGTTCCTGTTTTATGACATTACCAAAGACAAGTGCCTGCCACCATTTTTGTTCCTGTTTTATGACATTACCAAGGACAAGTGCCTGCCACCATTTGTGTTCCTGTTTTATGACATTACCAAGGACAAGTGCCTGCCACCATTTTTGTTCCTGTTTTATGACATTACCAAGGACAAATGCCTGCCACCATTTGTGTTCCTATTTTATGACATTACCAAGGACAAGTGCCTGCCACCATTTGTGTTCCTGTTTTATGACATAACCAAGGACAAGTGCCTGCCACCATTTTTGTTCCTGTTTTATGACATTACCAAAGACAAGTGCCTGCCACCATTTGTGTTCCTGTTTTATGACATTACCAAGGACAAGTGCCTGCCACCATTTTTGTTCCTGTTTTATGACATTACCAAAGACAAGTGCCTGCCACCATTTTTGTTCCTGTTTTATGACATTACCAAGGACAAGTGCCTGCCATCATTTGTGTTCCTGTTTTATGACATTACCAAGGACAAGTGCCTGCCACCATTTTTGTTCCTGTTTTATGACATTACCAATGACAAATGCCTGCCACCATTTGTGTTCCTGTTTTATGACATTACCAAGGACAAGTGCCTGCCACCATTTGTGTTCCTGTTTTATGACATTACCAAGGACAAGTGCCTGCCACCATTTGTGTTCCTGTTTTATGACATTACTAATGACAAATGCCTGCCACCATTTGTGTTCCTGTTTTATGACATTACCAAGGACAAGTGCCTGCCACCATTTTTGTTCCTGTTTTATGACATTACCAATGACAAATGCCTGCCACCATTTGTGTTCCTGTTTTATGACATTACCAACGACAAGTGCCTGCCACCATTTGTGTTCCTGTTTTATGACATTACCAAGGACAAGTGCCTGCCACCATTTGTGTTCCTGTTTTATGACATTACCAAGGACAAGTGCCTGCCACCATTTGTGTTCCTGTTTTATGACATTACCAAGGACAAGTGCCTGCCACCATTTGTGTTCCTGTTTTATGACATTACCAAGGACAAGTGCCTGCCACCATTTGTGTTCCTGTTTTATGACATTACCAAGGACAAGTGCCTGCCACCATTTGTGTTCCTGTTTTATGACATTACCAAGGACAAATGCCTGCCACCATTTTTGTTCCTGTTTTATGACATTACCAAGGAAAAATGCCTGCCACCATCTTTGTTCCTGTTTTATGACATTACCAAGGACAAATGCCAGCCACCATTTTTGTTCCTGTTTTATGACATTACCAAGGACAAATGCCTGCCACCATTTGTGTTCCTGTTTTATGACATTACCAAGGACAAATGCCTGCCACCATTTGTGTTCCTGTTTTATGACATAACCAAGGACAAACGTCTGCCAATATTTTTAGTTCTTGTTTTATCATATTACCAATGTATACTTCACTTGCAATATCCTATAACTGATACTGTTTACATCGGTTGTTCCACAGTATATATATTTAGTTTGTACGGCTAATTAGGCCTAGATTTATGACGTTAATCTGGTTAATAAGTTAGGACAGTACATTTGGTTGTATTAGCTCTAAATACGATTAAAGTCGACATACATGATATATGGGTAAAGCAAATTATGAATATAGATATACATGTATATAGAAATAAATATATGAAACGTTCATCTCCGGATATACAAACATCGAATTGATATGATATTAATACTTATGGTGTTTAACGCCACTTTTAGCAATATTTCAGTTATATCGTCGTGGGAACACCGAAGTATATTTGATAATTGTTTTTTTTCATCTAAAATAAAATGGTGTCAATATTTATAATTATGGTGCTTAACGCCACTTTCAACAATATTTCAGTTATATCGTCGTGGGAACACCGAAGTATATTTGATAATTGTTTTCTTCATCTAAAATAAAATTGTGTCAATATCAAATAATTATGATGTTTAACGCCACTTTCAACAATATTTCAGTTATATCGTTTCGGGAAATACCGAATTATATTTGATAACTGTTTTTTTTCCTAAAAATAAAATTGTGTTAATAATACTACATAATTTGCTTTACAAATTGTATTTTTTAGACAGAAATTGAATAAATTTGAATCTGATGATGGTCGAGTTTCCTTGTTTATGTAATACGACAACAAAATCAAGAAAACTGAACAAAGTGGAGAATATATTTTAAAATGACACCGACCAACCAGTTGTTCATATTTCTATTGACTGAAAGACAACATGTATACGTCTGGCCTCGAAACACAGACCATTAATATTGTAATTTCAAACTATGCCAAATTATCAAAATAGTCATTAGGGGACGATCATTTAAATTTCAGGGGGGGGGGGGGTAATAATTAAAAGGGCCAATAGAGAACGATCATTGGGGGAGGGGGGTCTATGATTTTTCTATGAAGAAAAATATGTTGCCAAATTTATATAAATGACAGATGCAACAATATATGATCTGACACAGCAGTTTACAACGAGATATATTGGTAAAATTTTATGAAAAACTGTCGATTTATCCATTTTTTTATGTCCAAAAGAAAAAAATCTGACTTTTATTTTCACGTTAAAAAAAAATCTGAATAGGAGGGAAATACATACTGTGCGTTCGTCCCCCTCCACCAATTGGCAAGTCATTATGTTACCAGCATTTCATTTATCAGAACAGTAGTAATGGCTGTAGTTACCAACACCCTATTAGTTACCGGGCGCTTCACTGCCCATTTCCACCTCGCCCTACAAAGATTTAAGGTGAGTTTATAGAGGACCTTCCAAGGATGCTTCCTACCAAGTTTCGATTCTTTTGGCCAAGCGGTTTCAGAGGAGAAGATTTTTTAGAAATCAACCAATCAGAAACAAGAATTACCTGTGGCAGCCATGTTTGTTAATGGATCGGGACGAAATGAGCAATCTTTATAAAGGACCTGCTATAGATGCTTCCTACCAAGTTTTGGTTTATTTGACCATGCGGTTTCAGAGAAGAACATTTTTTTAAATGGGCCAATCAGAAACAAGAATTTCCTATGGCGGCCATGTTTGTTAATGGATAGGGACAAAATTAGCAATCTTTAGAGAGAACCTTCCATAGATAGTTTCACTTCATATGGCTGAGAGGTTTCAGAGGAGAAGATTAAAATGTGAAAAGCTAACGGACGACAGACGACGGACGCTAAGTGATGGCAAAAGCTCACATTGCCTTTGGCAAGGTGAGCTAAAACGATAGTAGCGACGCGACAAAAAGGCAATGATTTCGGAATAGTATCGCTTCTCCATCGCAATTTATTGCTCGTTGCATCGCTGTCGCACCCGGAGTATAAATCCACCGTTGCCCTATATCCTTTACCGTAGACAATCTTGCCTAGATTACACACTATATCCAAAACATGGATCCTCGTCTGAATTAATTGATATCAAATAAGAAAATCATCAGATTTAAATTGAGTAGGGATCACGATCTCTCCCATAGACAAAGTCAGAACTGTCAATAATTAAGTTATACAAATATGCCACGTGTCTTGTTAGACACTCTTTCATTAAGAAAGGTTTTAAGATTATTATCAATGAGGTAACCAAGGTGGGTAAACAATATGTCCAATGACCAAATGAAAATAAATCGGGAAGATAAACTGTGGTCCACAAAACACTATACGAACAACTCTACAGGTTAGGGTTCGTCGTGTTTGTGATCGTATGGTTGTTCGATTCACCAATCATTCACCAAAAATGGGAGTTCGAATCCCGTTCAGGATAGGTTGAAGAAACTGGAGTACCCGGAGAAAACCATCGAACTGCTGTAAGTCACTGACAAACTTTATCACACAATGTTGTATCGAATACATCTCGCCTCGGCGGTTTTATGTTTAGGTATATGGTGTTTAACGCCACTTTCAACAATATTTCAGCTATATCTGGCCGTCAGTTTTATTGGTAGAGGAAACCGGAGTACTCGGAGAAAGCCACCGAACTGTCGCAAGTTATTAGCAAACTTTATCACATAATGTTGTATCGAGTACACTATAGTATTAAACGCTTCTTTTCAGGAGTTCACGCATGTGTAAACGGTGCCGATGCACTTACAGACTGAATTTATTAAAAGAACCGTTTAATACTTATAATTCTTCAATGCAATGCTGAACATAAAAATATATTCTTGCATATCCCTGGTCTAATAATCGCACAAATTAAAATTCCGCGAAATATTGTTGACTTTGGCACATTAACAACATGAAGACTTCCAGTTTAAAACTTAAAGATCATTCGTTTACGCTTCAATTTTGATAGAATTTAACCAAAATAAGTTTGCAAGGTAGGCATTTTAATTATTTTTGTGCATTGTTGTAAATATCACATGTAGAATTTCACGTTTTCAAGATGGTGGAACCTTCCAACTGAACCCCTTAGTAACGACTTGTAGATTGAAAAGTTCATCGAGTTATGAACGAATCAAAAACAAACGGGTGACAGCGCTCTTGTCCTATCAAATGGCACGAAAACGATATACATTAATTCTATAAGAATTATCTCGCTATGAACGGGGTTCGAACTCACAACGTTAGTTGCGTAGGTGTTTTTTTTAACCTTATGTTTATAACCTCCATTTTAATTACTAAATGTTGCAGAGAATGCCTGAATTGATGCGTCTTTTTTTTTTCACGTAAACGACTGGGGAATTAAATCCCAGAGATCCTGAAAACTACAACAAATAAAAAAAAATCAATTATGCAAGAATTCTATTCTAAACATTTAAAGCTGTCACAGACGTTATTTGTTAAATTAATCCTTCACGTAAAAGATTAAAAAATATATGTCAGATTAATTATGAATAATTAATTCGTTATTTAAAACGAATTTTAAAATCCAATCACTTCAATCGAACGATATCAATAAACTCCCGCGATACTATTACTATTTAAATAACTCCGAATGAGGGGAGTTCGGGATCACTCTATTTCAATTGTTGAAAATGTCAGCTGTCTAGGAAATCAAATTACTCCCAGGATTATAAACGGAAATCGTCGACGGAAAATGTAGAAGACGGGGTTATATTGACGTAATTCATGGTTATATAGCGGGAATGTTCTAAAATTATCTCCGACTCTTATCTTAAATGTTAAAGGTAATGCTAGCTAGTGTTGTTTACTTATAGATCTGTTTATTGTTATTGACTAACACAGTATAAAACCATTGGACGGGTTTTTTTCGAAATAAAAAGAAAATTGACTGAAATTGAAAATATTCATCTATAGATGAGGATCAATAAAGGGATTTGTTTTGATCAGTCGAAATATTATCTTAAAAATAGATTTTAATTTGATTTGATTTGATTTGTTTTCACTCAAAAGATTTTATTTTTTAGGAAAGATGGAAATGTTTGATTATACTAAAGTGGCAATCAAGAAGCACTAAATCGAAAAAGAACAGACAGTACCAATGGCCAAAAAGGACAAACAACGAACTACAAAACATTACAGAGAAAACTAAAGATGGAGCAGGACAAACATTACCGATTCTACAAACCACATCTCCGTTTCCTTTTAACAATCACAATACGGGTAGAGGTTTGAAAACTAACTCTTGAGGTGGTATCAGAGTGCGTACACACACCAGTTGTGTTATATTTGTTATCGGATTTAACCCCGCCTCTCGGCTAATTTGTTTAACTTTGCATGGTTAACATCACGTCAAACAATATTTCAATTATATTTGTAATTATAATGGCGGCCTTGAGGTGAGCCAGAGTACACGGAAAAACATGTACGTGTGTACCTGTAATAATTCATTATCCAACTTTGTCAGCTACAACAGTGAGTGATGTGATAATCAGTGATATAACTGACATACGAACATGGCTACTTAGTTCTCTATTGTTTTATGTTGATTGATTGATGTTTGGTAGTTAACGCCACTTTTAGCAATATTTCAGCTATATCATGGCGACCAGTTTTAGTGGTGGAAGAAGCCGAAGTACCCGGAGAGAACCACCGACCATGGCCAAGCAACTGGTAAGCTTTATAACTTGGGGCTGCGAGTCGAGTGCACCCTTTTTAAAGCCGGGCGCGAACCCATGCTGTATTGGTGATAGGCTTGTATGAGTTGTTAGGTAATCCAACTACTTAACTCACTGAGCCACCCGGGCTCTAAACTGACAAACGAACATGGCTGCCTAGTTTTCTATTGTTTTATGTGTATCATAATATACTGAAACTGACAGGGTCTGTCGTGATCGTGATCGTATGGTAGTTGGATTTACAACTACGCACCTATGCTATAAGTGCCTATCGCCACTAACGTTGTGAGTTCGAATCCCGTTAATGCGAGGTGTACTCGATACAACATTACGTGATAAAGTTTGTCAGTGACTTGCGGCATGTCGCTGGGTTTCTCAGAGTACTCCGGTTTCCTCCATCAATAAAACTTACCGCCACGATATAACTGAAATATAGTTTAAAATGGCGTTAAACACCATAAACCTAACCAACCATTTAAATTCCCATCCCACTTACATATATACTCTCAAAACATTTTTGTATTAATGAATTAATGAATTAATGAATTGAACTGTATGTGAAATCAACACGAATATTACATATATATTGTATTTAAATAATGACACTGAATTGTTTGTAGAAGCGACGTCCAGGTTTAATGAACAAGAAAAAACGAGGTTCATTAAAAAATAATGGAAAAACGCTGTTAAAACGATCTGGTATTGATATAATTTTCCATATATCACAAAACACTAGAACAGACAGAAATTCATCAAAACATGCAGTATTGTTACACAACGGATAAGATTGTAGCCCAAACACCATTACCCATGGGTATTTCAGAATAGGGGTGGCGGAGTTCGATCATATATAGAACCCGGATGTATATAGTAGATCTATACACGCCAAAGCACCATCCTATAATTTTTTTTTTATTTATTTTTTTTTATTTTTTTTTTGGCAAATCAAGAATCCACGTCTTGCTCAAATATGTACCAACAGACGATTTGCTCATAAATATATATTTTTTTATTTAAGAAATTGGTTCATGGAAGCCAGAATGTGTTTTGAGTTTTAACATGGGTTGGCGAATAACATTTACTATTTTAATATGACGTGCTGTTTTGGCTTTGTTAGCAAAAGGGTATAAAAATCCCCGATTTATTATGACTTACACGCGCTGATCATGACGTTATTGGCTGTTCTATTATACCCTTTTGTTTACAAGGCCAAAACAGCACGTCATAGAAATAATTTATGGAAAGGGTAAGTTTTTTGGAGATTTTAATATAGGTACGCTATAAAGGAATGTGGATTAAAAATTTACCGTATTCATGTATGTCCTGTTAGAATAGAAATAATTTATGGAAGGGGTAAGTACGCAGATAATGTTACCCATATTAAAATCTCCAACAAATTTACCCCTTCCATAAATTATTCCTTAAATATCCGCCAACCCATGTTAAAACTCAAAACACATTCTGGTTTCCATGAATTATGTCGATTCTGATATGTCTAAGAATACAAATACGGTAGTATACTTTGATTGGAAGACGGTTATTTATAAAGGACAAAGTCCTTCTAACGGTAAGCTGTCCGATTTTTCCTTCTATATTGATAGCCAAAAATCTGCTCACCGGAAGTTTAAAAAATAGATCAATTGATAATTTAGAAACGCAAAAGAAATCTATTTCAATGAAAAATTCCCAATTCTTTGATTATTTACTCTATGCAAAATTGAAATAAACTTTTAATAAAATTCTAATAAAAAAATCTCATTCTACGAAACTCCCTACATGAAGAGCGGCGTAGGTAAAATGAACGCCATAACAAATCGCCTACACAATTCATTCAAAATAAAAGATAATACTAGCCTCACCGGACGCAATTACGAACGAAATAAAAAGTATGTCCCCTAATTGTTCCTTCAAAACATGAATTAAAAAAATGCTTTTATAAATAGATACCCCGCTAAATTACTCGTGTTTTGGGAGAAAATTATTCATGCGCAGTTGTTGAATGTTGCAGACGACGGGTTTTCATATTTGTAAACAGAAAACGATCGACAATTGCACTTGGAATCTATCGCTAAAATTCATTGAGGTACGCATATTTTGTTATATTATGCCTGTAATTGGAAAGAGTATGATCTCCTGGTTCTATGCATATGTAGAACACATTGAAATTAAAACAAAAACGGTCAATATAATACATTTTTCTTACCTTGATCTATCCCAAAATGTCAAAATCCGTGATGTACCTTATTCATTGAAGAGTCCAAGGAATTCCGAATGCAAACTGGCACACATTTATGGTATGAATAAAGGAAAGGTTTTTATGTCATGTGTATTATATACAAATAGATATGTGAACGTAAATGAATGAATGCTCTTTCAATTTTAACAGTTGTCATTAAATAATTTACACTAGATCGAAAGGTTATTATGATGTCGTTCGAAATTGTGTCCGGATCTAGGTCACAGAGTGACTAGAACGGGGTCATGCAAATTTGTTCTAATTAAGTTAAAACCCGTAACAATGCATTGAATAATATATGGGCTATGATTCAAAAGGAATATTGGTGCTTAATCTGAAATATGAACATGCAATCAGCTTCATCAATTTGGTCAAATTTATAAATTATTATCAAATGACACGATCAATATCATCGAAATTGTTCGTAATTGCGTCCGGTGAGGCTAACGTGTACGGATCATTGTATTATTGAAATTTTAGGACTTCGTCCTTCAAACAGGTTGCCTGTCTCATATATTTACGTTTGCGGACAAGGTCGCACACAATTTATGCTGCCAAATTGGAGCAGACGATAACTCATTAACATGTACTTTTACGACGGGAAAGTCAGTCACATATACTTTTAGGACGGGAAAGTCAGTCGTATTGATGGAGCAACCGTAACAATAATATTGTGTTTGCATGTTTTAATTGCACGTCGCATATTACTAATTTTGAATAAGTTGATTATTTTCAAAGAATATAGATGTTTAAAACGTTAACAATCGTGTAAATAATTTTATTTTGTGATTTTACGACCTGGCTTAAAAGTGTACCGCGCATGCGCTAATGAGGTTTTGTCTGATTAATCGCTCGTTTGTTTGCAAAGCGAAAGAGAATTGATTATAAAATTACTCTGATTACAAGAGTTATCTCCCTTATAGACGGTAAACATGTTTCTTGCCAGTCAATGCAAGAGAAATTGCCAAAATATTAAATTTGTCTATCATTTACACGTTATCTGTAAAAAAAAAAAATAATAATAATAATAAAACATGGTTACTGCTTGTGGATTTTTTATAATAAAATTATCAAAATGTTACAGATTATGAGAAATATGAACTCTTTATGTTGTTCGCCTATAATAATGGTTGGGGTTAAGGTTATGGTGCATAATGCCATTTTCAACAATATTTCAGTTATATCGTGGCGGTCGCCTATATAAGTGCAGGGGCGGATCCCCAGAGACTCTGTTGACGGGGGGCTCAGCTATGGAGCAATATTTTCAATAATTGATGGAACCAACTATAGTCCCAAAGCGGTTCTGGCGTGTAGGTCGCTAAACCTTGTTTTCATTTCATTTAGCGTACAGTAGAGAAAAGGTACAGTTATTGACTTCCTAAAGTAGTCTTCTGGACTCTCTGCTTCAACATTATCTCTCATTATGTCTCCCGCATATTCTAGGTTTGTTAACCTCTATGTCTAGCGGTTCACATATTTTAGCACTCTCAAAACACTGTTAGTTCAACATTTGCTCTGCAGTCTAGTGAGCTCTGAATTAAATTTACGCTTTTTAAGGCTCTGCCTATGTCAAGTCATCTCTCTTGTAGTGATCTTGTAGAGGACCTTTGTAAGTTGGAATAACTTGTGTCCGATCCAAATGTTATATAGTTAACAAAAAAATACGCTTAATCTAAATCTAGTGATCTGCTGAGCCCTTTCTTAAAAGCCAGGCACATTTGAACAATAACAATGGTTACGACAAAATCAAAGTTGCAAATGGAATTCTACAAAGAAGTTACATCAGCTTCTTCTGGTCTGGTGTATGTGTGTTTTGACAGTTTTGTAAAGTGCTCAAGGGTTTGAGCAATAGCAGGGAAAAAAATCTAATTTAAGTCTATTTTATTTCTAATTAATTTTAATTATTTTATATGTATTAATATTTTCATTTAGAGTTTAAAATATGCTGTATTCATATATTTTCATAACGGAAACTCGTGTATTTTTTTTTGTATTTGTAATACAGCAACATTTGCCTTTAATATTTTTGTTAAAATAAATGATATTTAAAAAAGAATTTCCTTGAAAGAGCACCAATTTACAGGTGTTGGTGGTTATACCTATTTGAAATTGTGACATTAGACATGTTTATATAACGGTTTAGGCAATACCTGATTAATTGTAATTTTGGCAATGCAACCATAAAAACTTCAAATAAACTTGAAAATTTGATTTAACATAATTACTTATAATTACCAATTTGGGGGGGGGGGGGGGGGGGGGGGGGCTTGATTCCACCGCTTAAGTGAAATATTTTTTTGTAAAATATATGAAGTCCGACCCTATGGTACCGCAGGTTCTACGATACCATCCATTCACGTGCTATTCTAACAAATTTTCGCCGCCAGTTTTTTAAATTTATTTATCACGGGACCATAGGACCCGATATAAAATTAGAATAAAATCGGAAATGTGGAAATGGGTCTATTGTAATGTTTTACGTTGCGGTGGAAATTATTATATTGTAACGGGAATGCTCACCTACCTAAGACTATAGGAACCGTGGTAGGTTCATAACCATCTCTGCTAACTGTGTTAGTAGATATCTCCTGTAGCTCAATTGATAGAGCGGTGGCTTACAATGCGAGAGATCCCGCAATCGTAACTACTCGGTCATTCTCGCTACCCTGCAAATAACCTCGTACGTACATAGTAGAAATTCTTCTTAAATTGTTTGCCGGAAGTTAAGTTAAGTTAAGCCGCACAAAAATATAGTCCACGAAAATCCAATATGAAAGACATACTAGGTAAAATTTAATCATGCAAAACTAATTAAAACTTTAATTGAAATATAGAAAATTGTTTAAAATATAACTTTATCAAACTTTCATGTAACTGACATGTGAAAAGTAGTGCGATTTATACGCCTAATGCATACGAGGTTATTTGCAGGGTAGCGAGAATGGCCGAGTAGTTACGATTGAGAGATCCCGGGTAGAATTCCATCGGGGACATTGTATTTTTCGGAGGTAAAACATGCTCTACAGTACTGTTACAATGTAAATATTCTGAGACCACAATAACACTGGTAATGGCTGTATTACTTACGATGTATACTAACGTCAGAACGTGTTAATTAATCCAGACTGGAGTAGTGTGTAATGACGTCAGAACTGTTCGAAGTGTGATATGATGACGTCGTATCGGTCGATTAATACACACTTAGGTGTTGCTATGACGTCAGAATGATCCGATAAAATTCAAACTGAAGGGTTATGCAATGACGTCAAAATGAGTCGATTATTTTTGGACTAAAATGTTGTGTAATAGACGGATTAATTTTCTTACAAATTGTAGATATTTGAACCTTGTAAAAAACAGAGGATTATTTTATATCAAATAGAAAATTCACAAGTTGTTACAATAATTAAATTGTGTAACGAGTATGGGGAAAATATATACAGTATGTTATTTTTATTGAACTTTGTATGAAAGGGGTCATACTTATAAAATCTCAGAGATAACAGTTGTAAGTGTATGTAATGTCATCTTTTGAAATAATTTAATGAAAATCAAAAATGTACATATTTTAATCAGTTTTCAACGTTTTGAAGTATTGGAATCCTGGCATTGACAGAAATATAAAATGCAATTGTGGTCCTAGAAGACAGTCTAAATTTACAGTTACGTCTGTACACATCAACAGAATTAACAACATTAGAGAAATTCTACACCGGCGTTGAAAATAACGTCAAGTAATAGAGTGTACATTGTCAGAACCGGAACTGATATAAAGTAGCATAGTATTTAGGTCAAAAGATATCGGTATGTGTCTGCAAAGAAAATCACTCACGAAATTTCCGTTCTAATTTTCTGATAAATAGTTATTATGGTTATAATCTGATAATTTTATATGATGAAAGAAGCCATTATGACGTGTATTGCTAATTGTCACAAACAGAAATGCTTAGTGCTCCGTGATTGCTCTTTTGTTATTACTTACATTTTGTTTTTGGCGCGTCAATCTAGATAGAAAAGTGGAATGTCTGAATCAGGAAGAAATCAAGGTGTGAACAAAGAAAGATGGAGAATTTGAAGCAGACGTTGTCATGTTAGTGAACATATACGATACAAAAGGAGGTTTTATTTTCAAACAGACGCATGGAGCACAAGCTCTTGTTTACTATCAATGAGAATGTTTACGTGGATCACTCCATGTAATACAAGAGAAGATGGCTAACTATTTACCACCTTTCCAATTCAAATGCATTTTTTTTGGCATAATAATAATTAATTCTTTTAATATTTTCCCCGCTGTGTACCGTTTGTTTCATTACATATCCAGCTTTCAATGTATGCAAATTAAATTAACCCCCTAATAATCATCACGATGGTAACCGTAATCTTATTTACTATCTGGGCGTACTGAATCAATCTCTCCTACAGAGTTATCGACCCTTACACTCCACAGTCATCGATCCTTACACTCCACAGAGTTATCAACCCTTACACTCCACATAGTTATCGACCCTTACACTCCACAGAGTCATCGATCCTTACACTCCACAGAGTTATCGATCCTTACACTCCACAGAGTTATCGATCCTTACACTCCACAGAGTTATCGACCCTAACACTCCAGAGTAATCGACTCTTACACTCCACAGAGTTATCGATACTTACACTCCACAGAGTTATCGACCCTTACACTCCAGAGTTATCGATCCTTACACTCCACATAGTTATCGATCTTAACACTCCATAGAGTAATCGACTCTTACACTCCACAGAGTTATCGATCCTTACACTCCACAGAGTTATCGGTCCTTACACTCCACAGAGTTATCGATCCTTACACTCCACAGAGTTATCGGTCCTTACACTCCACAGAGTTATCGATCCTTACACTCTACAGAGTTATCGATCCTTACACTCCACAGAGGTATCGACCCTTACACTCCACAGAGTTATCGGTCCTTACACTCCACAAAGTTATCGACCCTTACACTCCAGAGTTATCGACCCTTACACTCCAGAGTTATCGACCCTTACACTCCAGAGTTATCGACCCTTACACTCCACAGAGTTATCGATCCTTACACTCCACATTTATCGATCCTAACACTCCATAGAGTAATCGACTCTTACACTCCACAGAGTTATCGGTCCTTACACTCCACAGAGTCATCGATCCTTACACTCCACAGAGTTATCAACCCTTACACTTCACATAGTTATCGACCCTTACACTCCACAGAGTCATCGATCCTTACACTCCACAGAGTTATCGATCCTTACACTCCACAGAGTTATCGATCCTTACACTCCACAGAGTTATCGACCCTAACACTCCAGAGTAATCGACTCTTACACTCCACAGAGTTATCGATACTTACACTCCACAGAGTTATCGACCCTTACACTCCAGAGTTATCGATCCTTACACTCCACATAGTTATCGATCCTAACACTCCATAGAGTAATCGACTCTTACACTCCACAGAGTTATCGATCCTTACACTCCACAGAGTTATCGGTCCTTACACTCCACAGAGTTATCGATCCTTACACTCCACAGAGTTATCGGTCCTTACACTCCACAGAGTTATCGATCCTTACACTCTACAGAGTTATCGATCCTTACACTCCACAGAGGTATCGACCCTTACACTCCACAGAGTTATCGGTCCTTACACTCCACAAAGTTATCGACCCTTACACTCCAGAGTTATCGACCCTTACACTCCAGAGTTATCGACCCTTACACTCCACAGAGTTATCGATCCTTACACTCCACATTTATCGGTCCTTACACTCCACAGAGTTATCGGTCTTTACACTCCAGAGTTATCGATCCTTACACTCCACAGAGTTATCGGTCCTTACACTCCACAGAGTTATCGATCCTTACACTCCACAGAGTTATCGGTCCTTACACTCCACAGAGTTATCGATCCTTACACTCTACAGAGTTATCGATCCTTACACTCCACAGAGGTATCGATCCTTACACTCCACAGAGTTATCGGTCCTTACACTCCACAAAGTTATCGGCCCTTACACTCCACAGAGTTATCGACCCTTACACTCCAGAGTTATAGACACTTACACTCCACAGAGTTATCGATCCTTACACTCCACAGAGTTATCGGTCCTTACACTCCACAGAGTTATCGGTCCTTACACTCCACAGAGTTATCGATCCTTACACTCCACATAGTCATCGGTCTTTACTCCATAGAGTTATCGATCCTTACAGTCTACAGAGTTATTGACCCTTACACTCCAGAGTTATCGACCCTTCCACTTCCTGTGTAAGGACCGATAACTCTGTGGAAGAGATTTACTCTACATTCCCGTTTTCATTATATTTAGTTCCGTTTTTTTCATCGGAGCAAATTTAAAGTGGTTTTTGATCGGTCAATTGTTAAAGTGAAAATGAAAGTTGTATAACTTGTAAACAAAACAGCACACGCCAATGTTTTTAAGCCAAGACCAATTGACAGAATGATAATAGTAAAGATATACAAAATGTATTTCTATTATTGTGTTTTAAAAAAACATTTGAGATAAGGGAGATGAGTTGGTTAACGCCATGTGAGCAATATTTCAGCAATATCATGGCGAGACCAGATTACTTTCCGATGAGATAATGTCCAATTTGTACTAGACCAACACCCTTTGTTGGACTTTTATAGTGCTGGCTCACTGAAACAACGGTCTGCGGGTAGACATGTCGCTCCACTCGTGGTTGGATGTCAGGCCGAGTTAATAATCAAGGCAGCTTGAGACGACATATTTAATTACACAAATCTATAATACACAGTACGCGTCAGCACGAGTTCTAAATATAAACTTTAAGAGTGAGAGAGCGGGTACGCCTAAAATAAGTATTACTGGAATCCGGTATAATAAAATATAATTAATATTGTTACATCTCTTCTTCTTTAAAAAAAAAAATAGAAAGACAAATTAATAAAGTTAAATTAAAGGGATCCCTTCAAAGTCAGTAAACAAAATTTAAGCTCTAAAAGTCAATTTTTTTTTCGAAATAACAGTTCAAAAAGAAAAAAATGAAAATTTTAAAGTAGTCAATGTCTTTCTAGATTTACAGTTTGAAATATCGAATTACTAGTAGTTGTATGTCGAATGTATTCAATATACGGCACTCCGGACGGAGAACCTAAATGGTTCTTAGAGTACACACGAGGATTATTATGCCTCTACGCACAGTGTGTCTCATTTACATATTTTCAGAATATAATTATCAAACTAACTACTTTGGCTTTACTACGCTAATATATACACTGAAGATCACTCCAAGGATTATTAATTCTTCCTTCCATTTTTTCCATGCATCGGCGAGATTCCGTGCATCTAAGTTAAATTTGTCTGGGGCTCTGAGTTTATCCATTGTTTACTTTTGACAGACAAAGGAATCACACGAGGTCACTGCTTGGGATGGGTCGTGTATGCTTTAGGCGTACTCCCTGTATATTTTTGCTTTAGTCCAGCTACGGGCGAATCTCTTTTCTATCAAATGGCGATTTCAGCCACATCTGACACCATGGCTGGATGTCAGGCCGAATTAATAATCAAGGCAGCTTGAGACGACATATTTAATTACACAAATCTATAATACACAGTACGCGTCAACACGAATTCTAAATATAAACTTTAAGAGTGAGAGAGCGGGTACGCCTAAAACAAATATTACTGAAATCCGGTATAATAAAATATAATTAATATTGTTACAACTCGGACACGTATTATTCTGATTCCGAGTTAATCAGTCTTTGCTATTACTACGGCCTTAATATTGCCAATACTAATGTTGTAGTCTACGGTTTGACCCAATAATGACTCGAACCAACGAGCTATGACACTCGAGGAGAGCAAACTAACCATTACACCACCCATGTGGATAAAAAAAAAAAAAAAAAAAAAAAAATCAAAACAAACAAGAAAACAAGAAAAAAGAAAAATGGATGACATCAGTAGCACTACGATAAAGTGTTGATAAAACCAACATGTTGTATTGACGTTTCATCTTCATTAAACAATTAATTAATTGCCTGTTTAGTAAAAAGATTTACTTCCCCTGATAACAAATTATATAGTTAATTTAATTATCTGACTGGGAACACATTTTTATAAGAAACAGAAATCCATCATCATGTTTGGAATTAGGTTTACAAAAGTCCTATTTCAAATATCAAACAAAATCTCCTTTCAATGGGGTTTTACTGATTGAAGGAACGGTTAGGGTTATTGGATTTGTTTGTGTTTTATCGTCATTTTTCAGCACTTTTATTTCAGCTTTATCTTTACTACCAGACTTAATAGTAGGGGATACCTCTGACTGTTATATCGAACGGTCCGCTGAAACATCCGGTCATGACGTCAGAATGTGAACTGATGCCAGTGGTGTTAGGGCTGTGGTATTTAACGCCACTTTCACTAATATTATCGTTATATCGTGGCGGTCAGTTTTATTGGTGGAGGAAACCGGAGTACATGGAGAAAACCACCGACCTGTCGTAAGTCACTGACAAACTTTATCACATAATGTTGTATCGAGTACACCTCGCCTGCGCTGGATTCGAACTCATAACGTTAGTGGTGATAGGCACTGATTGCATACGTAATTGCAAACACAACTACCATACGATCACGGCTACGGCGGCCCCCACCCCCCCACCCCCTTTTGTCCCACGTTTAATCAATAACTAAAAGGACCAAACAAATATCTAGCTCATAAAATTTCTTTACTTCTTGATGATTATAAAATTTGTTTTTTGAAGAAGAAAAAAATACAAATTAAGTAACATTTACCTTATAAACAACCATTTCTAAGATTTAATTACGCATTGAATTAAAGCGGAAAAACCCTTAAAACGGAGAATCAACATCGATTTTGCATCAGAATGTAATAAACGTTAATTCTCGTAAAAAATGTTAAAAAAAACCCACAAAAAACAAACAATAAAACCATCTTTCCTTCAAAAACATCCATTTTCATTATAATCGTTCTATGCAAAATGTATAGTTTGTAATCTATTTTGTTTTAAATATCTTCACCATGACAACGACCTCAACAGACTTACTATATTTACTATATGTTTTTTAAGTTAATTTTGCCATTAGTCATTGGGGTCCGTCGTGATAGTATGGTAGTTCGAATTACAACAACGGTGAACTACCTATGCAATCGGTGCCTATCACCACTGATGTGAGTTTGAATCCCGCTCAGGGCGAGGTGTACAACATTATGTAATATAGTTTGTCTGTGACTTGCTGAAATATGGCTGAAAGTGGCGTTAAACACAACCAAACCAACCACGAGTCACCAAACTAGACGCCACTTTGAAGCCAGTGTAATACCCCTTCAACGAACCTCTACTTCGTCGAGATGGGGGTATAAAAATGTTGATGAGGTAAAAAAAAATGCTCATTGCAAATAACTAGTTTTATCTCAGAAGATCTGGATAAAAAAGCAAGAAAAATAAGAAATTTCTTAGATCATTAATAATTATGTCCGTAACGAACACTGGCACGTAACTATAAGTTATTGATAAGTTATTAAACAAAAAGGTAATACAAACATTTATCTAAATTGGTATCCTCCGTAACCCACAACTCCGAATACTCTCCACACATCACGTGATCATGAGCTCATCACGCTCCGAATACTCTCCACACATCACGTGATCATGAGCTCATCACGCTCCGAATACTCTCCACACATCACGTGATAGCTGATAACGCTCCGAATTCTCTCCACACATCACGTGATAGCTAATAATGCTCCGAATACTCTTCACACATCACACAATAGCTGATAGCGCTCCGAATACTCTCCACACATCACGTGATAGCTGATAACGCTCAGAATACTCTCCACGCATCACATGATAGCTGATCACGCTCCGAATACTCTCTACATATCAGGTGAAAGCTGACCACGCTCCAAATACTCTCCACACATCACGTTACCCACAGGTGATCACATTTCGATAACTCACCGCTCATCGCCGTACCCACAGCTGATCACGCTTCGAACACTCACCACTGATCACTTAGCAGTTCGCGTGATAGCTATTTATTATAGACCAATATATAATTCGCATCAAAGGAGGATCCAATTTTAACTTTTAGAGTCCCATCCCATACCCCTTTAACAGAAGAGATGATCCACAAGATTACTTATTATAATAGAAGAATATACAAGACTGGATAAACACTTTATATCTAGGTAGGATCAATACAGAATTAAGATATAAATCCTAGATTAACGTAAACTTCCTGGTTAAACAAAAAACGTATTACTAAACATCTGCACCTGATATTACAGGTAATTAAAAATTAATTAACAAAATAATCAAGTTTGATAATGATAAATAACGTGATTCATAAAACTAGATAGATCATTTTTAGATAACAGCTCATTTCTAGTATATTTATGGAATCGTATTAGAGACATTCATAAAAAAATTGAAAGGCCAAAATTTCGACTTAAATCCTAAACTTTGACTTTTTAAATCTCGAAATTTCGACTTTTAAATCTCGTCAACTTTTTAAATCTCGAAATTTCGACTTTTTATCTCTCGAAATTTTGACTTTTTCAAATCTCGAGATTTTGACTTTTTAAACTTGAAATGCGACTTTTATGAACGATCCTAATACAAGTATAAGACAACACAGAATTGTTGATTACAATTAGGAGATAAACCTAGGTTGAAGACAAAGAACACTTCATTCTTGACTGTAGAACAATGATAAAGTAAACAAAAAATAATACAATTAGCTATTGAAAACAAAATTACTGATTAAAAAAAAAACAAGATCAAGATGAAGATATGTACATAAAGTCAAACCTTGTCGTATTGAAGTTCAAGTAACCGAAACATCCGTATATTCGAGTTATCTGGGATATATTAAGCTAAAAGATACAACGAACAAATCAAGATTTTTACCATAAAGGTGTGTTTACACGATCGTTTTTTTACCTTCAAATTCGATTCAAACTATGTACATGTATGTGTAATGGTAATAAACACTAATCTAACAGTGCAGAGGGTGTGGCCCGCTCCAAACACATTACCCGCTGTGATCCACGATCAGGCTTCACCCTGACACCCATCCCATCGAGTTGAAACCCCCTATCCGTCACCTTGATGAGACTCACTGATCAGCTTTGTGGGTTTATAACCCTATATGAATCTTCACCAGTACACTATCCCGACCTATTCAAATACACATAAGAACTATTATGACACTCAAAATGAACTCCTCCAAAAAATCGCAGCCATTTTTTTTCTTCAAACTTCAAATGAATTTCAGCATCACCATGGCATGTATCTCTTGTGTGTTGCTTTTTTAATGAATTATGCATTTTTGCACTTTTGAATAAATGGGTTTTTTTTAGGTTTTATTTTCTTCAGTATCGTGTACCGTATAGCATCCTTCAGCTTACACCAATTATATTTAGCTGGCTCGGTGCCGTTAATTGATTTACCTATATCGACAGTTTTAACACATCAAAGGTTTTACGACACGCTATGCTACCTATGCAGTAAGGAAATTATATATATTACACGTGTAATTAGTTTAGTGCACTTATCCTTAGCAAATATCTACACAAACACAGACAGCAATTATCTTCTCTTGGACATATAGGTTTAGGGTGTTTAACGCCACTTTCAACACTCAGTAAATATCTACACAAGCACAGACAGCAATTATCTTCTCTTGGACATATAGGTTTAGGTTAATGGTGTTTAACACCACTTTCAACACTCAGTAAATATCTACACAAACACAGACAGCAATTATCTTCTCTTGGACATATAGGTTTAGGTTAATGGTGTTTAACACCACTTTCAACACTCAGTAAATATCTACACAAACACAGACGGCAATTATCTTCTCCTGGACATATAGGTTTAGGTTAATGGTGTTTAACACCACTTTCAACACTCAGTAAATACCTACACAAACACAGACGGCAATTATCTTCTCCTGGACATATAGGTTTAGGTTAATGGTGTTTAACGCCACTTTCAACACTCAGTAAATATCTACAGAAACACAGACGGCAATTATCTTCTCCTGGACATATAGGTTTAGGTTAATGGTGTTTAACACCACTTTCAACACTCAGTAAATATCTACACAAACACAGACAGCAATTATCTTCTCTTGGACATATAGGTTTAGGTTAATGGTGTTTAACACCACTTTCAACACTCAGTAAATATCTACACAAACACAGACGGCAATTATCTTCTCCTGGACATATAGGTTTAGGTTAATGGTGTTTAACACCACTTTCAACACTCAGTAAATACCTACACAAACACAGACGGCAATTATCTTCTCCTGGACATATAGGTTTAGGTTAATGGTGTTTAACGCCACTTTCAACACTCAGTAAATATCTACACAAACACAGACGGCAATTATCTTCTCTTGGACATATAGGTTTAGGTTAATGGTGTTTAACGCCACTTTCAACACTCAGTAAATGTCTATAGAAACACAGACGGCAATTATCTTCTCCTGGACATATAGGTTTAGGTTAATGGTGTTTAACGCCACTTTCAACACTCAGTAAATATCTACACAAACACAGACGGCAATTATCTTCTCCTGGACATATAGGTTTAGGTTAATGGTGTTTAACGCCACTTTCAACACTCAGTAAATATCTACACAAACACAGACGGCAATTATCTTCTCTTGGACATATAGGTTTAGGTTAATGGTGTTTAACGTTAACGCCACTTTCAACACTCAGTAAATATCTACACAAACACAGACGGCAGTTATCTTCTCCTGGACATATAGGTTTAGGTTAATGGTGTTTAACGCCACTTTCAACACTCAGTAAATATCTACACAAACACAGACGGCAATTATCTTCTCTTGGACATATTCTTAGGTAACACCACTTTCAACACTCAGTAAATATCTACACAAACACAGACGGCAATTATCTTCTCTTGGGCATATAGGTTTAGGTTAATGGTGTTTAACACCACTTTCAACACTCAGTAACTATCTACACAAACACAGACGGCAATTATCTTCTCTTGGGCATATAGGTTTAGGTTAATGGTGTTTAACACCACTTTCAACACTCAGTAAATATCTACACAAACACAGACAGCAATTATCTTCTCTTGGGCATATAGATTTAGGTTTGTGGTGTTTAACACCACTTTCAACACTCAGTAAATATCTACACAAACACAGACAGCAATTATCTTCTCTTGGACATATAGGTTTAGGTTAATGGTGTTTAACACCACTTTCAACACTCAGTAAATATCTACACAAACACAGACGGCAATTATCTTCTCTTGGACATATAGGTTTAGGTTAATGGTGTTTAACACCACTTTCAACACTCAGTAAATATCTACACAAACACAGACAGCAATTATCTTCTCTTGGACATATAGGTTTAAGTTAATGGTGTTTAACGCCACTTTCAACACTCAGTAAATATCTACACAAACACAGACAGCAATTATCTTCTCTTGGACATATATTCTTAGGTTAATGGTGCTTAACACCACTTTCAACACTCAGTAAATATCTACACAAACACAGACGGCAATTATCTTCTCTTGGACATATAGGTTTAGGCTAATGGTGTTTAACACCACTTTCAACACTCAGTAAATATCTACACAAACACAGACGGCAATTATCTTCTCTTGGACATATAGGTTTAGGTTAATGGTGTTTAACGCCACTTTCAACACTCAGTAAATATCTACACAAACACAGACGGCAATTATCTTCTCTTGGACATATAGGTTTAAGTTAATGGTGTTTAACGCCACTTTCAACACTCAGTAAATATCTACACAAACACAGACGGCAATTATCTTCTCTTGGACATATAGGCTTAGGTTTATGGTGTTTAACACCACTTTCAACAATATTTCAGGTATAGGTGTATGGTGTTTAACGCCACTTTCAACAATATTGCAGCTATAGCTTTGGGTTTATGGGGTTTTAACGCCACTTTCAAAACAATTTATTTCAGTTATATCTCGGCGGTCAGTTTGATTGGTGGAGGAAACAGGAGAAAACCACCGACCTGTCATACGTCACTGACAAACTTTATCACACAATGTTGTATCGAGCACACCTCGCCATGAGCGGGATAAGGGTTAGGGTTATGGTGTTTAACGACACTTTCAACAATATTTCAGTTAAATATCGTTGCGGTCAGTTTAATTGGTGGAGGAAACCGGAGAAAACCATTGACCTGCCGCCGGTCACTGACAAGCTTTATCACATAATATGGTATCCGAGTATACCTCGCCATAAGCGGGGTTAGGGTTATGGTGTTTAATGTCACTTTCAACAATATTTCAGTTATATCGTGGCAGTCTGTTTTGTTAATGGAGGAAACTGGGGAAAACCACCGACCTGTCAAACTTTATCACATAATGTTGTATCGAGTACATCTCGCACAAGTTCAGTGGTGATAGGCACTGATTGTACCTGTAGTTGTAAATCCAACTACCTTACGATCACTAGCACGACGGTCACGCTCTAGGGCATATAAGGGTGCAATAAAATCTACATACAAACTTGACGAATGTACACTATATTTAAGCCACAGTAGTTTTGATAATACTTTTAGCACACTATTGATTGATTGATGTTTAACGCCAACCTTTGCAGTATTTCAGCTACATCGTAGCGTGTTTAGCACACTATACAATAATGGACAATAAAATGACCTGTTAAAATATATCGAGTATTTAATTTTTCTATTCATGTATTTGCAGTTGATAATCTCGTAAACAGGAAACTATTATTTTGATCAATTAAATGACATGTTCTGATTTTTAGGGACCGACTCTAATTTTTAAGGGGCGGAGTATGTACAATGTACTTCTCTGAAGCCAGAACATGTTTTTTATTCGAAACAAAAATCAGATTTACTTTTTTTTTCAAGGTCAAATATCTAAAAAAAAAATCTATTAATTAAAAAAAACCATACCCTTAAAGTTATTTTACATGTGGTGTTCTAACCTTGTTGTGAGACTGGCCATTATAATGTGGAATTGGTTTATATTTTGATACATAAAAAACATGCACACGTGTAGCGTGCAACGTCTAGAAGTGGGTTTTTCTGATGTCAAGATGTTCGTGTAAAATCAAGCATAATAACCATTTGTTTACCTTATGGAAATTTAGCTTACTTGCACTAAGTACATTGGGGGTCATCAGGGGGAACTAATTACGTTGAAATATAATTTCTATTTAAAATTTACAAAGGTGGATTTACATGAGTATAATATTGACAGTTCAGTTTATTTGATGGTGCTTATTGCCACTTTCACCTGCCGCAAGTCACTGACAAAAAATTATCACATAATGTTGTACACCTCGCCTTGATCGAGATTCGAAATCACAACATCAGTGGTGATAGGCACTGATTGCATAGGTAGTTGTAAATCCAACTACCATACGATCACGGCCACGACGGCCCCTTATTGACAGTTCATATTATTCAATTACAATAAAATAGAATTGAAAAACACAGATAAATCTGAGAGAATTAATTGATGTCTACGATAAGATACAAAGGGAGATAATACGGTTCGTCTTTCATAAATAAAGATAATTAATTTAACGTGTAAAGAAATGTTACACTATTTTAATGCACTTGATAAGTTTGTCAGTGATCTACAGAAGGTCGTTCGCTGTTTTTCTCCTTTGTATCTCTGTTTCCCCATCAAATACATTCAAGTTTAAAAACAATTAGAAGCCATTGATCAGAATGAGGTTAGGGAAAGTGCCACTGTGAATGACATATGCCGGGGATATTTCATTGTCGATAGTAAATAATATAGATAGGATCGAGAGAGAGAAAATAAAATGATGAATTGTATGTATGGGTTATAATTGCAGGTTGACGCCAAATGCGTTATTTTTCAGAAATATCATGGTGAGAACAATTAAATTGATGAAATAATTGATGATAACTGTTTTGTACTAGATCAACGCCTTCAGTTAGATTTTTATACTAGTTTATATATGTTAGCTTAAATGAAAGAACAATCACAGAAAATTGACATGTCACTCCATTCTAACACACTGTATCCTGATTCTGAGCCAACCAGTCTTTGCTCTCATTTCCTCTTGGTTTATGCTTCGCGGAAAAGCAGCAAATACAAGTTGTATGCATTTGTAGTCTTTGTTTTGAAGCAATCTAATTAAAATTCGTGTATCTTTTTTCCTTTGGCGATACAGTATCATCTAACGACATCCTTCCCGTATGGGGTCACGTCGGGGTTCTTATTTTCAACCGACCAATCAGCAACGAGCCTACTAAATCTTTAGGCATCAAATCTGATACACGCCAAGAGCTTTTGTTCGACTGGTCAATATATGTACCTGCCTTGCATATGATTTAACTCTCAGAGATGAATGCAGGGTTATATGGCATAACGCCAAACAGTATTAGAGAGAAGTCTGGGTGGTTCCGGATAATATGCCCGAATGCAGAGAAATGTCTTTTTGTGGAGTGTTGTTTCACTGAGTTAGCCCTATAATACACAATCAGACTCTGACATCGTGATGGTCTAATACAAAAATATCACCAATCATCCCATCCAAAAGTACAGGGATCGCTTTTGGTCAAATTAATTACGGGTTGCAGCTGGGGATTTACAAAAACACCCCATTCATACAAGCCATCGGCATGAAAACTCTGTCATTGATATATTCGCATTACGAAAATCATAACCATTCCTAAGTAGTGCAGTTATTGGTGACCAATTCATGTACAGTCAAACCTGTATGTAAAGGCCACTCAAGCGAACCTGGAAATGTGGCCTTTATGAGCAGTTGCCTTTATATACAGGTTACAATTATATGCACTATTCATTAATGGGGGAAAATGAGACTGTCCTTTATAGACAGTGATTTGTTATATAGAGGTGCCCTTTATAGACAGTGACTTGCTATAAAGAGGTACCCTTTATAGACAGTGATTTGCTATATAGAGGTGCCCTTTATAGACAGTGACTTGCTATAAAGAGGTACCCTTTATAGACAGTGATTTGTTATATAGAGGTATCCTTTATAGACAGTGACTTGCTATAAAGAGGTGCCCTTTATAGACAGTGATTTGCTATATAGAGGTGCCCTTTATAGACAGTGACTTGCTATAAAGAGGTGCCCTTTATAGACAGTGATTTGTTATATAGAGGTGCCCTTTATAGAGTGACTTGCTATAAAGAGGTGCCCTTTATAGACAGTGATTTGTTATATAGAGGTGCCCTTTATAGACAGTGACTTGTTATATAGAGGTGCCCTTTATAGACAGTGACTTGCTATAAAGAGGTGCCCTTTATAGACAGTGATTAGTTATATAGAGATGCCCTTTACAGACAGTGATTTGTTATATAGAGGTGCCCTTTATAGACAGTGACTTGCTATAAAGAGGTGCCCTTTATAGACAGTGATTTGTTATATAGAGGTGCCTTTTAAGTCAGGCATATTCACATATGAATATTACACATTACCAGAAAGTTTCTCTAATGATAATATAAGAATTAGTCTTAACAATATTTTAAAGAGGCTGAGGCTTGTAGAATTATGACCCATTGATATGCTATAGCTTAAAATATCTCCCTCCCCATTGCTATCTTGACATGGAAAATTAGCGACCCAATCATATATATTTGAAAGCTAGAAATGTCAATTCCAAATCCAGCGGCTCTTCTATATACATATACAAAATGTACATGTACTCGTATATAGAAAGTGACCCCGTATTAAATAAATGTTTGTGTTGCTTCTCCGCTAAGCATGCATCATTAAGGAGAAAGAGCAAATACTGGTTGGTTCGGATTCGGGATAATGTGTCTATCCGCGGACTGTTGTTTCAGTGATTTAGCACTATACAAATCCAACTCAGCGTGTTGGTCTAGCACAAAGCGGCCTCATCATCATCCCAATGCTATAGCTTAACAATTGCTGAATTCGCGTTAAACAACAATCACTCACTCAATCAAAAAATACCGTAGAAAATGCTCATTTGCAACAATCACTCACTCATTCACTCATAGGAGGTTATAGTTTTAACCAATTTGATATCAGAGCCTGCAGGTGGCTCAATGAGATAGGTAGTTGTAGGGCCCGGGTGGCTCAATGAGTTAGGTAGTTGGATTACCTAACAACTCATACAAGTCTATCACCAATACGCGTGGGTTCGCGCCCGGCTTTGTAAATTATAAAAATGGGTGCACTGGACTCGCAGCCGCAAGTGATAAAGTTTACCAGTTGCTTGCCCATGGTCGGTGGTTCTCTCCGGGTACTCCGGCTTCTTCCACCACTAAAACTGTTCGCCATGATATAGCTGAAATATTGCTAAAAGTGGCGTTAAAAACCAAAAATCAATCAATCAACCAATTTGATATCTTAATATCCATCAGCATAATAGCATCGATATTTAAATTATACTTTACATTATTTGGTTTTCCTATCTTTCGATTTTGAGCGTACCTGATAAAGGTTATTTTGAGCGTACCTGATGAAGGTTATTCTGAGCGTATCTAATGAAGGTTATTCTGAGCGTACCTGATGAAGGTTATTCTGAGCGTACCTGATAAAGGTTATTTTGAGCGTACCTGATAAAGGTTATTCTGAGCGTATCTGATGAAGGTTATTCTGAGCGTATCTGATAAAGGTTATTCTGTGCGTACCTGATAAAGGTTATTTTGAGCGTATCTAATGAAGGTTATTCTGAGCGTATCTGATGAAGGTTATTCTGAGCGTACCTGATAAAGGTTATTTTGAGCGTATCTGGTGAAGGTTATTTTGAGCGTACCTGATAAAGGTTATTCTGAGCGTACCTGATAAAGGTTATTCTGAGCGTATCTGATGAAGGTTATTCTGAGCGTACCTGATAAAGGTTATTCTGAGCGTATCTGATGAAGGTTATTCTGAGCGTATATGATGAAGGTTATTCTGAGCGTACCTGATGAAAGTTATTCTGAGCGTACCTGATGAAGGTTATTCTGAGCGTACCTGATGAAGGTTATTTTGAGCGTACCTGATAAAGGTTATTCTGAGCGTACCTGATGAAGGTTATTCTGAGCGTACCTGATGAAGGTTATTCTGAGCGTACCTGATAAAGGTTATTTTGAGCGTACCTGATAAAGGTTATTCTGAGCGTATCTGATGAAGGTTATTCTGAGCGTATCTGATGAAGGTTATTCTGAGTGTATCTGATGAAGGTTATTCTGAGCGTACCTGATAAAGGTTATTTTGAGCGTACCTGATAAAGGTTATTCTGAGCGTACCTGATGAAGGTTATTCTGAGCGTACCTGATGAAAGTTATTCTGAGCGTATCTAATGAAGGTTATTCTGAGCGTATCTAATTAAGGTTATTCTGAGCGTATCTGATGAAGGTTATTCTGAGCGTATCTGATGAAGGTTATTCTGAGCGTACCTGATAAAGGTTATTTTGAGCGTACCTGATAAAGGTTATTCTGGGCGTACCTGATAAAGGTTATTCTGAGCGTATCTGATGAAGGTTATTCTGAGCGTATCTAATGAAGGTTATTCTGAGCGTATCTGATGAAGGTTATTCTGAGCGTACCTGATGAAGGTTATTCTGATCGTACCTGATGAAGGTTATTCTGAGCGTACCTGATGAAGGTTATTCTGAGCGTATCTAATGAAGGTTATTCTGAGCGTATCTAATGAAGGTTATTCTGAGCGTACCTGATAAAGGTTATTCTGAGCGTACCTGATGAAGGTTATTCTGAGCGTACCTGATGAAGGTTATTCTGAGCGTATCTAATGAAGGTTATTCTGAGCGTATCTAATGAAGGTTATTCTGAGCGTATCTAATGAAGGTTATTCTGAGCGTATCTGATGAAGGTTATTCTGAGCGTATCTAATGAAGGTTATTCTGAGCGTATCTGATGAAGGTTATTCTGAGCGTACCTGATGAAGGTTATTCTGAGCGTATCTAATGAAGGTTATTCTGAGCGTATCTAATGAAGGTTATTCTGAGCGTATCTGATGAAGGTTATTCTGAGCGTATCTAATGAAGGTTATTCTGAGCGTATCTGATGAAGGTTATTCTGAGCGTACCTGATGAAGGTTATTCTGAGCGTATCTAATGAAGGTTATTCTGAGCGTATCTAATAAAGGTTATTCTGAGCGTATCTGATGAAGGTTATTCTGAGCGTATCTAATGAAGGTTATTCTGAGCGTATCTGATGAAGGTTATTCTGAGCGTACCTGCTGAAGGTTATTCTGAGCGTATCTCATGAAGGTTATTCTGAGCGTACCTGATGAAGGTTATTCTGAGCGTATCTAATGAAGGTTATTCTGAGCGTATCTAATAAAGGTTATTCTGAGCGTATCTGATGAAGGTTATTCTGAGCGTATCTAATGAAGGTTATTCTGAGCGTATCTGATGAAGGTTATTCTGAGCGTACCTGATGAAGGTTATTCTGAGCGTATCTAATGAAGGTTATTCTGAGCGTATCTAATGAAGGTTATTCTGAGCGTATCTGATGAAGGTTATTCTGAGCGTATCTGATGAAGGTTATTCTGAGCGTATCTGATGAAGGTTATTCTGAGCGTATCTGATGAAGGTTATTCTAGAAACGCATCGTACGCACTAAATTAGATATCTACGTTTTTATTAGCAATAAAAACATGCACAGATAATTCTCGTTTATTTTATAGAGCCCCGTAACTTTATTTTAAGAGTATTTTTTTTTAAATTATGTAATATAAACTCACAACAGTAATAAAAGAATACCCACTCATGGCCACTTGAAATGTGAAACATATAGAGTTTATACCATATCTATTGTTTTTATTTAGAGAATCCATTAACACTGTTTAAAATCCACCTGTGATGTAAATCTATTGTCAAAACTCTCCATTATTTATAAGGAATGGAGAGTTGTTGTTCTCTTTGTACTTTTAAGGTCCCACAAGGGGCAAACAATTTAATACTTTGTACTTTAGATACTATTCACAGACTTTTTATTTGTAACAAGATTAATAATTAATAAAATTAATAAAGTACAATGGGTGGATTTTAAGTTGGAGAATGTCCTCGTATCTCTCCATTCCTTAAAAACAATGGGACTCGGCTGCATTATTTTTAAGGAATGGAGAGTTACTTGGACATTCTCCTATAGGTATATATAACGAGGCCAAACCAAATATACATATAGGGGTTGTGTTATAGGTGTTCACTGTCAATTAGGGTGCAAACATTTATCTTTGAGGGGTGAAATTCGGGGGGGGGGGACTTTGTTTGTTTGTTTTTGTTTTGTTTCTGATTTGTTTGTTTTTTGGCTTTTTTTTATTTGGGAGGGGGGGGGGGCGGGGGGGGGGGGGGTGATTCTGTTACCATATTTTACAGAAGAGATATCTTGCCCTGAAAGATGCAAAATATACATAATATGATCATGTGTTATTCAACAAGAAATGTTTGTAAAATTTGAATTTGAGTGTCCAAAAACTAATCTGATTTATGTTTTGTGTGAAAAAAAATTCTGGTTCGGAATGAAAAACATGGTCGAGCCCTTACAGAAATATTTTCCGATCGTGATTGCAAAACAGAGTTTGTGGTTGGGTGGAAAATCGAAAGGATATTCCGAACTGACAGGTGAACCACGAGTTCTTGGGTACATGCGTGTGTTTGGAAATATTAACATGTTATGATTAGTATCATGCACGACCCCACACCAGTGGTGTTGGTTTGTGGTCATATGTCAGCGACCATTATGACTCAGATACACATGACACAATATATAAATTAGCCACCCATTTCACACACAATTTACGGTTGGTTTGTTAGTTGGTTTATGGTGTTTGACGCCACTTTCAACAACATTTCAGTTATATCGTGGTGGTCAGTTTTATTGGTGGAGAAAACCGAAAACCACCGACCTGCCGCAAGTCACTGACAAACTTTATAACTTAATTATTAAGTTAATATTGTATTGAGTACACCTCGCCTGAGCGGGAATCGACCTCACAACGTTAGTGGTGATAGGCACTGATTGCACAGGTAGTTTTAAATCCAACTACCATACCATCACGGCCACGACGGCCCCTCACAATATATAAAATGGCCACTCATGCCATGCACAAACAATTTTAAGTACAAAAGTAATTTTTCAATAATTTCATAAGACATTATTTCGTTGACGGCTTGTAATATTACAGTCAACACAATTACATAACCTCTTCATTTTGAAGTTTCATTAAACAAGATGTTTGAGATATACAAACTGTTAATTTGGACTATTCAGATTTCTCAATACTTACCACATCGTAAAGGAAGCTGTTCGATTAGAAAATATTAGCTGATATTTGTTTTATTCATATTTTATACGTTGTTTAAAAACGGTCATTTTCATGTTTGACAAAAGTTCACAATGAAACAACGCAGGCTTGACAACTTATCAGGTATATAAAGTTATCTCCAGTATCATATCAGCATAGGTCTTACAGAGAACATCACGGATAGTAAGTAAATAAGCATTTATAATATAGAAAATATAAATGATAAGAGATAAGTAAAATGGGGGGGGGGGGGGGGGGACGGGGTATGTTCCTTCAGAGAATTGCCTACTGTTCTTAATGAATGTCTGTACTGCTTTTGATTACAAAAAAAAATTGAGCCTGGTCTATTTTTGAGAGTCCAAATGACAAACTTCTAATATCTCTCCGAAAATCATAGTGGTGCAAAAAATTAATGAGAACTGTACTTTGTTCGATATATAAGAGGCAGTTCAAGAGAAAGTGGGATGTGTCCTCCCTGATAAATCCATAAACATCTCGAATCTGTTATTATATTACATCTAAATAGATCATACTTTAGCGAGCTACAATCTTGCATATGAAACATTGAATATTCTATCCCCAACTAAGAAATGGCCCGGAATTTTAGCCAGTACAACTTTTCTTTTAAGGTTGATTTTAAACGTTTCAAGTGTTCTGGTATTTTTGACCTCGTTGTCTAGACTGTCTCCAAAGATTTATAACAGACGGGATGAACGAAGATTGGTATAACGATAAACGACATCTTGGGACAGTGTAGTCATTTCTGCGTATAGAGATTGCTTTCGGCGCGGTACGGGGTTCGGTTCTTGCTTTCGGCGCGGTACGGGGTTCGGTTCTAGCTTTCTATAACGTTCTACTTCAAATCTAAACCTGAAAACAATATATATAATATAATGTTTGAATACAATCAATAAACAAACAGAATATGATAATCTCGTTTTAGAGCAAGATATACTTTCAAAGAAAAAATGATAAAGTACAGTCACATAACATAAACAATAAATAAATACAAAAAGGAAATACAAACGAAATAAATAAGCAAACAAACAAACATTGAAATAAACACCTAAATGAAAACACCAACAACACAAATATATACAAGCAAGCCAAAATAAAATAAAAATCAATTAAAACAAAAGTGAAATTCCGAAATAAAGAACAATACATCAAAACACACCCACACCACCTCCATCCTAACCAAACCCACAGTATGCAAACACAAATAAGGAAGAAGAAGAAATGAAAAAGAAGACGCGAAACGTTCTTTTCAACGTTAATTATGTGTAACGTCAAGTGTCACCAACATCGCGCGTAACGTTCAGTGCATATTACAAGAAACTGCAATTTTTTAAGATCGTTTGTAGAAAAGAGGACATTCACCTCGGTTTTTGGCAAATATATGTACATGCTTTTCTCTTCAAATGATTCTAATTTTAATAAATTACTTAATGGAACAACTATCTAACTTGGCTAAAAGTTTTTTTTAATATCTTGTCGTCGTATTTAATAGAGAAAAAATAATTGTCCTGAAAGAAATAAACAATAATTATAACTGACTGCAGTTTTCAACGAGAAATTTTTTTTGGGGAAAATACCGATTTTTGATGCAAAGAATAATAATAATCTGATTTTCATTTCGCGCGAAAATTAATTTCTGACTGAAGGAAAAACATACCACCCATTTCGGGTAAAAATAAATTTATGGCTGAGGGAAAAACATGCCTCCCTCACTCCTCTTAAAAAATTAAATCGTCGGTCCCTAAGCAAATCCCTGATTTAATTACGATATAAGGAATACACCACTATCAACAAACATATATATATTTACCTTGGTTCCAATGCAGTCCATCTTTGTTTTCTGACAATGTATTGTTTAATAACAATTACCATTATTCAGTTCAATAAACAAGTATAAATGTCACTCTTTATGTGTGCATCATCTGATGCCCAACCGGTTTTATTCCCAAAACAACTTGTTCCGAAAGGAATTTTAACTTCTATTGATTACTGCTTCCAATAAATTACTGCAAAACAACTTGTTCCGCAAAGAATTTTAACTTCTATTGAAATTACTGCTCCATATAAATTATGGCTCCCAATAAATTATGGCTCCCAATAAATTATGGCTCCCTATAAATTACTGCTCCCTTCAATAATTCAGTATATTGAAGCCATTACCTATATAAACATTGTATAGCTATAGCTTAACGTTGTTAAAATGAACCGGCATTTTTTTTTTTACTTTCCAACTTGTGTTTTCTCTATAATCAAATTGGAGGTATGCCAGATACAATAGCAGATGCTTTCAAAAATAATATATAATAATAAAGAAATATAGAACAAGTCGGTTACGTTCATAATATGTATTGTAATTACTACTGGAAGTCAATTATTGTGACAAATATAGTTCTGGCTAATTAGTCGATACTGGGAGAGTTGATAATCATTGTTAACTAAAAATCCGATCAAGTCTGGTAGGAAAACAACACGGTGTAAAAATTCATTCTCCATTATATAATGGCAATGTACCATGAGAGTATTCAACTTATCAGAGAATTATATAAATATAATTAAAGTTAGGAGTAGATAGGATGCAAAGCAAACAGATTTAAATTCAGGTAAAAAAACCAATGACGAAGTGGGTCAGGCGGAGGAAATAGAGTAGGTCAAGCGGAAGTAGTGACATCTGGGTAGATATATTAATAGTAACAATCATTTATTTTCGTTATTATTATTTTTGTTCTACATTTTTAAACACGCAGACATAATTCTTTATGTTATAGTTTTCCATGTAACATGAATGCATTCTTTTCTTTTGATCTTTTTTCATGGTTTATATGCAAAAATAAACAACAATTAAGAACTATGAAATACTACGCACAGATACGAAACATTGCACACTATAAACCTGGGTTGTAGCTATATTACTCTCAGAGAGCCGTGCAATAATCAACGACATAGATATGATATTCCATGTCTTCATGCTACACATCATTTATACCACGGTTTTCCGAGTTAGAAATATTACTTGTTTAGGAATTAAAGTCTCGTTACTGTTAATAATATTTGGTATCTGGTGTCGCAAACGCCGTCTGCTTGAAGGTTGTTGACAAAAAAAAACATTTCAATCTCCACGTAAAGGATTATGGGTATCATACGCCCATCATTATCACCTCTGGACATCATTTCATTGGTTGACGCCATGAGTGATAGTATGGTGGGCAAGGAATGTCTACATGCTCTGTTTTTTTGCTAACAAACATTACGGTTTTGTTTATGGTGTTTAACGCCACTTTCAACAATATTTCAGTTATATCGTGGCGGTCAGTTTTATTGGTGAAGAAAACCGGAGTACCTGGAGAAAATCGCTGACCTGCCGCAAGTCACTGACAAACTTTATAGCTTAATATTGTATCGAGCACACCTCGCCTGAGCGGGATTCGACCTCATAACGTTAGTGGTGATAGGCACTGATTGCACAGGTAGTTTTAAATCCAACTACCATACGATCACGGCCACGACGGACCCTACAAACATTAAGAGACAGACGACAAAGTAGTTAGATAAAATTACATAAATATGTAGTCCATCAATAATGAGCTGTGCCTTTTAAAATCTTTATAATTTGGACAATATAAGTACATGTATGTTGTAATGAAATCCTTCGTTTTGGAAAGACAGGGTATGTTGAAGGGTAATCCTTCATTTGCGCAACAATGACACTGTGTTGATGATTCGTGTTATATGAACACCCTAATATAATAAGACATTAATTGATGATTCGTTTACGGCGAAAGAAAGATTGCAGTAAATAAGTGGAATAAACGGCCACAGTCGAAAAAGGATGACGAGACCTGGCAAGATAAACAGATTACCGAAAAATTTAAGGGCAAGTCTGCGCCCCATTGGTAACAATGGAAGCTATTATAGAAGCTATTTCTCTCGGGTATTCTATCGACATGACAAGCACATGTACAGTAAATTTGAAAGGAAGTGGAATGACGACACAGCAATTAATATTTTACTGAATGACAGACGGAACGAAATCAATGCGGAATAGTATAATTATGTATTAAATAAAAATTCCCATCAATTAAATTGGTTTATCGATATAGGCGATAAACCCTATTAAAGAAATTGTTTTTCCCATCTGAAGATAGTGTCTATGGCGTTTCAATTTCTTATTTGTATACATATATATGTACAAAAAATGTAACCGTTTATTATTATGAAATGCTTTTTAAACCCGAAACCTGTTAGAACCGGCCAGTTTGCTTGCCGTTGGTAATAGTTCGCATACAATTATACGTTATCAGTCCCGAGATGTTATATATCCCGTTTTAAAAGGCAGTGGTTTTGTTAAAAGGTGAGGCGTCTCGAGACTGATAACATTTTTATCTGAATGTTCCAACATTAATAAGTATGTCCTTATTATAGGAAAAACATAAATACGTGTATCTTTGGACAAAAATCAGAGAGCGATTATTGATTTTTTGTCATCTTGTGAAATGTGTGTCTTCTGCTGTGCACAATGTAAATAGACAGCACATAGGTGAGAGCGATTATTGATTTTCTGTCACCGCACGGCTTCCCTGAAGTTTTAAAAGTACCTTTTAGCCAATCAAAATTCTACTTGCCACGAGAAGATCAGATAATAACAGTTGTAACTCATTGGCCCAAATTTATGTCCCGTTTGTCGTAGTCACAATCCCGAGCTATTTACTTCTAACATGACTTATAACCGGATGCATCATTAGTGTAACACAACGGGTGCCACTAGTAAAGCAGGAAGTACTTATCCGTCCGGAGAACCTGGGTTGACCTGCGGACTTTAGTGCGATTCGTGCTGCTCAATTTTTAATTTTCAGTGTATTGTTTTGTCTTCCATTGTCTGTCTTTCTGTCTTTTGGTAATTATATTGTTTGTCTTTTTGTCTTTTGGTAATTATATTGTTTGTCTTTTTGTCTTTTGGTAATTATATTTTCTGTCTTTCTGTCTTTTGGTAATTATATTGTCTGTCTTTCTGTCCTTTGGTAATTATATTGTCTGTCTTTTTGTCTTTTGGTAATTATATTGTCTGTCTTTCTGTCTTTTGGTAATTATATTGTCTGTCTTTCTGTCTTTTGGTAATTATATTGTCTGTCTTTCTGTCTTTTGGTAATTATATTGTCTGTCTTTCTGTCTTTTGGTAATTATATTGTCTGTCTTTCTGTCTTTTGGTAATTATATTGTCTGTCTTTCTGTCTTTTGGTAATTATATTGTCTGTCTTTTTGTCTTTTGGTAATTATATTGTCTGTCTTTTTGTCTTTTGGTAATTATATTGTCTGTCTTTCTGTCTTTTGGTAATTATATTGTCTGTCTTTCTGTCTTTTGGTAATTATATTGTCTGTCTTTCTGTCTTTTGGTAATTATATTGTCTGTCTTTCTGTCTTTTGGTAATTATATTGTCTGTCTTTCTGTCCTTTGGTAATTATATTGTCTGTCTTTTTGTCTTTTGGTAATTATATTGTCTGTCTTTCTGTCTTTTGGTAATTATATTGTCTGTCTTTCTGTCTTTTGGTAATTATATTGTCTGTCTTTCTGTCTTTTGGTAATTATATTGTCTGTCTTTCTGTCTTTTGGTAATTATATTGTCTGTCTTTCTGTCTTTTGGTAATTATATTGTCTGTCTTTCTGTCTTTTGGTAATTATATTGTCTGTCTTTTTGTCTTTTGGTAATTATATTGTCTGTCTTTTTGTCCTTTGGTAATTATATTGTCTGTCTTTCTGTCTTTTGGTAATTATATTGTCTGTCTTTCTGTCTTTTGGTAATTATATTGTCTGTCTTTCTGTCTTTTGGTAATTATATTGTCTGTCTTTCTGTCTTTTGGTAATTATATTGTCTGTCTTTCTGTCTTTTGGTAATTATATTGTCTGTCTTTCTGTCTTTTGGTAATTATATTGTCTGTCTTTCTGTCTTTTGGTAATTATATTGTCTGTCTTTCTGTCTTTTGGTAATTATATTGTCTGTCTTTCTGTCTTTTGGTAATTATATTGTCTGTCTTTCTGTCTTTTGGTAATTATATTGTCTGTCTTTCTGTCTTTTGTTAATTATATTGTCTGTCTTTCTGTCCTTTGGTAATTATATTGTCTGTCTTTCTGTCTTTTGGTAATTATATTGTCTGTCTTTCTGTCTTTTGGTAATTATATTGTCTGTCTTTCTGTCTTTTGGTAATTATATTGTCTGTCTTTCTGTCTTTTGGTAATTATATTGTCTGTCTTTCTGTCTTTTGGTAATTATATTGTCTGTCTTTCTGTCTTTTGGTAATTATATTGTCTGTCTTTCTGTCTTTTGGTAATTATATTGTCTGTCTTTCTGTCCTTTGGTAATTATATTTTCTGTCTTTTTGTCTTTTGGTAATTATATTGTCTGTCTTTTTGTCTTTTGGTAATTATATTGTCTGTCTTTCTGTCTTTTGGTAATTATATTGTCTGTCTTTCTGTCCTTTGGTAATTATATTGTCTGTCTTTCTGTCTTTTGGTAATTATATTGTCTGTCTTTCTGTCTTTTGGTAATTATATTGTCTGTCCTTCTTCGATGTACGGCTTCTTATTATCCTTTTGGCATGTTGAAACTTTTCTCTTACAACTATTTTAAGGTATGCCTTACATGTAATTAACTAATAATTGGTGTGCTGTTTTCCGATATATCAACTTTATTGGCGGATATGTACGAAGAATCTTATTTTATTTTCCATCGTTCACTAAGATAGCATTTATTTTAGCCAAACATTAACTTTATTGATTATGCACATATTTTACACTCCCCCTCTCTCTCTCTCTCTCTCTCTCTCTCTCTCTCTCTCTCTCTCCAAAAGGTGGGATTGAAGGCATATATACCATACAAGAATACACAAAAAATAAGGTAAAATAGAAAAGACATATAAACACCGATAATTCACCATTTAAAAACAGGATAAAATGATATTTTTAAATTGAACTACATCATAAAAATTGAGTACCCCGGTAAAGTTTTTTTTTCTGGTTTGGTTTATGGTATTTAACGCCACTTTAAACAATATTTCAGTTATATTGTGGCGGTCAGTTTTATTTGTGGAGGAAACCGGATTACCGGGAGAAAACCACCGACCTGTCGCAAGTCACTGACCAACTTTTCTTCTCTTTTTTTTAGAGAATAGACAGATGACAAATATATTATTTTTTTATTTTAGGCATAATCAATGTGAAATGTTTCACTTTTTGCCAGTTTATATGTGGGCGTCATTTTGGTGTTAAATCTTCTGTATTTTAGATTATAAAATCATATGTTTTGTAGTATTACTTTATAATATATTTGCACTTTTTGTGCCATGTTAATTTTATTTTTACGAGTTTGTATAAATATAGCTTTTTAATGTGGTTCTGCAAAACTTGTAACAATGAAAACATAATAAAAGTGTTTTTCGACAATTTAATTATGCATGCTTAAATCAAACATAAAAGAAAAAGCATATCCAGAAATAGTACGTAATTTTCTAATTTGCATATTATAATTGGCGGAAAGAACAGAAATTTTAATATATGTACATATACATACAGTAGTTTACTGGTAACTGGAAACTTCCGGTTCACTTGGGTCAGACAATTTCCAGATATTTGGTTTGATTTGATAAAAATCTAGCAGGACCTCTGTGGTCTTCATCTACACATGGTTAATTAAGAAATAAATCACGGAAGCCAGAATGCGCTTTGAGTTTTAACATGGGTTGGCGGATATTAGTATTTTATCCAGAGCCAGAGGCGAGGGATAAAATTTACTAATATCCGCCAACCCATGTTAAAACTCAATACACATTCTGGCTGCCATGATTTATTTCGATTCTGATATGTCTAAGAGTACAAATACGGTAGTATACTTTGATTGGAAGACGGTAATTTATATTTACGTTTGCGGAAAATGTCGCACACAATTTATGCTGCCAAATTCGAGCTGACGATAGTTCAACATGTATATTTACGACGCAAAAGTCAGTCACATGCACCGGAGCATGTGCTAATGAGATTACTCAATCGATAAATCGCTCGTTTGTTTACAAAGCGTAAGAAGGACGTCATGTTAGAATACGGAATAATTTTTGGAATTTGAAAACGCCGTTTCCGAAAATACGAAAATATCACGTGATCTATTTATTCTCGTGAACAAAACCGTGTTTTTCAGGGTATGTTCTGTCCCTTTGTTCCGCCATCTTAACTAGGAAAATAACGTAGAAATATAGAATCGACTTCGGAAATTACATGTCGGATTTTGGAAAGTTTTCCGAAGTCGATTCTATATTTCTACAAAAGGCGAGTTAAGAACAATAGATATTTATCCATTTTAAGGACGTAAATATAAATATTCAAAGATAATTAACTATGGAAGCGTGTAAAAATAAAATATCGGTAGCAATGTTTTCACGGAACCTTATACATTCACGTGTGAATCCGGTTCCTAAATTGGAAGAAGAAGAAGAAGAAGAAGAAGAATGTACTTAGTCGACAAACTCCATAAGAGCTACGGTTGCGCAGTCAAAAGGCAAAGTAGCCGAGTCTGGCTACCCGGCTTAGACATTTTGCTTTTCTTGCGTTCATTTAGAAAGCCAATTAATTATATTGCTTTCCAATCTTGTGAAATCGCGCCTAGTCTGATTAAGGTTATTCCGGTTGGTTTGGTTTATGGTATTTAACGCCATTTCAACAATATTTCAGTTATATCGTTGCGGTCAGTTTTATTGGTGGAAGAAACCGGAGAAAACCACTGAGCTGTCACAAGTCACTGACAAACTTTATCACATAATGTTGTATCGAGTACACCTCGCCATGAACGGGGTTCGAACGCACAACTTTAGTGGTGATAGACACTGATTGCACAGATAGTAATAAATCAAACTACCATACGATCACGACCACGACGTCCCTAGGTTATTCCGGACATGCGCCTTTCAGACTTAATTGGATATCTACATTTTTTATTACTAACATACATTTTTTATTGGTTTTACCATATAGAGAAGTAACCAATCAAATGTGTGGTTTACTTGTTCAGGAAAAAATTAATTTTACAAAAAAATAGAAAATTACATAATTCAAATTAATGTATTGACCCGCACTATAGAAAGACGGGAATGCATTTTACTGTGAAGATTCATTTATTTTCAATCGTTGGAATTTATGAATAAGACTGAAATTATTTTCTTCTGCATTATCTGCTCATAGGAGTGAATTATTGGAGCCATGTGGAACAGTTTTCCCCCTCTTTAGTCATTCAGCACAACAAGGTCTACTCGATCGGACGTTTAAATTTTAAGGTTTGTTTGTGTCTTGCTACAAAAACTCGCCTTTTTTTCTATTTTGGGAGATTTCTTCTCTTATTATGACAGTACTTGTAAGCTATATTTGAACAATTATTTACATGATTTTGTATTATTATTATTTAATTAAAACAGCACCTGCTTTGACGTTTGGTATCGCATTTTACACATTTGGTTTTTATTATTTCACCTAGTTCGCATTGTTTACGCATTGCTACATGTCCGTTGTTTTAGTACTAATTTGATTTATTTTTGGTGTTTAACGCCACTTTCAGCAATATTTCAGCTATATCATGGCAACCAGTTTTAGTGGTGGAAGAAGCCGAAGTACCCGGAGAGAACCACCGACCATGGGCAAGCAACTAGTAAACTTTATCACTTGCGGCTGCGAGAGAAGTGCACCTTTTTTGTAATTTACAAAGCAGGGAGCGAACCCACGCCGTATTGGTGATAGGCTTGTATGATTTTACTAGACAATCCAACTACCTAAGCCTAACTCATTGAGCCACCCGGGCCCTTTGTTTTACTACTATGTGTACTATAGAATTTGGTAGTAGATAGAAGAAAAAAGGTTTTTTTTAAACATTCGTCAATGCCCGTTTTTCGATTAAATTGAAAGATAAGTTTTATGGTAAAGTTATCATTAGATTTTGATTAAAAATCAACAAAAAACAACAACAAACAAACAAACAAACAAACAAACAATAACAACAATTGCCGTGAATATTTTACACGATATCTCCATATTCATGCACCAGCCTATAGAACAATAATCTCTGTTATTGTAATAGCGAAAACAAATAACTTATTGATAATAATTTTTCCTTGTAAATAAAATTATAGAAAATATACATCTACATCTGCAGTCGGTGCCAATCACCGCTAAAGATGTGAGTTCGATCCCCGCCACTGGCGAAGCTAGTTGTGAAAAAGTTTGGTCACTGACTTGTGGTCGTTCGGTTGCTTTCACCGGGTCCTCCTTGTTTTCTCCACTGACCGCTACGACATAACTAACTCTAATTATTGTTGAAAGTGACGTTAAACACTAATAACATATAATTCTTATATGATTTACATAATTAGAAATCCTATACTCTGATTGGGTATAAGCGCTTATGGAGGCGGGGTTTTTGTCAGTTTATTTTTCGATAGACGATGTTCACCGGACTACTTTTTTCGTAATGTAAACAAAATGGCGGCTTGGATTCCCGATAATAAAAAAAGATAAAAGAAACAATGTTTATTTTTAATAATCAACAATTATTGTTAGATATGAAATAAAAAAATAAATGCCAATGAAAAAAAAAGCTTGTACAAAAAATTCCGGAAATAATACTTAAGACAACCATCTATCGACTTTGACTTTTGTAATATATCGTCATCCTGTGACGTTGTTTACAAGGGACGCTGATAGAAACAAGCTGGTTACTGATTTATTTTACGATTTTGTGAGCATTTTACTTGTTTGAGTAGCTAAATGCAAAATGCCATCAAATTGGAAAATATCAGTAACTTAATTACATCACCGTCTAGTTATCAATGTAGGAAAACAACTTGAACAAGGTTAGTTCATTTTGTTATTCATGACCGACACACATCAATGGAATGTATGTGTGCGTACTGGGGATAGTAAATTTTCAAAACAAATGAAAAAAAAAAATACTTAGTTACAGAATTATAAGGATTAAACGCATTTTTTCCGGAGTTTATTGATGTATAACCTGGACCAAGTCACTCACAAACTTTCATAAAAGTCCTTCGGACTTTTATTTGTTTGTGAGTGAATTGGTCCAGGTTATACATCAATAAACTCCGGAAAAAATGCGTTTAATCCTATAATAAATTAAAATCTATATGGTGTTGGTATCGTTCATTTAGCGCAACAATCATCTACAAAATTAATCATCACATAAAATATTTAAAATATCAAATAAGCAACTGAAATAGCGTATTACTATTGTTAAGGTATACGTATGGACCGATCATTTAAATTGTGGGAGAGGGGCTGTGTCTTTCCCTGTGCAAGAAATATTTTTTCTGCATGAAACAAAATTCAAATTATTTCTTTTTTGTTAAAAAATTAGAAATGTTTGAACGTTTGAAAAAAATTAGATTGTAGTAAGATGGAGGATGTGTCTGGTTGGTTGGTTGGTTGGTTTATGGTGCTTAACGCCACTTCCAACAATATTTCAGTTATATCGTGGTGGCAGTCAGTTTTATTTTTGGAGGAAACCGGTGTACCCGGAGAAAACCACTGACCTCTCACAAGTCACTCACAAACTTTATCACCTAATGTTGTATCGAGTACACCTCGTCATGGAACGGGGTTCGAACTCACAACTTTAGTGGTGATAGGCACTGATAGCACAGGTAGTTGTAAATCCAACTACCATACGATCACGGCCATGCAGTCGACGACATTTGAAGACAAAACATAGTATACAAATATAACATACAACTCGGTTTTCGAAGACAAAAAATATAGATAAACAACATTTTACAAAATAATGGTCACATCAAATCTAGGATCATGGTAGATGTTTTATCCTTATTATAATAATAAAAAAAATCCCATACAGCCAGCATAAACGTTTTTAGAAGGGTTCTTAGGATTCGTTTTTTTTTTCTTTTCACGATTCAACTTCCTCATTACATTCTCTACGACACATAATCAGTTTGACTAGAAAATGATAATTACATTCAATTAACCAAATTGAATTGCCGTGTACCACTTTAAGGAATGATTCGATTACGTACATTATCAAATATAGACAAGGACGTTGAGAGGCCAACTCGAATGGTTAAAAGGTGGTTGACATATGATCATAAGATTAACTCAACTGACGTTGGTTCGACCCCCAATAGTAATTTTTAGGGTTAAGGTTTCCAAATATCTGCCACCCATGGACGACAACACCCAACACACTTCATACAAACACTACATTTTTTTTTGGCTGAAAATTTTCAAAACTTCAATTAATAAGGTTCAAACCCTCTTTTTCCCCGAATTCGTCCAGTGAGATCACCACTAATGAAATTGGTCTTACCCCTTATTTAATTGAAATCTTGGTGGTGAATGAGTACACACAGTGCTGGATATAGGACAAATCAGGCCCTGTGCTAGTTAAGTTATGAGGCCCCTTACTTGGGCCCTGAAGGAGGTAAACCCGGTAGGCCTACTCAGACAGTCAGACATACATGCTCAGGGAATTTAGGGATAGTTAAAATATTACGTTATACATGTATTAGGTCAGACATGTACACTGGGTTTTTTGGCAAGAAGATGCCCTCCCCCCTCACTGGCCAATGGGGCCCTGTGCTTAAGCACACCTAAGCACAATGGTAAATCCGGCACCGAGTGCACACCAATTTAACAGTAATATACTGTAACAGCTTAAAATACAAACGACATGAGACAGCTTGGCACATTTCATACAAAAGTTTGGCATGACGCAAATCGTACATATAGTTTATCCTTCCCAACTCAGGGTTAGTATTGTAATCGGAATGTACATGTTTATATTAAATTGACATTAATCACGTGATATCATATGCATCTGTCTGTTTGTGAACATCATATAATATAAAAACCAACCGCAGTTTGTAATAAATATGGCGGGAATGTGAACGTGTTTATTGCAATCAAATTGTTTTATTATGATTATTTCGTGTGCTGTGACTATTTTTGGTGCGAAAATGATAGAGGTAGAATAATTATATGCAGTGCACTTACAGATGATGATCGGCATAATAGGAGTGAGTGATTATTGCTTAACACCAACTCGGTCATTTTTCAGCCATATCATGGCGAGAAGAAGTTAATTTTTCAATGAGATAATGATGAAGACCACTTTGTACTAGACCAATACGCTCAGTTGGATTTTTTATAGTGCTAGCTCACTGAAACAACAGTCCGCGGAAAGACATATCGCCCCACCAAGACGCATTATCCTGATTCTGAACCAACCAGTCTTTGCTCTTTCCCCTTAATGCTGCGTGCTTAGCGGAGCAGCAGCAAATTATAGTGTTACTAACTGGCTGTTTCTGTATTGGCCCTGCTCGGTCAGCAGTATTGGCCCCGAGGCCCTCGGGGCCAATACTGCTGACCGAGAATCTATACCAGGGCCAATACAGAAACAGCCAGTTCGTAACACTTTTATTAAATAATATACCTGGTCCGTATGACAGGGCCGTATGGATAAATTAACAAAGCCGTATGAATATATTGACAGGGCCGTATGAGCATGGTTTTTACGGCACTAATGATGACCAATAATATAGTGTTACTAACTGGCTTGACAATGGTGATTACTTTTACCTATGTAACATTTTGCCACCAACAGCAGTACTCTGAACGCACCTATTTGTTTTGCCACTAACAGCAGTATTCGGAACGCACCTATGACAACGCATGTTTCCCTCCCCTAAACTGTAATATCCTCTCGAACTGCTGATGACGATCTCATATGAAAACATGGTTTTATATAAAAGTATGATTTTTCATTTGTGCAATTATGCAAAAGAGAAAGTTTTGAAATGAACTCTTCTATGTATAATGCAACTCGGATTAAAACCGGAAGTGAATTTATCCGTATTGGCCCCGGGTTAGTACTTATTGGCCCGGGGCCGAAATGCCGTATTAAAATAGGCAATTAATATGAGAGGAAAAATTAAGACCATATTAGTCAGGCAGATTTTGTCATAATAGGACAGATTTTTACATATTATTTAATAAACTAATTTAATAGTCTTAGGTTTGACCCGATCTGGGCTTAAATCCACGATCTACCGCACTCTAGGCGAGCACCGTATAGGACTAAGAATCTGCTTCATCCGATGGATTTTTTATAATCATTGTCATTTTACATATAGACTACTTTGCATAGTTTAATATATTTAATATTTTGTTATATGTACTACTTGTTGGTATTACCTGACCGAACCAATCCAGTTTGCATTTCTCAATTTTTTTTCAAGTCAAACTCTAAAGATTTTTTTTTTCTTGTAGTATGTTGGAATTTAGTTTTTTAAAAAACTAAAGAGAATTCTACTTTGTTTTTTCCATAACTATTTTCCATTTTAACAATCGGCAGCCTGTTATAGTATAATATGTAGAAGTCTTAGCCAAATACATGTAAATACTTTCTAGCTTATGTAATGGTGACCATCATAAATATTTTTGGAAGCGGTCCATCCCATCCGATTAATTTAAAGTGGTTTCAAAGACGACAATCCGCTGTTCAAATCATTAAATGGAAAGGTGTTCGACTGGAAGCGGACGGGCCAATCAGGAATTTAGAAAATGGACAGCTCAGAAAAAATAATTTTGATTTAATTTTTGGTGCTTAACGCCACTTTCAGCAATATTTCAGCTATATCATGGCAACCAGTTTTAGTGGTGGAGGAAGCCGGAGTACCCGGAGAGAACCACCGGCCTTGGGCAAGCAACTGGTAAACTTTATCACTTGCGGCTGCGAGTCGAGTGCACCCTTTTTTGTAATTTACAAAGCCGGGGGCGAACCCACGCCGTAATAGTGATAGGCATTAATACGTCAGGGAGGTTATACAAATAAATTTTAAGGATTGGAGTTAAACGTCACTCTCAGCAATATTTTAATTATCCCGACGTTCAGGTTTTTGGTGAAAGAAGGAGTTTTTAAAGATAATTCCACCTTATATCAGAATGCTGTCTTCTGATTGGTTGATGAAAGGGGTATTTTTCTACCAATTCTTCGTTTTTTCAGCTTTTCCACCATTGCCGGGATATTTGCCTAAAAATATCCCGGTACTATAGGAAAATATCCCGCTCGAGACAAAATCCCTTCTTTAAATAGTTTATGAAGTCACGGATGTTATTTGAATTACTCGAGTTTCTTCTTTCAACCAACGCTAAAGTAAAGAAAATGACGACAGTGTCAGCCGTTATGTTTGAAATCGTTGAAATGTATATTTCAAATTCATTTGCATTATTTTTTTTTTAGCGTGTTGTATGTTAAAGCAAAACCGTGATTTATTTTTTTTTTAAATTTGTTCCAGAATTTATACACTGGTCACTTCTTTGAAAAGATTTTTCCTGTTTTCGTAGATTGATTTTAAGTCTCAGTTGAAAATCAAATGATCGAGGTGGTCTGAAGTTCTGAACCTGCTTGCATGCCACTGCTTTACTTGCTGTTAAATATTCGGTGAAATTAAACAAATATATCCTGTTAGTGAGGGTTATTTGCGAAAAATACCGGTTTCGAGGAGTCAAATGTCCCTCGCCGCTAAAACGGCTCGGGATATTTGCCTTTCCTCTCAACCGGTATTTTTCGCAAATAACCCTCACTAACAGGATATATTTGTATAAAATTGCCGACCGTTCACTTAAACGTACGTACATTGAACCATCACTTAAGCTTCATTAAAACACTTATCAAAGGGTGCATTCGATATTCCAAAGTCGATTTTTCTTATCTAAATTTCTTATTTTACTTGAAAGCAAGAATGAATCAAAAACAATGAATTTGAATTTTGGTGTTTAACGCCACTTTCAGCAATATTTCAGCTATATCATGGCGACTAATTTTAGTGGTGGAGGAGGCCAGAGTACTCGGAGAGAACCACCGACCCTGGGCAAGCAACTGGAAACTTTATCACTTGCGGCTGCGAGTCGAGTGCACCCTTTTTTGTAATTTACAAAGCTGGGCGCGAACCCACGCCGTATTGGTGATAGGCTTGTATGAGTTGTTAGATCCAACGACCTAATCTATTGAGCCACCCGGGCCCCTCAAAAACAATAAGAGTTACTTGATATATATATAAGATACTGTTTTCATTAACACATCATACACTACTAATAATGGTTGGGAAGTTTTCGGTTTCCCATGATTCATTTTTGCTTTCAAGTAAAATATTAAAGGACGCTAAGAAATTTAAATAAAATAAATAAACTTTGACATGTCGAGTGCACCTCTTGATAAGTGTTATAATGAAACTTGAATACTGTTCAGTTGTCGCTACGCTACGCAACAATGCACAATCAAACATATTTTATTGGCGATATGAATACCAATCGAACGCACCGTTGTACAGCTCTAATCTTATTCTCGTTTATGGAATAGTGATAATGGATTTGTTATTGTAAACATGCAAATATAAAATATTTCTAGAAAAATATAAATATAGAAAATACTCACAAAAGTGATCTTGAACATGTTTTATCAACGACTGTTCCACACTGTGGAATTTGTTTGTCACGTGTTTTTAACACATTTCTCTGACGTCAAACTATTGTTTATTTTTAAGAATTCACAGTTTATTCTTTTGTTTTTATGTAAGTGAACTTTTACCTTTTACCATGTTAGGCTTAAAAACGTGTTTTAAATATTATGGAGTTTGTGGGTATCGAACTCCTGCCTGATTTATAGAGGTCTGCTTTTATGAGACATAAGGCCTGGGTTTTTTTATTCTCAAACTTGTTTATGGTTGAAAACAACCTGAAACATGTTTAAATCATGAACCATAAACATGTTTAAGATAGATTAAAAAACGCAATGTTTGAAGAACAATATTTAAGAGAAATTTTCTAGTTCATTGATTATTTTTTAACAAAGTAAAATTAATTCTTCATTAACAAATAAAACAATTCAACTCTTAAACACACAAACAAAACAAAAACAACACAAAAAACAACAAATAAAATAATTTAATTCTTTATAAACAAATACAACAATGCAGAATGTCAATAAACAACTTGGAAATGGGTTTATAATACACAGATGTTCCTATTACAAACATATACTGGTAATTAACAAGGGTCAAACATATTCAACCGTGCTTCGATCCCGGTTAAGATGTTCTTTAACCATTTAACCGCATGGTTAAAACCACACCGTAAAAAAACACTCGACCATAAAAAAATTGAAAACCAGGTTAATGGTTAAGAATTAAAAAACAGGCCTATAGATAAAAAACGCAATTTTCTAGTTCATTGATTATCTTTTAACAAAGTAAAATTAATTCTTCATTAACATATAAAACAATTCAACTCTTAAACACAGAAACAAAACAAAAACAACACAAAAAACAACAAATAAAATAATTTAATTCTTCATAAACAAATACAACAATGCGGAATGTCAATAAACAACTTGGAAATGGGTTTATAATACACAGATGTTCCTATTACAAACATATACTGGTAATTAACAAGGGTCAAACATATTCAACCGTGCTTCGATCCCGGTTAAGATGTTCTTTAACCATTTAACAGCATGGTTAAAACCACACCGTAAAAAAACACTCGACCATAAACAAATTTAAAACCAGGTTAATGGTTAAGAATTAAAAAACAGGCCTATAATAGTGTCCTGTGAAATTGTGTCCGGTTGTGTTACATTTGTAATGAAAAACCTTACACAGACCGAACGAAATCATCGCTGTGCTTTATTCCGTCCTCGGACTTTATCATAGGTGACAATTGTAAGGGCGGACACTATTTAATGTTACACTTTAAGTTTTCAAATTCCCGTCTAACCACACGGCTACTGTGAGCATGTAACATTAAATAGTGTCCGCCGTGAAATAGTGTCCGCCCTTACAATTGTCTCCTCAGTGATGATAAAGTCCGAGGACGGAATAAAGCACAGCTATGACTTCGTTCGGTCTGTGTAAACTTTTTCATTACAAATATAACACAACCGGACACAATTTCACAAGACACTATTATGTCTTACAATCACACTACTATACAATATAATTAATATATATATGACTCTTGGTAATAAATTTTATTTTAAAACAAATATCAACAACATTTTTAATTGTGTAATCACTATGCAAACTTGTATTTCAAATCTAGCATAATTTATGTTCAGAACTGACGAGTACGTGAACTTTTAATATAGATTCTCGCAATAGAAACAACAAGTAACGAACCGACCGCAAGTAATTACAAATCAGACAGACCATATGTGAACATTTAGGACCTTCAAATATCTAAATATAAACGTGGTCGTAATTGTGTGGTAGTAGTTGTATTTACAACTATTTGTACAATCAGTGTCTATCACCACTAACGTTGTTCGTTCCCATGCCTCTCATGGCGAAGTGTACTCGATACAACATTATGGGTATACAGTTTGTCAGTGACTTGCGGCAGATCGGTGCTTTTTCCGAATACTATGGTTTCTCCCATCAATAAAACTGACCGCAACAATATAACTGAAATATTGTTGAAAGTGGTGTTAAACACCATAAGCTAAACTCTTGTACTGATTGCAAGTGAACGTTACGCAACGTTCACTCAATCAATCAATCAATCAATCCAGCAGAGCTAATAATGACCAACTTGTAACCTATATTATTTACTGTGGAAATTTTCCTCGTCATTAATAAAGCTGACATACTGGTCACGTGACGTTAAACAACAATCAATCAATAAATCACTCGCTCAGTCGATGTTATTATCATTCGCCAAGCCTGATTGTATGTTATTATTCAAAGAAAGATAACTCTAGTATAATAATTGCACAAACTTCACTGATCTCAGTCAGAAAAAATGTAGATTTAATCGAGATAGATATAGAAGATATGAACTTCGGATAATGAACCCGCCTTGCAAACTTGCATTAAGATTTTGCATATCTAATCCATTGAACACCTTTGCTATCCAGTCATTTCTATCCTTCGACGAAGATGTTTTGCGCTTCAATAAATTTCTTTGAATTGTAAATGACAAGTTTTCACTATATATCTTTTTCATTTTTGTTTTCGTCCACTATATCACAAATCGCGTTGGGTTAATATAAAGTATTTTCCAGAAATATCAAACATGGTGAAAATGAGGGAAACCCAATCCCACATTTTGTCAACGGAAAGGGGTCCCAAATGGTTTCCAAACCACGTGATCTTTTTGGATAAGAAAAGGTCGAAATATACAGTAAAACTTTCAAATAATTTAATGCTGTTTTATTTCTATATGGATTTTAAGTTCGCTCCAGGAGACATTTATACCAGTTCACTGCTATATTATATACAGGTAAATGATTGAATAATTACTATTGAATGCCAAATGAGAAATTTCTTCAGGTATACCATGTCTTCAGGTATACCATGTCTTCATGTATACCATGTCTTCAGGTATACCATGGAGAGAACAAATTACCTTACAATGAGGTGATGATCATGTCCGCTTTGTACTAGACAAAAACGCTTAGTTGGATTTTTATAATGCTAGCTCCCCGAATTAGCAGTCTACGGGAAGAAATGTCGCTCCACTCTGACATATTATTTTGATTCCGTGTCAACTTTGTTCTTACTCCTTAGTATTGCATGCTTAGTGGAGAAGTAAAGCAATCCAATTGTATAGTCTTTGGTTTGACTGTATAAGACCGTACATAACTTAGTTGAAATCCATGCAGAACATCTATACTCATACCAGCTGATATTAGAACTAGAGGGATTGCAACCTTCAGGACTATATATACACGGACATATGTATATCGCTTTTCATTCTTCCCTCGTACCATCATCACCTGGAACAGCATACCACCAGATGTACGACAGGCCAGTACTATCGGCCAGTTCCAAGCAGGGCTAAGGGTCTATTACCCTTCCCGTGCAGTTCCAGGTGTAAATAGTGATCCACCCTGTTTTTAACTGTAAAGTCCGGACATGCACGGAGTAATTACACACAGCCTTGAGTACATTCCTTACGGGAAGAAGAAGAAGAACCGTGGCTCGAACGCACGATCTACCGCACTCGAGGAGATCAGACGCTAATTATTACACTACAGATGTACACACGTACATTTTATATATTCTATTTTTGCTTCTTGTACATCACATATTTAACTTGCTCCTAAAGACATTATACACGTTTATTACATACTTAGTTCAAATAAAGGCATTTTTGTATGACCAATATGACCGGAAGTAAACTGTCCATATGTTCACACCCCGGGAAAATAACCGGTTATTGGATTACTACAAGATCATTTCTATTTCGAGGCCCATATTGGCCCGGGCCAATATGGGTCTCGACTTCGTCTCGGGCCAATATGGGTGTCTCTTTTCTAGATGTCGGAAGTATGTAATAAATAGTTTAATATATGGGCATTTTCATATTGGCCTGGTTATCATCCCGAGACTCATATTGACCCTCGACTGCGTCTCGGGCCAATATGGGGGTCTAGGGATGATAACCAGGCCAATATGGAAATGCCCATGTATTAATCTGTAATTATTATACAGATATAATTTTAATCGAATCAAAAACACCCATTTAAGACATGTGACCGTACATTATATTTCCCATATTGTACAACCGGAAGCCGTATTTTTTCCGTATTGGACGTCCAATACGGGTTTTTTTCGTATTGTACATTATGTAAGGGAAGTAACTCGTTGGTTTTTGTCGTCTGCTAGTAAATTATTTTTAATTGTAATCTACAATCAAATTAACTTGTTCGATATTTAACAGTTTGAGGGAAAAAAAGTTGTTGATCAGTTGTTTTTAATTCATTTTAGAGTTTACGAGATCTGTATTGATACAGAACATTTTCCTAACGAAATACTGTTATGCAGTTGTTCTATTTAGACTGTATTAAAAGTTAAACATAAAATCGTTGTTATAGTATTGATCATTTCAGCTGTATAATAAATAGGTCATTATACAGTGTTATGTACAATATGGAAATATATTGTACTCGTCCGTATTGTATTGAAAACCCGTATTGGACTCGACGCGTGCGGCGTCTCGTCCAATACGGGTTTTAAATACAATACAGACTCGTACAATAGCTTCCCATATTGTACATAACACTGTATAATAACCTATTAATATTCTATTTGTGTTTCTTGTACATCACATATTTAACTTACTCCTAATGACATTATACACGTTTATCATATTCTTAGTACTAAATAAAGGAAATGATTTGCATATATAATACTGAAAGAACATTACGACTGTATTTGTCTGCCGTGACTGATATCGATATCATCACCCCTTTATCATACCCCTTAAAATGATATTGATCACGTGACTAAAGGTTCATAATACAGAACAAGACTTTCTCATGTTTAAGTATATGATAAACATAATATGATATGGCTCTTTCTGTATCACATCCCGTATCAACCCTCGACCAATATCGGGTTGATACGGGATGTGATACGGAAAGAACCATATAATATTCTCTATATATTCTATTTTTGTTTCTTGTACATCACATATTTAACTTGCTCCTAAAGACATTTTTTATTACATTTTGTATGTGGCTTTCTATGTTTTAGTGGGGCCCATCGTGGTCGTGATCGTATGGTAATTGGATTTATAACTACCTATGCAATCAGTACCTATCAGCACTAAAGTTGTGAGTTCGAATTCCGTTCAGGCGAGGCGTACAACATTATGTGATAAAGTTTATCGGTGACTTTTGGCAGGTATGTGGTTTTCTCCGGTACTCCGGTTTCATCCACTAATACAACTAACCGCCACGATATAGCTGAATAGTGTTGAAAGTGGCGTTAAACACCATAACCCATAACCCTCTAATCTTTTTACTTTGAGTGTACCTGTTGAAGATTATTCCAGAAACGCTTGGTGCTCAGTAAATTAGAGGTCACTTTGTTTATTATGGAAATTAGTGTGCGCGTGAATGATTGATGTTTAACGCCAAATGAGCAATATTTCATCTATATGACGTCACTGTTTGATGAGATCATGACGATGACGTCTTGTACTAGAATCAACACTATGGGGTTGAAGTTTGTAAGACGAGGTCCACGGGTTAACAATCACATTATCCTGACTCCTAACTAAATTCTCATTGTTTTTCTTTCTTATTCCTCAATTCTGCGTTCTTAGCGTATAAGCAGAAAACACAAATTTCGTTGGTTTGACCCTATCGTGGATCGAACCCACCATCTTCCCAACTCGTGGCAAGACATTACACCATCGACGCTATTATGCAAAAGATATGAACATATTGTATACGTAGATGTAAATCCAACTACTAAGCCTATAGTATATGATCGCGGCCATGGGAACACTTTAATTATATATTATATTTTTATGCATAAGAATTCACTTATTGCCGTTTGTAAATATATAAAATGTATGTGTTGCTTCTCCGCTAAGCACACATCATTCAATAAAGAAAGAGCAAAGACTGGTTGGCTAGAAATCAGGATAATGTGTTCGAGTGGGGAGGCATGTCTATCCGCGGATTGTTGTTTCAGTGACCTAACACTATAAATATCCAACTAAGCGTGTCGGTCTAGTACAAAGCGGACCTCATCGTGATATAGCTGATCAATTGGTGAGTTGGCGTTAAACAACAATCACTCACTCACTCTTCTTTGATGAATAAATTCCGCCAGGAATAAATATAGTGTAATATTTTGTTAGTTTGAACAAATACTATGTCGGAAAACATATACTAATATTGTTGTGTCATCACTACTTATCACCACTAAAGTGAGTTTGATACAACAAAATTTGCCAGCGACTTCCGGCAGGTCGATGGGTTTCTCCGGGTAGTCCCGTAAACTAACAGCCACGAAATAACTGAAATATTGTTGAAAGTGGCGTCAAACACCATAACTCCAACCCTATTTTGTTTTCATTTTTGAGGATTTATTTAATATAATCAATTAAACCGAATGATTCATTGTCGAAACTAATTATTTTATTTGTAATTCTCGGTTTTTAATAATTTTGCTCCAACGTTAAAAGAATGTGTTTGTTTATTGATGTTTGCTAAAGTACGTATCATGTTTGCCAAATGTTATATTTTATGTATGATGGAATGAAAGATTATGAACGGTCATTAGAAAGTAACGTCTCGTTCTCAGTTGGTTAAAAATATGACGATCCATATGGATGTCTTCATCAAATGTGAAATTTAATATTCTTGCTATCGATTATCGGAATCGTTTTCAGTAATAATATGAAGAGAAAGCAAATACCAGATCTAGAGTACTATAGAACTGAACCAAATGCATATACACTTCAGGGGCGGATCCAGGAGGACTTGCGGCAGGTTGGTGGTTTTCTCCGGGTACTCCGGTTTCCTTCACCAATAAAACTGACCGCCACGATTTAACTAAAATTGGAAAAAAATATGTTTTTTTGGCGTAAAATTGTGATTTTTCACACGAAATACCCCAAACATTTTCGCGCCTCCCTCCGCTAGGCGCAATCTTTTTAGGTGTGCCCCCCTAGCTTGAAATCCTGGATCCGCTCCTGCACTTAGCACCCTTCTTATAAGACCCCTCCTACCAAAGGCTACACTTAGCACCCTTCTTATAAGACCCCTCCTATCAAAGGCTACACTTTAGCACCCTTCTTATAAGACCCCTCCTACCAAAGGCTACACTCAGCTCGTAATAGGGCAGATTTCAGATACATAGATGTCCCCCTCTTATAAGGAAAGCCCTTCCCACCAACGACCACCCTCTTATCAGACCAGATTTCAGATGTATAGAGATAGTAAAATACTAATAAATTCCTCCCACCTCCTTCCCCAAGAGAGACCACTGCACTTATAAAGCTAATTTTCAATTTCAGAAGGAGTGGTTTTACATGAGTGGAACTACTGTACGAGGAGTAAATGTGAGTATGATCGAGTGATGGGCCGGGATGTAGAGGAGAAACCGAATTAAAATCATATTCCGGAAAGATAGATAGATAAATAGATACCCCCTACATCGATAATGCCAACCTTAATTGTAAACAAGGAAAGGAAATTAGAAATATCCCCCACATTAAGGAGCATGACTTGATTATCTGAAAATTCTTGACAGGTGATTAATTGAAATAATTCGCCTAGTCTTAGAAGTAGCGGATTAATTTGCTCCGGAAGTAGTTATACTGAAGAATTTCATAACAAAGCGTGATGGATTGTCAGATCGATTTCATATAAATCTTAAGATTGCTCAATTTCATTGACTATCATATCTGTTGTAAAGAAGAATGGTACTGTACAGAAATTCTTTGTTAAATGGTACCACTTTTTTTCTTTCTTTACTGACATTTAATCAAAGCAATCTTCTATCATAATTGATTCTATCCGTGGATGTGTATTGCAGTTTTTTTCCTTCTATGTCGAGCTGTTGGTGACAGTTGATTTTGATCATAATTGAACGGTTCTAATTGACGGGAATTAAAAAGTGTACAATCAAAAATTAACAGAGCAAAACAATTATGATGTTGTTTTTGTTTTTGTTTGTATGAATCCTCTTGACTATCCACACAGCTGTTCAGTGCGCCCCCTGATGGCGTAGAAGGGGAACACTATCGATGGGTGGAGGCTCTATTCACCACATTCAAAGCGAGCACCACCAATGCGGTTTAAATTGTAGATTTTCTCAACGATTCCACATAATAAACTGAATACAGAGGATTTGATTTGATTTTGATCTGATTTATGGTGTTTAACGCCACTTTCAGCAATATTTAAAAGATTCCACATAATAAACTGAATACAGAGGATGTGATTTGATTTATGGTGTTTAACGCCACTTTCAGCAATATTTAAAAGATTCCACATAATAATCTGAATACAGAGGATGTGATTTGATTTATGGTGTTTAACGCCACTTTCAGCAATATTTAAAAGATTCCACATAATAAACTGAATACAGAGGATGTGATTTGATTTATGGTGTTTAACGCCACTTTCAGCAATATTTCAGCTATATCATGGCGTCCAGTTTTAGTGGTGGAAGAAGCCAGAGAGCCCGGAGAGAACCACCGACCATGACCAAGCAATTGGTAAAACTTTATCACTTGCGGCTGCGAGTAGAGTACACCCTTTTTGTAATTTACAAAGCCGGGCGCGAACCCACGCTGTATTGGTGATAGGCTTGTATGAGTTGTCAGGTAATCCAACTACCTAACTCATTGAGCCACACAACAGAGCGGAATACAGAGGAAATCAAATTGATACTGAATTGTAATATCTAAGCTACTCATTAATTTTATATACGGTACGCGGTTCAAGTCGAATCAAGTCAGTCGAAACTACTAGTATGTTGATATATTTTTATAGGGAACGAGTGAGTGAGTTATTGTTGTTTAACGCCAAGTGAACAATTTTTTAGCAATATCATGACGAGAATTTATTACTTTTTCATGAGATAATGAGGATATGCTTTGTACTAGACCCGCATGTTAGACATGTCGCTCCACTGTAAGTCTCGGACACATTATTCTGATTCCGAACAGACCAGTCTTACTCCTTAATTAGTGGCCGTCGTGGTCGTAATCGCATGGTTGTTAGTTTTACAACTACCTAGATGCAATCAGTGCCTATCACGACTAAAGTTGTGAGTTCGAAGTGCGTTTATGACGAGGTGTACTCCATACATTATGTGATAAAGTTTGTCAGGGGCTTGCGACAGATCTGTGGTTTTCTCCGAATACTCCGGTTTCCTCCACCAATAAAACTGACCGCCTCGATATATCTTGATCCTAACAATGGTGTTATAAGTCTGTCTGATTAGGAGATAGCCACTTTGTCAGTAGATAATAACATATTATATTCATTCTTAATCACGTTTTTACTCAATAATGGTGCTGACGAGGTTTTTTCCTTTTCCTTTCTCTTTACTTGAATGAAAAGAGAGTTTAAACAGTGAAGGTCAACAAACAACCAGTATCAACAGAACGCACAATGACCTTTCACCTTTTCAGAGCAAGACATATGCCGATAGAAATCCAGGTCCCGTGGGGGGGGGGGGGGGGGGGGGGGAGGGGGTACTTGAGGTCTAATTGGATACAGTGGTGCCGCTGGAGTTTGAACACCCCCCTCCACCACATTCATATATTTGATTGATTGATTGATTGATTGATTGATTGATTGATTGATTGATTGATTGATTGATTGATTGATTGATTGATTGATTGATTGATTGATTGATTGATTGATTGATTGATTGATTGATTGATTGATTGATTGATTGATTGATTTATTGATTGATTGATTGATTGATTGATTGATTGATTGATTGATTGATTGATTGATTGATTGATTTTTGCTTATCGTCCAGCGAGCAGTATTTCAGTTATATTCGGGACGAAAACAAGTTCAACAATATATAGAATCAGACAGAAAATGAGGGAAGGATGGACCAATCGGAAAAACTACTTCTGACTGACACTGGGAAAATATTGAGAAATTTGGGTAGGGAAGACCGGAAAAACGGCTTCTGACTGACACTGGGAAAATATTGAGAAGTTTGGAGGAAAACGACTTCTGACTAACACTGGGAAAATATACAGAAATTTTGGGGAAAACGGCTTCTGACTGACACTGGGAAAATATTGAGAAGTTTGGGGGAAAACGGCTTCTGACTGACACTGGGAAAATATTGAGAAGTTTTGGGGGAAAACGACTTCTGACTGGCACTGGGAAAATATAGAGAAATTTTGGGGAAAACGGCTTCTGACTGACACTGGGAAAATATTGAGAAGTTTGGGGGAAAACGGCTTCTGACTGACACTGGGAAAATATTGAGAAGTTTGGGGGAAAACGGCTTCTGACTGACACTGGGAAAATATTGAGAAGTTTGGGGGAAAACGGCTTCTGACTGCCACTGGGAAAATATTCAGAAGTTTGGGGGAAAACGGCTTCTGACTGCCACTGGGAAAATATTGAGAAGTTTGGGGGAAAACGGCTTCTGACTGACACCGGGAAAATATTGAGAAGTTTGGGGAAAAACGGCTTCTGACTGACACTGGGAAAATATAGAGAAGTTTGGGGTAAAACGGCTTCTGACTGACACTGGGAAAATATTGAGAAGTTTGGAGGAAAACGGCTTCTGACTGCCTCTGGGAAAATATAGAGAAGTTTGGGGGGAAATGGGACTGGGAAAATATTGAGAAGTTTGGGGAAAAACGGCTTCTGACTGACACTGGGAAAATATAGAGAAGTTTGGGGAAAACGGCTTCTGACTGCCGCTGGGAAAATATTGAGAAGTTTGGGGGAAAACGGTTTCTGACTGCCACTGGGAAAATATTGAGAAGTTTGGGGGAAAACGGCTTCTGACTGACACTGGGAAAATATTGAGAAGTTTGGGGGGAAACGGCTTCTGATTGACACTGGGAAAATATTGAGAAGTTTGGGGGAAAACGGCTTCTGACTGACACTGGGAAAATATTGAGAAGTTTGGGGGAAAACGGCTTCTGACTGACACTGGGAAAATATTGAGAAGTTTGGGGGGGAACGGCTTCTGACTGACACTGGAAAAATATAGAAAAGTTTGGGGGGGACGCTTCTGACTGACACTGGGAAAATATAGAGAATTTTGGGGGGGAAACGGCTTCTGACTGACACTGGGAAAACATTGAGAAGCTTGGGGGAAAACGGCTTCTGACTGACACTGGGAAAATATAGAGAAGTTTGGAGGAGGGGAAAACGGCTTCCGACTGACACTGGGAAAATATAGAGAAGTTTGGGGGAAAACGGCTTCTGACTGACACTGGGAAAATATTGAGAAGTTTGGGGGAAAACGGCTTCTGACTGACACTGGGAAAATATTGAGAAGTTTGGGGAAAACGGCTTCTGACTGCCGCTGGGAAAATATTGAGAAGTTTGGGGGAAAACGGCTTCTGACTGCCACTGGGAAAATATTGAGAAGTTTGGGGGAAAACGGCTTCTGACTGACACTGGGAAAATATTGAGAAGTTTGGGGGGAAACGGCTTCTGATTGACACTGGAAAAATATTGAGAAGTTTGGGGGAAAACGGCTTCTGACTGACACTGGGAAAATATTGAGAAGTTTGGGGGAAAACGGCTTCTGACTGACACTGGGAAAATATTGAGAAGTTTGGGGGGGGGGGGGGGGAACGGCTTCTGACTGACACTGGAAAAAAATAGAAAAGTTTGGGGGGACGGCTTCTGACTGACACTGGGAAAATATAGAGAAGTTTGAGGGGGGGGGAACGGCTTCTGACTGACACTGGGAAAACATTGAGAAGCTTGGGGGAAAACGGCTTCTGACTGACACTGGGGAAATATTGAGAAGTTTGGGGGAAAACGGCTTCTGACTGACACTGGGAAAATATTGAGAAGTTTGGGGGAAAACGGCTTCTGACTGACACTGGGAAAATATAGAGAAGTTTGGAGGAGGGGGAAACGGCTTCCGACTGACACTGGGAAAATATAGAGAAGTTTGGGGGAAAACGGCTTCTGACTGACACTGGGAAAATATTGAGAAGTTTGGGGAAAACGACTTCTGAATGACACTGGGAAAATATTGAGAAGTTTGGGGGAAAACGGCTTCTGACTGACACTGGGAAATAATTGAGAAGTTTGGGTAGGGAAGACCGAGAAAACGGCTTCAGTCTGACACTGGGAAAATATAGAGAAGTTTGGGTAGGGAAGGCAAATTTAGTCTTTTGTTGAGGCTTCAATATGTCAACTCTTAATCGAAAACCACAAAAGAGGTTTTTAACATTCAAGGAGCGTGGTACTCTCCAAACACCTTACTCACTATGGTCAACGGTTAGATTTTCCGTATTCTAGCCCGACAACCCCCAACGAGTAAGCTTCCACTATCCGACACCTGGGTACGCACTGACAGCCCTGTGGGTTATATAGTTCTGGCAACATTCACCATTTTCCAGCCTGTGTACTGTTGAAGTGACCCAGTCATATATTTGAAAATCGACCCAACCAAGCGGCAGCACGTTTGTATACCTTTATATTGGAAGTGACACCATGTGATCTGAAAATTTGTCTCTTCAGTATAATAACAATATCACATACACAGAAAAAAATCAATAAAATCCGTGTTAACCAAGACACTAAGAAGAGTCAATGAATGCGCTAAGTTTAATATTAATTTTCAATTTGTAAAGTTTCTATCCATCGAGTAAGACTAATGAAAAGAGGAAATTTAATTTGTCTGTAATGAATCCCCGGTAGACACGTGATTGATCAGTTAATGATTGGCAAACTGTAAATGACGGTAGTGAAATGAGGCATATGGTTCCATTTTTGTTCTTTTGCTACATATAGATAATAGAGGTGTAATGTTGTTTATCTTTGCTAGACATGACCAGCTGTAGAAGTAGTTTTTGTTTTGCTAAAAAGAGAACTTACTTGCAGACGATCGGACGCTGTACTGAAAATAACAACAATTCCGACTCGAATCTCGATCCGGGATCAGACTTTGTCAAATTTCATTTTTATTCTAACACTACATGTACTATTAATTTGTTATTTAAGAACTGAATGCAATCTTTTGTAGTTTTTTTTATTGGCGTGTAAAAGCGTTGTCCGAAGTATATTTTGTTTGAAGTGCGATAACTCTTCATAAAAAAGTACTTCTGTCAACTCTTTTACAACCCTATAAAACTACAAAAAAATGCTTTCAATACTTATAATTACATATTTACATTATTAAATACATTATGCAATTAAAATTATTATAATTTGTTTCAATATTCTTCATTTTCAATTGATGGAATAGTTTGAAGATACCAAAGGGGTAATCAGAATCCGTAAATTGAAGGACAGACAACACAATGGATAAAACAAAAAGAACAAAAGAACAAACAAGGATCTACAAAACATACACATAAAACTTAAGATCGAGTAACACGAACCCCACTAAAAACCGGGGGTGAACTCAGGTGTTCCGGAAGGGTAAACAGTTCCTGCTCCACTAGTGGCACCCGTCGTGTTAAACTAGTTACAAAACCGGTGATAAGTCATGAATGAGGAAAGAACAGGGAAGTGTTTACGACAAACGGAACATATCCTGGTCATTTGTGACACAGATATTCCAAAACAGTTAACTAAGTCATGGTGGCGACCGTAAAACTTTCGAAGTGATGACTTCAACTTAACCAATGTTATCCTGCATAGTTATTAGTTTGCATGACGTTTGAAAATAGGTTCCGGAAGTGGGCGTGGTTGAATAGTTTTGCTCTTCATTGACTTGTGAAGTTTCAGTTCCGATGTCACATATCACCCTTTTGACCAATCAATTTAAAATAAAATGAATATATAATGTAATTATTGTGTTGTAATATTCATTACCGTATTACATTTCGTAATGTTAACATATATAGCTGTGTCAAAAATGTGACATTGGAACTCACACTTCCGACGTAATGTTTTTTTTTCTTTCATTGCTGAAATATTCTAGTATCAATATTCATCATCCAATAAATTATTGAGTGCAAATGGGGACCGTCGTGATAGTGATCGTATGGTAGTTGGATTTACAACTATCTATGTAATCAGTGCCTATCACCACTAAAGTTGTGAGTTCGAATCCCGTTCATGGCGAGGTGTACTCTATACAACATTATGTGATAAAGTTTGTCAGTGAATTGCGACAGGTCGGTGGTTTTTGACCGCCACGATATAACTGAAATATTGCTGAAAGTGGCGTTAAATACTATAAACCTATAAACCTGAATGAAAGGTTAAGGGTTATGGTGTTTAACCCACCAACCTACCGCAAGTCACTGTCAAACTTTATCACATAATGTTGTATCGAGTACGCCTCGCCTGAGTTGGATTTGAACGCACAACTACCATACGATCACGACCACGACGGTCCCCCTTACTTAATGAAAATGCTATCAGATTATAATTAAATGAATAAACAAAAGGTATAGTCTTGCCACTGGTCACACTATTTACAGATTCTGATTACCCCTTTGGTATCTTCAAACTCTTCTTACCACAAGTATTCTATCTATCCGTGGCACAGATAACACCTCTAGTGATGAACATATTTAGTTACCGATTCATGCGATTTGATGAGATGTTCGAATCCCCACACTAGGAACAATATAAAATCATTATAACACTGCTGTGTTTAAACTTAAGGCGTATATATAAAGGTTTAGTTTCCATCTTGTATACCGGCCGATGCTTCAGATATTTGGAGGGAAGGAGAGAGTTTTAATACTTGGTTTTCACTTACATCTTTCCCCTAAACTAGTATGTCTAGTATATTGCAACTATATACGTATTTTTCAGCATATTGTAAATATACTTTATAATGCAGTTTTTTTTCATGAAACGCCTATTCTGATTGGATGGCGTCAAATATTTGCCGGCATCAATAGCACGATTGATACAGTCAAAATGTTTGCGCATCCGCAAACTATACATCATGTTAAATTAAAAGTATAATTAAATGCTTTTTTATAAGAAAATCTATTAGAATAGAGATATCTGTAATGTAATTGATGATTTGCCGATATCAATTGTGATTTGATGGTCGCAAATATCCGTTCATAGGTTCCGCTAACACGTCGCCAGTATACTCAATAAAATTAATACATTGTACATTGTTGAAAAGTTCAATCTACGAATTTAATATTCGGCACAATACATTGATTGAGAGGTCCTATTTCAACAGGAAAATAAAAAATGTCAGTATAATTCTTTAATTCACGAGTTTTGTCGCTATCGTGTAGCTTGGAGTAATGTCTATGTATTTTTTCCGAACACATGATATATGTAATGGATAAATTCCTGCTTTACAACAATATTAGAAGCCCATGGTAGCTGAGTTAGAGCCCCTGATTGATTATCAACTAATTTCCACAGGGGAAAAAAACAAATGAGCACATTATTTTAAAAAAACCTCCCTTATATGAAATGTGAAAAGACTAACAAAATAAAATATTTAAACTTACCTTCCAGCAAGGTTTCTTTTGGCAAAACGTATGAAAATATTGCAAACAATGAATCAAGCACAATAATAGAAGATACAATTGAAGATGGTTTATATTGCCTTAATTGACAAAATTTCGCTGCCATTAGTTAATCCGTAATCAATATATAGTTTTAACGAATTTTTCGAGATAGAACTCGCTGTGAGGTTGCTGATCAGTAACTTATAAATTGAAATATATACATCCGGTTAGATTATTGATTCCGTATATCAATCGAAGATAAATAGGATAATGCGTTCAAAAGACTGAAAAAAAATCATATCGTGTTGAAGAGAAGAAGACAAGTTTGTCTATTGATCTGTGCATCTTATACTTCATTTGAAATACATCTTTCTGGGACGTAAAAGTCGCTAATAATAGATTAACGCAGAGCATATATATAGCAACATTTTAACATTAAAACATTTTGAAGATGTAGACACATTTGCAACTTTTTCAAGGAAAAGCTTGCTATGCCTAAAAATTCGGCAGCATTCACGTTAACTGTTTTTGCATTGTTTGAGAATACATTTAAAAAGCATATTTCAAGAATAAACCGTCTCATAAATCTTATAGTCGCCATGATATAGCTGAAATATTGCTGAAAATGGCGTTAAAACACAAAAAATCAAAATCAAATCATAAATCTTATCAGTTGTCAAATATCTCATGTCATTTTAACTGAGTTGAACAATAATTGTTATTTAGTGATATCTATATCTAACTTCATCTTTCTGATGACACGGTGGAAAGTTAAAAACAAAATTCATGAAATTCAGATTGTCGACTTTAATCACTATCTTAAAAGGGGTATTATCCCTCACACCCGATCCAGCGTTTTTTTTTGTTTTTTTTTTCACAATATGCAAAAATCAGATTATTTTTCTCCTGTGGTGACTGGCCTGGTATGTAAAGTTGTTGAATTATGACAATAATAGGACCACTTCAACGCAGGTTCGCACTCCGAAACCCCCTTTCCGTGTTAAGATTTCAAAACACGGTCAGGGATACTATCTCCCTAATAAGTCTAGTGGTCACTATATCGCGCGAAATTTGCTGAAATATTAAGAATCTTTATGGGAAAAGTTATTATTAAGCTTTGTTTGAAATAAACTAACTGTTGTGATTTTATTGTGCTGTGATTTTATGCAATGATAGGAGTTTAATGCAAGATGTCAGGGCCCGGGTGGCTCAATGAGTTAGGTAGTTGGATTACCTAACAACTCATACAAGCCTATCACCAATACGCCGTGGGTTCGCGCCCGGCTTTGTAAATTATAAAAAAGGGGGCACTCGACTCGCAGTCGCAAGTGATAACGGTTACCAGTTGCTAGCCCATGGTCGGTGGTTCTCTCCGGGTACTCTGGCTTCTTCCACCACTAAAACTGGTCACCATGATATAGCTGAAATATTGCTGAAAGTGACGTTAAGCACAATAAATCAAATCAAAATCATGCAAGATGTCAGTGAGGAATATTTTAGAATGAGTCAAGAATATTTTTTATGTACATTTGTATATCCATGTTTATTGAGAAAGCTCTTAAAATTATGACCAGTAAATATAGTATTTATCTATTTTATGTTTTTATTGTTGTTAAATCATGACATGTAAATATGACATTGTTTTATATAGGAGAGACGCAAATACTACAACCCCGGTAAAGGTCACCCCTAGCACACTCTAATTACAAGTAGATGTCTGTTGGGGTTTTTTGTTTTTTGTTTTTGCTTCTTTCTTTGGTGATATATTCGCCAACAAAAAAAATGAGAGATACAACAAACATCTACCTTTAATTAGATGCTCCGGAGGCTACCAATGGGTAGATTTTTAAAGATTTGTTTATATGTCTTTGTCATACTAGTTTTCTCACATGAAAATAATTTTACGCCACGATATAGCTGAATTACTGCTAAAGTTTGCGTTAAACACCAACCATTCAATCAATCAATTAATCATGTAAGTAATTTGTTTGATCGGCTCGAATTCGTTTAATTTTGCAGTCAGCAGGGCATAATAAGGATATCTTGATGGGCAAAAGATGAAAATTCCATCAAGTTACACGTTATTTAAGCGGTATATCGGTTCTCTACTAAGAAGTCTTCAAGAATCACTTAGAAATGAGGTAATGCTTAGTTTTTATCCCTGAAGTCCGAAATAACCTCATAAGTCTGTGTAAAATTGCTGATGTGATCCTTGTGGAGCCTCAAGTAATAGCCGTCAGTGTAACTTTTTTTTTATTCGGTGAAAAAGGAAGGTAATGAGAATGAAGGTTGAACGAGTTGGTTTGGTTTTGGTTTTATGGTGTTTTACGCCACTTTCAACAATATTTCAGTTATATCGTGGCGGTCAGTTTTATTGGTAGAGGAAAGCGGAGTGCCCGGAGAAAACCACAGACCTGCCGCAAGTCACTGACAAACTTTATCACGTAATGTTGTACATCTCGCCCTGGGCGGGATTCGAACCCAAAACATCAGTGGTGATAGGGACCGATTGCATAGGTAGTTGTAAATCCAACTACCATACGATCACACCCACGACGGCCCCGGTTCAACGAGGGATAGAATTATATATCACAAATCTCGTTATGACAAGAAATTTTAAAACGGTGATGGTCAATAATTATACCAATATCAACACAACGAACAATCACCTTTGACCTCAAATCTTTGAACGTAAAAAAGACCAATACTTATGACGTTGGAGATTCAGGTTCTGTTTTATTTTTTTTTGTCTTTTTTTCATTTTTATATTTATTTATTTTTTTTTTTTTTTGCTCTGGGGAAAAGGGAAGTGGTCAGAATGAAAGTCAAACGAAGGGTAAAATTCTATATAAAAATGTCATATGAAAAGAAACAGCGATCAGTGGTCATCAATTTCACCAATAACAAAACGAACAATCACCTCCCATCTCAAATCCTTGAACATTACAAGACCACGACATATGACTGTGGAAATCCAAGCCTTGGTATTAATTTTACCATTGTTCTGTAAGGTGGTGCGCCCATGCGTGCATTTGTATATTGTAATATTAATAAATCTCAGCTTATTCTACAAAATAATTGAAAAACACTGATGAAATAAATAAAACAAAAACAAACTACCGACAGATATAAATGAAATTTAATTCTTGTGCTACGTTAATTAATTAATTAGTTCATATTGAAAGTCTATGTGGAGGAATTACTATCCTGTGTATTAAGAAATCGTTCATCCGTCGAAATAATAAATGCGATTTTTCACATCAATGAATCCAGCTATAATAACGATAACATGAACAAACTAATCTAGCAATGGTTTTTTTGTTGAAATTGTTTCTCCGTAGGGAAACTTAATGAAAGGCTGTGCTTGCTTCTTTCAAACCGGATATTTTAGTGCAGTCTAGAGGTTTTAAAAGTGTCGATTTAAAGTAAGTAGACTTTTTAATCTGTATTGATGGGAAATATCCCGTAGAGTGTTAACATCGATATCAGAAAGATTTCTTTATTTTTTGTGTGATAAAAACATAATTATGATTATATCTATTTCTAAATAATAGCCTTAAAGTCACTATTGATATTTCAAATCGAGTGGATTAATCCCATATTAAATCAGAATTTCCAATTTGCTGGTATTTGTTTTTCCCTCAAGGTCATTTTAGCATATTTTCCCTGGATCTCGAAGTGGATAGCAATACAAAAATCTTCATACTTTATAAAATTTTGAAAATTTTAAGTAAAAATATTGTTCATTCAGAAAAGCTGCTATCTTATTAATTACTTACCCCGGATATTACTGACTATGTAACATTAAATAGTGTCCGCCGTGAAATAGTATCCGCCCTTACAATTGTCTCCTATGATAAAGTCCGAGGACGGAATAAAGCACAGCGATGACTTCGTTCGGTCTGTGTAAGGTTTTTCATTACAAATATTATTACATAATGATTTTATTTAAACAATTTTTTTGGCTATCATGCATCGTATTGACTTGGTTTCACTTTCGTTTTCTAACGAAATCTATAAAAGGAATCGCGTGCATTCTATTTCTATTCGACCAATGGACATAAAGGTAATGTGAAATTTCTTCCAATCAGAATAGTCGTATTAGCGTTACTTTAGAATGAACAAGTAATCATCATGTCCGACGCCATCGTTGGTAACCCACCGTTGATTCCGATACCTTACTCTCTCTTCATCACCCGTGGGTCAAATCGCTTGTAAACATTCGTACTCATGAATAATTCATAAGTCTTCGCATTACAAACTTCAAATGCGATTCAACCAATCAAATCGTTCCTTTCATAATGAGTTTGGTTAAAAGTTAAAAATGTCGGACCTGTTGCAAAAATTTGGAGTGAAAGAATTGAGGGACTTTCAACAAGAATTTGTAGACAATTTGCTTGAGGGAAAGGATGTTTATTTGTCAGATTTTTATTTACCTCAGATACCAAAGAGTTTCACTTTCATAAACGTGATTTTGATTGGTTAATTCGAAACTTTGAATATTCATGAAAACGAATGTTTACAAGCGATTTGACCCACGGGTGATGGAGAGAGAGGAACGTATCGGAATCTACCGTGGGTTACCAACGATGGTCCTACTCAGGCGATGGGCTTGCAGAAGTCAAACGGAGATTCGCAGAAATCTCGGAGACTTGGTTTCACTTTCACTTTTCATTTTAATGTAATAAAACAATTACAGTCTTTTGTATCGGTCAATACGAGTTTTTATGGACCTTAGAAATCAATATTCACCTCAGCCTATAACACAACCGGACACAATTTCACAGGATACTATTATGTTTTACAACTACGCCCCTAGTGCAAGTCGACATAATTAGTGTTATTACGCGTAACAATCTTCATGACCTATTTAGCTAATCATGTAAAGTCAACTTTACTACTTCACCAATAAATAAATACAATAATGTATATAGATATAGCATCCAGTAATTTTGCCCCAATGCTACTGGCTACCGCGCTAGTGCAAGTCGACATATAATTGGTGTTACTGCAAAGACAGCTATAATGTATATACAGTGCATAGTAATCTTCATGACCTAATCATGTAAAGGTCAACTTCACTCCACCAAGAAATAGAAAATAACAGTATTGTCAACATGTAGAAAATCGACGTGTAGCAATGTTCATTTTAGTTACGCCAAATTTTCGTAAATGATCACTTCTTAGATGCTCCAAAGGGCGGTCACAGATCATTTTTAATACCTTAACTTCCTGTATATCTTGTCGTGTGTCGTCCAATAAATCTTTGTGATCCTCACAGCTCCATTGTAATTTAAGTTTGTGAATGTCACTTCGGAGCTTTAAAAATGTCTTCGCTAAAATTTGGTCCTGATGTCGCATAGATTCCTATAAAACAGAATAAAAACAAAATATAATCCTGTCTAAACCGAACACTGAATAAATCGGAACTCTGTGTAAGCCGACCATTAAACTTAGCCCCAGTGTCCGATTTTGACTTTTTGTTTGTGTATGGCAAATTTACATTTCTAAAACGATCTCTAAATAAATCAATCGTAAGCTTGATTTAAATTAAATTTAGCCTCAAAGTCGGTTGGTTTTTTTTGTGGTTTTTTTTGTGTTTTTTTTTTTTTTTTTTTTTTTTCTAATCAGACAGGTTTCACAGTATTGGTTGATTTTATGAATTGCACGGAGTTAATATATTTTGCTTTTTAAGAACGTGCTTAGATTTCGAACGTCATAGTATTACTAGTATTTTGTAAACCTAAACCTGTTTAGATAGGTGGTACTGATGGCGGTTCCCATGACTCAAACCCACATGACTGCTCAGCGCGTCCCCGGGTACAGACACTAGTCTCGATCAACAAATATCTTAACTATCCACACTCCACGAATTAAACATATAACATCACGACGTGATAGCAACAAGCACTTAACTTTTAGAAAGAGGTGGGGGTTTTTGGGGGGGGGTTTTTATGGGTTTTTTTATTTATGTCGCTAAAGAAAAATACAAAAATTGACATGACATTTTTTTTTTAAATCTTACCCTGCAATTTTCAAAGACAAATCTAAAATTTTAAGAAAAATTACTGATTTTTTATGAACAAAAAATAAATAATCTCGAGAGGAAACAACATACCCCTCCCTCAAATAAACAAAAGTCGATTCATAACAGACATATTGCTGAAAGTGACATTAGAAACATACAACCCATAAGAAACAAAATAGATGGATCCACTGCGAAGATGTCAAAAATCAACAAAGAAAGCCACCAAAGGTACAGATATGTAACGTATCTTACCAGTTCATTTCTAATCCATTCCAGGGACGAGTCTATTCGTGATGCGGCTTCTTCAGAAAAACAATTATCTCTGATATCTATAAAATTGTCAGCTGTGTTCACAGTAGAAAATGTCAGACATCTTTCTTTCCAGATAACATAACTAGGCCTCCTTGTTTTTAAATTAAGCTGTGAAGTCTTTGCTTTTAAAAGAACTAGATCAGATTCACCAGCCTCGCATTCATTTTTGATGTCTTTCCAAATTTCATCCTGAACGGAACTATTTCGTCTTGCACATGTGCTGCTAGGAACTATTTCTTCATCGTTTTTTAAAGAAAGAAAAGAGAGATCTTCCTCAATTTTTGGTAAAGTTGGTCTTCTTATCATATTGTCCTTCATGTTTTCGAGGACGAAATATGAAGTATAACTTATAATCTATTTTTAACGCTGTTTTATATTGTAACCGTCCTGTGGAAATAAGATTATAAACTAATAAATTATTTAAACAATAAAATAAATACTAGAACTACAAAAACGATAACAGATGTTAGATCACCTGTTGACCTAATAATAAAAGATCGTTAGTGGGTCATTATTATATTTTAACCCGAGGGTAGAAGTGCCTCTCGCCGTCCAGCGTTGAACGCCCCCTTTTCTCACTACCGCTAGTGTTATAGTTCTATTGACCTAATAGTAAAAGTTCGTTAGTGGGTCATTATTACACTGTATTAACAGTCTGCGCCAAAAACTACCAGCCCTATGCTCCAGTCTAGTAAATAATTGGTTCAGGCTAGTAAAAATTGCATAAAATTTGCTTAATCAAATAAATAAAAACTTCTAAAATACTGTTCGGGCTAGTTTGTCCAAATGTTTTTGGCACAGACTGTATTAAATCTAACATAAGGGTGGGAATCACTCTCACCGTCAAGCATTGAACGCCCATTTTTCTCACTGCCGTTTATGTTATATGGACTTCTTTTTTTTTCTGTCATGATTTGTCAAGTCTAGATTTTCGAACTACCATTAGCGTCAAATTGAAAGGAAATTTTCAATTTAATACTGTTATTTTGAGCAAAAACATTCCGTACGTGATATGTCGTTTTAATTCGTGATACCCTGATACCCCATTCCCACCCCCACAAATTTACACCGGCCGGTAATTGACAATTAATACGATAAACACGACTTGCATGTCTATCTTGTTACTGTGTAAACCAGTCGCTCGTCCAGTATTTTGAAAATACATACACATGTATGTTTTTCTACAAAACACGTGGGTTTTTTTAGATTGTTAAAAGAGTGGGTATGAGAATGTACCCAGCTGATATACAGCACTATTTCAACGTTGATACAACATTCAGACGTTTGTCAATGTTATTTTAACATTGAAATGACGCTGTTTCCCTGCTGCGAAAAAACGTGCAATGAATTCGAAACAAAATGATAGCGATAGTAATTATTGTGAGGCAAGAACACAATGGGCACGACTCACAAACAAATACAACATTATCAAGAATCACTAATATAAAACCCATAATCAATCAACCACCTCAAACCCCACACATCTCAAATGGTACAATGAACGTTTGTAATGGTACTTACTGAATTTAGAATGGATTAAAGTGTTCAATGCTAGTGTAACGGTTATAGGTTATAGGAACCGTAGTAGGTTCATGAACTGCTTGCTTTCCTGGATCAGACACGGGGAGAATCGAAATGCGATTCTTAAGCACCGTCCCCTGGTGTCTCCTCCAGCTAAGTAATCACCGTCCTTTCATCAAACACATGATGTTTTACTACTTGAACCGCTTGCTTTGCTGGATCAGACACGGGGAGAATCAAAACACAATTCTTAAGCATCGTCCCCTGGTGTCTCCTCCAGCTAAGTAATCGCATACATGTAGTCCATTCTTCAACCATATGATACACTGCAACTATACATTACTCATTGCCTCTCCTCGGGTCGTGCTGCCGAACACGGCCTATTTATTTATTTATTTATATATTTTTTGTAACATATCATTTAAATAGTTAAGAATTGTCTTGTTTAAAAACATATATCTCCATTCTGTATTGTTGTAACTGTTGATATAATTATGAATGTATATTTGTTATTGCCCCTTGAGGGACCCTAATTGGAATAAAAATATTGTATTGTATTGTATTGTACATAACCACCTCTGCTAGCTGTATAAGTGGAGATCTCCTTTAGCTCAGTTGGTAGAGCGGTGGCTTACAATGCGAGAGGTCCCGGGATCGAATCCCATCGGGAACATTGCATTTTTCGCAGGTAAAACATGCTCTACTGTTACACTAGTTTCGTCGTGGTATTGTCAGTTTCTAACCGTATGAATACGATAGAAAGAAGAACTTATATTTTAAGTTGTCATCACAGGGACATGCTCCCGGCCGCTCTATTTCTTTATTGAAACAAATTAAAATTTATTATCAATATGAAACGCACTGAAAAATTATTCAGTAAACAAACTGAGTGGTCGGGAGCAAGTCGATCCATGTGGTAGTGCATCTAGCTTAAATACCGTAGGCGGATCCAGTCCCCTCCCCTTTGTTAGCTAAGTTATAGACAGGTAAAAATAAATCGTCCTTGTCATTTTTCGTTTTACCATGTTTTGCAATACACCTTAGTATCTTTTGATTTTTCTTAAAACAAATTGTCTTGAAATCCGATTTTTTTATTTTTTTTAAACCCTGACCCCGCCCCTTAGGGAAATGTCTGGATCCGCCTCTGAATAAGCGCATTATGTGTGATATTGCACTTCATCTAATTATAAAGTTAAACGGCTATAAAAGTTAAAGGTGTCGTTTCTTATCAGTCTTTCTATGTAAACAAACATACGACTCGTGGAAATGAAAGATGAGGTTACAAGGGTCAACTTGATTTACATACCGGATATTAAAAAAAATAAAAATAAAAAAAATGTTAAAACCATCGACCTTGTAGCTTTATTGATTTGAGTATTTGTTAAGACTGCTTTATCGTTTTATTTACAACCATTTCCGTCAAAGCTTAACTTTTTAATTTATTGATTTAAAGCTTATACAAATCTAACTCTACTGTTAAGACTACTGTAAGTTAGTTATTGAGGGTATCAATGCAATATTCGAATAATAGTGTATAAATTCTTCTGTGAGGTCTGACCACAGATCGCGTATATAGAAGCTTTTGAATCCACTTTGTTGTTGGTTTTTTTAATATTTGACTTGAACTGTGGGTCTATCTGGGGTTAGCGTTAGGAATATGATGTTTAACGCCACTTTCAACAATATACCAGTTATATCTTGCCGGTCACTTTTATTGGTGGAGGAAACTGGAGTACCGGGAGAAACCCACCAACCTGTCGCAAGTCACTGAAGATGATATGTCGTGACAACCTCCCATTTATCGTAATGTGACCAAAAGATTATTTTCACGGATTGTCCTCAAGTCACCGACAAACTTTATACAATAATGCTGTATCGAGTATACCCCGTATGAGCGGGATTCGAACTCACAACGTTATTAGTGATAGGTACTGATTGCATATGTAATCCAATTACTATACGATCGGGTCTATCTGATACTGGTGATTGGGACTGTAGACGGATTCAATCAAAGCAATGCATGGTTCAAGCGTAGGGACCCGAGACCTCAATGGGAGCTATTCGTGATCCCTTATTATTATCCAAACAGCGACATTCATTTGTATATTATAAAACCGTTTTTCAACTCGGATCGATTAGCCATTGTTGTACTTTTTATAATAGCATCGTATAGTTCAAATTATATGTGTAAGGGTCAAATTGGTCCAAGCAAAATATGTCCGGATGGACCAATATTTCAATGAAATAAACCCAAGATCATAAATGTTCCTATTATACAAGTAGTTCAAAACTGGGCTTCAGTGTTACTGTGACACTAGCTACTCACGGGGTGGTGTAAATCAGATGTGGATTCTGAAGAACTCCAAAAAATCGTTCGGATTACAAACAGTCAAGAGGCCTCTTCATGCTCTCCTCCTGCAATAGCATTAAAACACTCTACCCTCTACACAACTATTCCCTCTACACAACTATTCCCCACTCAAAGCTAAAAGACAGATTAAAAGAATTAGTCCAATTGTCTTTCATAAAAGGAATGGTTCCTATAAGAATTTCCTTGATAGAGGGTTGCTGCTAACAAGAAAGCTACTAAACCAAAGGTTCCTATTGGTTAAGATGAAGCCATCACTTTTTACGGTCGTCACCATGACTTGGCTAACCGTTACGTATATGTTCTACGTGTCGTAAGCACTTTCCGGTCCTTTCCTCATTCATTCTTGACTTATCTGCGGGTTTGTTACTAGAGTAACACGACGGGTGTCACTAGTGGAGCAGGAACTGCTCACCCTTCCGGAGCATCTGAGTTCATCCCGGGTTTTTAGTGTGGTTCGTGTTACTCGATCTTTAGTTTTATGTATAGTGTTTCGTAGATCGTTGTTTGTCCTTTTGTACTTTTTTCTTTGGGCCATTGTGATTGTGTTGTCTGTCCTTCAATTTACGGATTCTGATTACCCTTCTTAAAGGATACTTGGAATATTGTTCATAGATGAAATTGTCCATGGGATATTTCTTTCCTAGTAAAAAAAAAACGTTATTCCGTCCGGACCAATTTCACGCCAGATTTATTTTACTGTTACACATTTATTTATAATTTTCTAATAATTATATATGGTTATGGTGTTTCACGCCACTTTCAACAATATTTCAGTCATATCGTGGCGGTCAGTTCTATTAGTGGAGGAAACCGGAGTACCACGAGAAAACCACTGACCTGTCGCAGGTCACTTGCAAACTTTATCACATAATGTTGTACACCTCGCCCTGATCGAGATTCGAACTTACAGTGGTGATAGCAGGGGCGGATACAGGGGGGGGGCGCACCCGGCGCACGCCCCCTAAAATTGGAAAAAATATGATTTGATGGCGTAAAATCGTGATTTTTCACACGAAATACCCCCAAAAAAAATTAAGTGCGCCCCCTAACTTGAAATCCTGGATAGGCACTGATTGCATAGGTAGTTATAAATCCAACCATACGATCACGATCACGATGGCCACCAATAATTATATTTTATATTTTATACAAGTTTCACCTTAATGTATAAAGCAGACATACCTTATATACTTCCAATCATTGCAGTAATGTTAAACAAATCGTCAGGATTGTTGTTTATAAAACAATTTTTGCTCTCGTTGGCCTGACACGAACTTTTAAAATCGCGGGAAAACATTGGATTTAACGGTACAAAAGAATCCCTCATTAATATACAAATCTTGACGTCGATTTGGGATATAAATAAAATGTCCACTTAAATACTATGTATTGACTCGGCGGAATGTTAAGTGGGTAATGATTAGTAAGGATAAAATTGTTTGTTGTTGTTCGAATTAAATATAGATTTAGAAGAAGAAAAGTGCCATGTTCGTACGCAAGGTAATAATAGAACCCCACCACTAATTACATTATTTGTGATTGATTCCGTTGAAAAGAAAGGCACTGATAATACTGTACGTCATATTATTTACATAAAGCGATTTGCACTTTCTTAATTGAAGTTCAATTGAAAGTGATCGGAAAGGATGTATCATGCAATCTAGCACAGGGTTATTTTCGTGCAGCGTGGTTGGCATATTTTATTTTCCCTTCAAGTCGTTTTCGTTTACACTTTAACATATAAAAGTTACTAAACAATTTGTTTTATGTGAGCTATGGTTCTGCAGCTAGCGTAAAGTAATTATTTCAGCATGGACGCAAATACATGTGAACTGCAAAAATGAGTTTTGAAACTGATGATGACAATCGACTCATTATTTTGACTGAGATGAATCTTCAGCTGAGACATAGTATGTCAAAATGATGAGAAGTAATCTAAATGTAATCAGAAAGTAATCATGATTACAGGTTCAAAATGAATGTACCCATAATACAAAACAAATAAACAATATTGTTAATATAAACTGTCGAACTAGTCTTTATTCTGAATACTTTCTGCCCTCAACTATTAAAGCATGGAATAATTTACCACTTACCACCAATAATTTGGAATCTAAATCTCTTATCAACACTCAAAACACTAAAGTTCCATCCCATTATTATGTTGGATGTAGGTTAGGTCGGATATTATTACAAGCGAGACTACGTATGAATTGTAGTGCCTTAAATGCACACCTCTTTATTAGAAACCTTGTTGAATCGCCAAATTGTATCTGTGGAATAACTGAAACTGTATTTCATTTCTTATTAGATTGTCCGATCACACGACTCCAAGACAACAATTTTTCACCTTTTCAATCTTATTCAATCTCTTTGTATTATTATTTTCAAGTAAATTGTGTAGCTTTCAACAACATTCTTACATACATTTGTTTTTCTCTCCCTCAATGTATAAATAATTCTCACAAGTTTAAATTTTAAATCAGCATGCATATATATTTTTTGTCATATTTGTAAGTTCTAAGTGGAGGTGTTTACGTGCACAAGTGTAAGACTCAAAGAGTGTCACCAAAGTTCGCGCGTCCCAGTAATAAAAATAAGAACAATTACAAAAAGGTCTTTCCTATAGAAATGGTGAAAGACCTTAATTAGAAATTAAAGATATCAGTATTAATGTGGGGTTTTTTTATTTTCTTTTTCGTTCTTCGTTTTCAAGGAAAATAATTTCCCGTTCTTCATGTTTTCAATTGTTATTTCACGTTTTTATTTATACGTTCTTGTACTAGGGCCTTCGCATTTACAAATACCTGTACAATCAGTGTACATCACCACTAAAGTTGTGAGTTCGAACCCCGCTCAGACGAGGTTTATTCGATTAATCATAATGTGATAAAGTTTGTCAATAACTGAAATATTGTTGAAAGTGGCGTTAAACACCATAAACCAAACCAAACCGTTCTTGTACTCCCCTCATCTAAATGTGAATGCCTATATGATTTCCGTTCAAATAATTTCTGAAGCAAATCGTGTTCTTTCGAAGACCATTTTTATGGTTAAAAGTAGGGTTCAGGTTATTCGTGTTCATAGTGATTTTCAGTTACATCTATATCGTGACTAACAGGCTTACTTATAGGTAGAAAGTGTGCTCGATACGACATTATGTGATCAACTTTGTCAGTGACTTGAGACACGAGGTATACTCGATACAACATTATGTGATCAACTTTGTCAGTGACTTGAGACACGAGGTGTACTCGATACAACATTATGTGATCAACTTTGTCAGTGACTTGAGACACGAGGTGTACTCGATACAACATTATGTGATCAACTTTGTCAGTGACTTGAGACACGAGGTGTACTCGATACAACATTATGTGATCAACTTTGTCAGTGACTTGAGACACGAGGTGTACTCGATACAACATTATGTGATCAACTTTGTCAGTGACTTGAGACACGAGGTGTACTCGATACAACATTATGTGATCAACTTTGTCAGTGACTTGAGACACGAGGTGTACTCGATACAACATTATGTGATCAACTTTGTCAGTGACTTGAGACACGAGGTGTACTCGATACAACATTATGTGATCAACTTTGTCAGTGACTTGCGGCAGGACGGTGGTTTTCCCCGGGTACTCCAGTTTTCTACACCAATAAAACTGACCGCCACGATATAAACGAAATATTGTTGAAAGTGGCGTTAAACACCACAAACTAAACCAAACCTATAGACCGACATGACGGAGAAATCACCGATGAAACCAGTCTTCTGTATGTGTATGTAAACCTTAAAACTTGAGATGGGTACCTGGGTGCGAACCCATATCATTACGTCATCATTCGGTTTAAAGTATTCCGTTGATCTGGCGAGACCATCACCCAACTCAATAAGGCGAGTAAATCATTTGTAAACTCGTTTCTTCTTACTCTCTTTCTTAGGGGCCGTCATGATCGTATGGTAGTTGGATTTACAACTACCTGTGCAATCAGTGTCTATCATCACTGATGTTGTGAGTTCGAACCCCGTTCATAGCTAGATGTACACGATACAACATTATGTGATAACGTTTGTCAGTGACTTACGACAGGTCGGCGGTTTTCTATGGGTACTCAGGTTTCCAGATGACCCTTTCAATACAAAACAGTCATTTAGAAAAAATCCATATTATATAAATTGAAGATGAATTATTTTTTAAAGGACTGTTGTTGTCATCATATGGTAGTTGGATTTACAACTAACTGTGCAATCATTTCCTATCACCACTGATGTTGTGAGTTCGAACCCTGTTCATGGCAAAGTGTACTCAATACAACATTATGATAAAGTTTGACAGTGACTTGCGATGGGTCGATGGTTTTCTCCGGGCACTCATGTTTCCTCCACCAATAAAACTGACCGCCACGATATAACTGAAATATTGTTGAAAGTGGCGTTAAACATCATAAACCAACCAACCTGTCTTTCTTAGTATAGTATAACAGATACATCTATGGTACCTCGAAAAATGTAATTCTCGAAATTCTTTATTTCAACATTTCATAGTTTTATAGCTAGTTATTTGTTCTATTTTTAAAATAAGTGTTATAAATTTGTTTTACAAATCAAAATAATCTCAATATTTGTATAAATAATTAATGTAGTTTATCCCCGACTTTTGTTAAAATTGTGTCTCAAAGACTATAGCCAATTTTGACAAAAGTCGGGGATAATCTGCATTAATTATTTATACAAATATAGAGAATATTTTGAATTATAAAACATATTTATAACAAATGGAGATAATAACGTACTATAAAACAAAATTAAATATGAAATATTGAAATAAATAATTTCGAGAATGACATTTTTCGAGGTATCTGTAAATATATCTTACTGTTTTAGATTTTATTGACATTTGATTACATATTTTTACTGGATTGTGCGTGGATTTTATGAGGATTAGAACGTTCGCGTGTAAATATTCATATTGTGACCGGATTTTAATTACTCCGACAAATACCCGGAGGTGTTCCATAATTGGAAGTTTATAAGGAGGAAAGAAGAAGAGTTATAAAACGTGTCTGTTATATTAAGGATAATTGTCTAACATGACAAAGATTTGAATGATACAATTTTAAATAGTATTAGTAGGGTTTAAAATGGTTGGTTGGTGTTTAACGCCACTTTCAATAATATTTTAGTTATATCATTGTGCGCATGTCCGAACTGTACAGATGGAAGCCGATCTGCTCCTAAAAATTTTCAGATTTCTTACAGATGAAGACGATTGTCGATCCCAATACACGTTCTGATACATTCGAATTCCGCCATTGAACAATTTTTGATTCATTGTAATACCAATTATATTCGCTGGAACACTTCATACAAACTTTTTACAAATAAAATTCACTTCCGGTTGATTGTTTACAGTCTACCGCCGCCAAATTGTTGAATTTCTCCTGTTTTAACCTTCAGATACATGGAAGCCATGTAATCATGAAAGGGTTAGCCTTGATTATTATCTTATACAGTATCATCCACCATTGGCAAGCTCATGAAAAAGACTTAAGTTTGACAAACAACTATGTCACACAAGGCGAAATCATGAGCTCACAAAGTATATATGTATGGCAAAAACTGATCCATCATTTCCGTAAACAAATTACATATATGTTCCATCTTGAAGACAAATGCCTGAAACAATTAACATTTTTATTGATATTAGGTGGTCAGGTTGAACTAAATCCTGGACCACGGGCAGAAACATTATATCCCTGTCAAATATGCAAAGATGCAGTTAAATGGGGTCAAGAAGGAATAGCATGTGACAATTGTGACCTCTGGTACCATCGAGAATGCATGATAATGACCTCAGATTCCTACCATCGATTCGCAGATAATTCTTCTCTTATATGGTTGTGTAAGGTCTGCAACACGCATAACCATTGTTCAATTTTATATCAATCCATAAATTCAGACGACAATCAGTTTATAAGTTCCTTAAGTGATATCGACCAAAATGTAAGTTGTCACTCATCACTGAATAGTTTTCTATCAACCATCAACAGTCCACTGGCTACGTCATCACCAAAGCCAGGAAATAAACCAACCAGACTAAACTCTAAAGAGTCCATAAGAATTTTGAACATCAATTTTCAAAGCGTAAGGAACAAAACAGTTGAACTCCTCGATCTGTTAACATCATCAGAAACAGACATCATTATAGGCACGGAAACTTGGCTTAACAATACTATATATTCTTCTGAAATCATACCAACTGATCAATACGATGTATACAGAAACGACAGAGACAACTCCAGAGGTGGAGGAGTCCTCATTGCAGTCCGGAAAACTCTAATAAGTTCAGAAATATTTAAAAGCAATGATGCCGAATTACTTGCTGTTAAAATCCACCATAATCATCGACCCACAGTACTTGCTGCATACTATAGACCACCAACAAAACATGACGAAAAATACTTAGAAACCGTTTATAAAGAATTTACACACTTGAAACAGCTTACAAAGAATGGTAATATCTGGATAGCAGGAGACTTTAATCTGCCTGACATTAATTGGAAGAGCATGTCCGTTGCTACATCAATTTATCCAATCCGACTGAATAAATTCTTACTTGACACCATCCAAGAACTGGACTTGGAACAAGTTGTAAATTTCCCAACTAGACAGGATAACATCTTGGATTTGGTACTAACATCACACCCCAGTTTAGTCAACAGATGCAAACCGCTACCTGGTATAAGCGATCATGATATTGTACTCATTGACGCAAATGTAAGAGCAACTAGGACAAGGACACCAAAACGAAACATTAACTTATGGAAGACAGCAAATACCCAGGAATTACAAGATGAAGTTAGAACAAACATGGAGGATTTTTCCTCCAATGAATTTCCTACTATTGATGACATGTGGACCTCATTTAAGAACATTCTATTGAATGCCATGGTGTGAGGAATCTGTACCTTCAAAATTATCAAGGTCAAAACCAACACATCCGTGGATTACGACAGAAGTCCGAAGAATTATTAACAAGAAAAATAAAGCAGGGAATAAGGCACGCAAAACAAAATCACAGAGAGACAAAGACAGATATATATAGAAAACTTAAATCGCTTACACAACGAACAACAAGGAAAGCTTACAATGACTATGTAACCAACATCATCAGTCCAGAACAAACAAATAACCCTAAACGTTTCTGGTCATTCATTAAGTCAAAGAAACAAGACAACTCTGGAGTAGCTCCCTTGCGTGCTAAAGATGGTATAATATACCGTGACAATAACAACAAAGCATACACACTAGAAGACACAACATCTCAACCCAACCTTGGTGAAAGTAAAATACCATCAATGTCAAACATACACATCTCAGAGAATGGAGTACACAAATTGCTATCGAAGCTGAATGACCATAAGGCAGCTGGTCCAGACGCCGTACCACCTAGACTTCTGCGACAGTTCGCCGATATAATTGCACCAGCTCTTACACGCATATTTCAGACTTCACTAGACAAAGGAGCAGTACCAAAAGAATGGAGAACAGCTAGCGTTATACCCATATTTAAAAAAGGAGATAAGTCAAATGCAGCCAACTATAGACCGGTATCTCTAACAGCCCATACCTGCCAACCCTACCGATTTACGCGGTAGACTACCGATTTTTAATCTGTTCTACCGCCTACCGATTTTGAATAATATTCTACCGCTTTTGTAAAATATTACTGCTATAAAAATTATACATTAAAAATCATGACAATCTGTAAAAAATATTTTTGCCGACCTAAAAATAAACATGAAGTCCCATTTAAAACTGGTCTCCCACTTGCCTTCGTCTGTCAAGTACGATGCATATATGACAAACTTTGTAAGAGTTATTTCCATTGGTTAAATGTGAAGTAGTTAAACCAATGAAAACGTTCTTTTCTCTGTTATTTGAAAAAGTTGTAGATGCGCTAAATTTTGAACTTCAAATGAATGAAATCATGTCTAATACAGTAGGACAGCCAGCGTGACAGGAGAGCTCCAAAGTCAAGTCCCAGTCACGTGACTTTCGCTTCATTTTTGATGAAAAATAACGTTCAACCCTTCGCTTAAAATAAGTCGGTTTACAATAAATATTTATGCTTGAAATCAATTAAAATATACGGAAGATGTCTATGGATAAATAGAAATTTATTGTATCACTTCAGTTTTTATTTATATTGTGTACAAACATCGAATTTTGCTAATTGAACTGGACTCAATTTCAAAACAAATGTCAAGGTGGTTCTATTTAAAAGAGAAAATTTAATTAAAACAATATGATGGCTTTCTGTAACATACATTGCCTGAGGAAATCATCTAGGATCATTGTCATACCGACAACTAGTGTCAATGTCTTGTGGGATGCAATTGTTCCACTTAGCCCTACACCCACCTTGATCGGATCGACGATTTGCCAAACGTCGAAATTCATTGTCTTTCGGAACACATCGGTGGTGTTTCTTAACATCAACAATAAACGACACCTAAGCGTACATCCGAAAGAGTATATTTCATTTGGGAAAGGGGTGTCTATGTCTTTTTTTAATTTTCTTGTATTAATACCGTATTTTTCAGTTTAATTGAATTATTTGTATTGCAATATTGTTTTAGACATTGTGCATTTTGTAATTTAGACTGGGGAATTACTATTTATTATCACTTTAAATTTAAAAAAAAATCATCTATGATACTAGACTTGCACAGGGAATGTACAACAATTAATAATTTCAATTATTTTAATTTCAATACAACAGGTACAAGATAAATAGAAAGAAATAAATGTGTGGAAAAAATAAAGGCATGTAAATAAAAATTAAGCGAATTGAAAAAATATGAAAATATTATAAAAAAAAAACATGTTAAAAAAATCTAAAAAAAAGTGTAACCTTGAGACAAAAAGGGGCATAAAAAATTGTATTCAGATATCTTAACCCTTCCTATTATATCAAGGCAAATTAAAAAAAAATCAGTGTAAGCAAATATCTTTCTTGAAATTAGGAAATTTTATTATCTGAATGAAAGCTACCAAGTTTCATGTTTATCTCACAATGTAAATATCAATGTATTTGGAATATTCATGTGTTTGACACAACTACAAACTAGCTTTTATAACATATATGAGTGGTCAAGTTGTAACAATTCTTTCCCCTTGACATTCACAAAATGACCAGCATTTACAAATATGAGTACTTAGGTTGCAATAATTCTTTCTCCAGGACATTCACAAAATGACCAGCATTTACAAATATGGGTACTTAGTTTGCAATAATTCTTTCTCCAAGACATTCACAAAATTACCAGCATTTACAAATATGGATACTTAGATTGCAGTAATTTTTCCACCATGACATTCACAAACAGAATGACTATAGCATTCACATAAAAGACAGACACAAAATGACTAGCATTCACATAAAAGACACATACAGAATAACTAGCATTCACATAAAAGAGCATATTGAATGACTACCATTCACATAATTTTAAGACACATACAGAATACTTGCATTCACATGAAAGGACAAACCAGAATTCCTAATTTCACTAAGTAAATTAAATGATTAGAATAGAATGAATATGTTTTCTGTTGGCAAAATAACCAAGTATTGGTTAATATTGTTTAAAATTGAAGTTAAAAAAATTATTTTATTTGTTCCAATGACTGGAAAAAAGTTAATAAATGGGCACATTTTGAAAAATTCTTTTCTGTAAAAGAAAATTTATAAATTTCGGCATTAATATTAATAGATAAAAGATAATTATATTTCTCATAAACAACAGGCAACATAAGTACCTTTTCATCTAAAAAAAAGCATGAATAACAAATTCAACAACATGTTGGAGTGTATACAGGTCTAAATGTCTGTAGAAACTTGTTCAACAACTTGGTTCTGGTTCAATATATCTATAAGAAATTGAAAAGTTTGAGATCTTGTTTCAGCTCCACTTTCTGACCTAGAAAATGTGTTACAACTGTTATAACAATATGTACCACAATATAAGTTATCTTCTGAGCCAAATTCTTTACAGAAATTTAATTCATTCTTGAAATGTTTAAGACAAGTCCTGGTTTTCAATTGAAATTGAAATAAACCTTTTGAGTTTCAGATGAAGTTTCACAAATTACACAAATTACACAATCAGAAAGTTCTTTTCTGAATGACTTTATTATAATTTATGACACAAGGTGTCTTGAAAACTCATGGCATTTGTTTGATGATGTACTTTAAAAATAATTGGAATGCTGGTCCATTTTTTTTACTTCATGGATATTTTAGAAGAAAAAAACATATATATATATATATATATATATATATTGATAAACAGACTGAAAATGAAAAAAAGGGGGGGGGGGGGGGGGGGGGGGGTGTGTGTAAATGCTTGACCTGTACTAAATATGTAGCCTTATGCTATGCCATGTTAATCTAGAGTGAATTTAACATAATCTTTCACCATTCTCTGCATGACAAGATCATACATTATAATGCAGACCTTTTTATTTCTAAAATGTATTTATTAATTATGTCAATATTTTGACATGTCCATAAATGCCATGGAACGAGTCAACGAAAATGAAAGATTTGTTGTTAAAAATGGAATAAAATGACTCTATATATATGTGAATATGATTGGTCAAGTGGTTCTTTCGTGTTTAAACAGAAACAGTCACATTTTCATCCTAATAGATCGATCAATCTATGAAAAAAACCAGAAATATTTGGTTAGAATCTCGAAATATAGTGCTTCTTGTTTACATCCAAATATGGAATTCTAGTGACGAATGATGGGGAAATATGCAAATAATCCATACTCTAATACGTGATTCTAGCTATTTTTACCAAATTTATTAATAAACAGCCAATGGGATGCAATTGTTCCACTTAGTTAAAGAGTCTATTATTAGCGCCATTTTTTTTTACAACATTTCATCAGCAGCGGTATCCCGAGTTCCAACGTTGATTTCAAGCAAACGATATCATAAATACACGTATTCACGCGTCAGTCATGTTACAATTTTATTTAAAAAATGGATTCAATAAAAATGAATACGTCTTTCAGTTTTATTTATGAAGATATTCAGTAAAAACACATGGGGTGACGACGTAAACATTGTATGGCCGCTCACTTGTAAAACGTCATGTCTAAAAAAAATAGAGTTACGTCCCTTGATTTCGGGATTTGACTTTGCATTGTTGGAGGTACGGAATATGTGCGTGGCTTCCCGACTGATACACCAGAAAAGAAAAAAACAACGCCGCGGTATGACCACTCTTTTAAAAAGTCATGGACATCATCTTATCCATTCATAAAAGCATCTAGAAAGGGTGTAAAACACTGTTTTTGTGAACTGTGTAGATCTGACTTTTCCATAAGTCATGCAGGTTTAGGTGATGTTACGAGGCACATAAGCACAGACAAACATAAATCAAATGCTAAAGATGTTGAAACATCTCAGTCTCTATCAATGTTCGCCTCTGGTAGTAGCAAAAGAAGTATAGCACAGTCCGTGATTCATGCAGAAACAGTATTCCAAGGTTTTGTTACTGAACATAACTTGCCACTTGCCATCAATGACCATTTTTCTAAACTAACCAGGCGTATGTTTCCGGACAGTGAAATTGCTAAACAATATTCGTGTGCTAGAACAAAATCAACGCATATAATATATGCTATTGCTGCTGATTCTATTGAAACAATTAAGGGGGATGTTGTTGCTGGCAGGCTAATGTATTCTTTAGCAACAGACGGTAGTAGCGATGAAGAAGACAAGTTTTTCCCTATTATTATCACACACGAGGATGTTCATACAGGACTTGTAACAACTTCGTTCATAGATATGTCTGTTGTAAATATGGCAACCGGTGAAAACATTACTACTGCTATGAAAAAATCGCTTGGAGATGTTGGTCTAGATCTTCAACAGTGTTTGTCCTTCTCCACGGACAATGCCTCTGTAATGACCGGAAGACATAAAGACGTACATGGTTTGCTTCAACAAGAAAATCCACAAATTTATGGAATAGGTTGTGCATGTCATCTGTCTGCCTTAGCGGCGAAGCATGGTAGTAAGGCTCTCAAACATTTCAACCCAGAGGATTTTATTATTGATACTTACTATCACTTTGAAAAGAGGTAATTTTTTTTCTTAATCCCATATATGTTCTTCAATCAAAGCAGAGTTATTGAAAAGTATCGGTTTTATCGGTTTTGCCGACAAAAAATGTGAAAGTCCGATAAAAACAACATAAATATCGGCCCAGATGTCCGATTAAAAAAAAATGCGATGTTTAAATTTTTTCCGGAAATTCGTACCCGCTCCGCATAATGGTTTTCATATTATAGTGAAGAACCATTCGGAATTCCGATTGTTCTTTCCAATGTCGGATGAGACCCGAGAGCTTCCGTACTATAACAAACAACAAACAAGCATGGCTACATCATGGCCGATTAAATTTCACACAGATGCTAAGACGGGTGTGAAGAGCTCAGAACAAAAAATAATGAAAAGTGCGAAGCCTATAGGAAGCGGTTATTTTTAAGCAGCTGTACTAGATAAGATAAGATTTTATTGGGCCCACGAAGGGGCATATAAACATAATAAAACATAAGCCTTAAGGTGATTGCATAAAATATCATATAAATTATAAATACAAGAATGAGAGACATGACTTAAAATATGCGATACCAGCTATCCGAAACAGTGACTTTTTAACAGGAAATCACACATGCATATTAAAGTATCTTTACTTTCTGAGTTTAAAAGCCAGACCTTGGCTACAAAATGACAACGAAAATTTGTGTTGAACATTACGGCCCAATAGTCAATACGGGGATAAGTTTTAAAAATCTGCAGGGCTCAAGTAAAAAATTTCTTTTCTTCGCAGGTTCCAAAAAATATTAAATCAGTACAGTATCTGACCAAGGCATGAGAAAACTTGTGTACAAAAATGGGCATTGACACAACAAACAACAGCTCACAAAACTGTCGTGCATGGCTCTTAAAGAGCACACTAGAAAAGACCTTGAATCAAAATTTAGGAATATTTATGCCTTGATTAAAAAAAATAGGCTAATATCTGACATTGCATGGCTTAATCAGTTAGACAGGGAAAAAGGACTAGATCATAGTAAAACCTATGACATATATGACTGCAGCGACGTGTTTTATGGAATTTATTTGCCTCAGAGAGGGAAAAACTCATTGGCAATTTGTCTCCCTCACCATGGATACCAGTACAGATGACAGTGACTGTTACTGAACAGGAAACTATATTTATTAGAAACTGTGTCCAGGGATTTGTGTGTATTGGTGAACCCAAAACAACCAGTTCTGAAGATATGTTTGCCTGTGTAAATGAAAACTATTTAACCAATCATAAGTCTAAATTTGTTGGATTTGGTTGTGATGGGGCTTCTAATATGATGGGATGTAAAACTGGTCTGGTTACTCGTCTTCAGGAATGTTACCCAGAAGTGGAAGATATTGGAAATGATAGAGAAGTAAAAATTGAAAGTGAGAGGGAAATCAGAGTAATGGGGAGGGAGAGAGAGACTCTGAGGAAAATAGGGACGAGAGTGATGTAAACATTGATGGCGAGATTGATAGTGAATCAGAGTGTGAGCAGAGTGAAGATGAAACTTTTAGAAATGTTAACAAATTTGTAGAAATAGATTTGATTTTGATTTGATTTTTGGTGTTTTAGCGCCACTTTCAGCTATATCATTGCGACCAGTTTTAGTGGTGGAGGAAGCCAATATTTCAGCTATATCATTGCGACCAGTTTTAATGGTGGAGGAAGCCAATATTTCAGCTATATCATTGCGACCAGTTTTAATGGTGGAGGAAGCCAGAGTACCCGGAGAGAATCACCGACCATGGGCAAGCAACTGGTAAACTTTATCACTTGCGGCTACAAGTTGAGTGCACCCTTTTTGTAATTTACAAAGCCGGGCGCGAACCCACGCCGTATTGGTGATAGGCTTGTACGAGCTGTTTGATCCAGCGATCTAACTCATTGAGCCACCCAGGCCCTATGTAGAAATAGAAGATGAAATGGAGTACATGTATAATTAAAACATAATACAACTAGTGTGTTTACTTATTTCATTCTGATTTTCAAAATTTTATTTTTTTAAAGTTATTTCGGACTGACAAAAGTTTGTTCGGACTGACAAAATTCTGAAGGGTATCAGACCGAATGACTGACACAAGAAAATAAATTTCAAGAACTCTGCAAAGCATGAAGTTTAAAATGATAAATAACATAAAATCTCAGGACGAGTCACTTTAAATGAATAAAACTTTGTCTAGTTATCTTTTGAAATAAAAAACAACTTGACACTTTATAAAGAAGGTTTAAAAACATTTGGTTTTACTTGGCAATTTAAATTTCATGGCAGACAACTGAAAAAATATTTTAGAGCAATAGTTTACAATAATTTTTTTTTAATAAATTTTGAAACAATGAATATAACATGATATAACAGAAGTTGCACCTCATCGTGTTTATTGGATTGATTGCATATTATATATAGTCTAAATATTATATATAGTCTAAATATTATATATAGTCTAAATATTATATATAGTCTAAATATTATATATAGTCTAAATATTATATATAGTCTAAATATTATATATAGTCTAAATATTACTGCTTGATATAGTACCTAACCATTTATTGTTAATAAGTCTGAGCCCAAAAAGTATTTGTATATAATTAAATTTTCAGTGCAAAGAGAAAACAAGAACTACGTGACTATCTAGTGTTTTGCAACACAGAAGTTAGAAAAGTTTTGAAGCACGTTTCAACTAGGTGGCTTAGCCTTCATAAATGTCTAGAGAGAGTCCTGGATTTATGGGAAGGCCTAAGATCTTATTTTTTGTCCCATTATGATGTTGAGGATGAGGATGAGTCAAAGCGGAAAAGGTAACTCAATAAAGTGAAATCATGTAATTTATTATATTGCCATAAAACTAGTATGAGCACTTTGCTTTTTGTTGAAGGCCTCATGGTAACTTCAAGATGAAGAACAACAATAAAAGCGTTGTTCTATTGCTTTTTATTTCCCTGTATTGAGTGTGATTTTGTCTCGTGTACATTTACCCCATACCGGTATCCTTTCATTTGTTCTAGTAAGTTGATATATTTGATGTAACGGAAAAAAAAACTTTATTGACGGTGATGAGATTCAGAAATTGTTTAAAATGTTAGCTTTAAAGAGAAGTTGACTTTCATAGTATATTACACTGTCTCTGCTGTAATTTCCCGACAAAAATAAACCTTGAAAACCGTGTTAAACATCATTAAACAAACTAACAACATGAACATATAAAGCATACTAGCTTGATATATGATTTTCATTTCTTCAAAACATTGCAGTCTTCATAATCCGTTAATAGGTCTTGTTCCACTCAAAAGTCTAAACAAAAGGGTGGACCTAGAGAGCAGAGACTTTTAAAGGTTTTTACAGAACCCAGCACACAACTGTATATCCATTTTCTCCATGCTGTCATGCCATACTTTGATAGTTTCAACACACTTCTACAAAGTGAGGAACCGCTGATACACATCTTACACCCATCGATGCTAAAACTATACAGGGTATGTTTGATTTAATGTACGAGTCATACTGACATGCTTGTTTGTAAGAATACTTTGCCAGTAATGTTTATGTTTGTTGACAATCCCGCATCCGTGGTCAATACAAAGGAAGGATGCATGAGAATGTAGCGTTGATCGACATCTAGCAATGAATTCTGCTTAAGCCGGTGCTAGAACCGTCTTGAACTTACTATGAGGTATGAGAAATTGCTCATTGTTGAAGGAGTCATGGTGACTTCAAGATGAAGAACAACAATAAAAGCGTTGCTTCATTGCTTTTTACCATGTATTAATTGGGATTTTGTCTCATGTACAATTACTCCATATCTCTTCATTTTTCTTGCCAATGATCGATTAAGGCATGTCATACTATAATGATTGCTTAAGAAAAAAATGAATACACTGTTGCATAAACCGTATGTATGCAGTTAAGTTGGAAATATCATATAATAAAAAATAAGTTCATTTTCTTAGAGATTTGGTATTAATAAACAAGGTAAAAGGTATTTTCAATAAACAGTTTCATAGGAAAATTCACATTCCTTTAATGTAAAAGTGTACCTTCCTAACTTTCACAATTTATTAGCTACTCAAAATTGAACTCCTACAATAATTACACATTTAGTCACACTCTCTGTGTCTAATTTTTCACAGAAGCTACTGTCATGTCTGGTATTACCCACTGCAATAGTTGATGATTGTTTGGCTGTGGACTTGGAAAATTCTGAAATCCAAAAATCGGATAAGGAACTTTTCATAGGCTTTGCTGCTATGCAGTGCATACAGAAAAACAACATGGAGGGTACTAGCGGAGTGTCAATATTTAGGAAAGAGGTGAGATCGTTCTATGTTGGTTGTCTGACGTACATTAAAAAAAAATTCCACTGAATGTTGCTATCATTAAACATGCTGTTTTGATAGACCCTTTAAACAGGAAAACAGTATCCCAGCAATCGTTGCTTGAACTCATCTCTGCACTCCCTGAACAAATTATTCAACCTGAGAGTAGGGAGGCATTGTGTGCTGAATTTTGTGAGTACCAATCAATGGAATCCACGTTAATCCCTAGTTATGAGATTGGTGACCGTATCGACCTATTTTGGTCATCAATGCAAAAGCTTAAGGACCCAGCTACTCAAAATCTGATGTATCCTACATTATGTAGATTAGCTAAGCATGTCGTTCTCATTCCGCACAGTAATGCATACTGTGAGACCCTCTTCAGTATGGTAAAAAAAACTTACCACCGACATGAGGAGTCAGCTGGGTAGAGGTAAAGAGGGCCATGCAGCTACCAGTGTATACAGCGATGTACACGGTATTAGGAACACTCTCTGTGGATTTCTTACCACTAAAATCAATGTGTTTAAAAAGACAGAATGCCACGAATGGAATCCATCAAATGACCTTCTTAAAAGAGCCAAATCGGCAACATATGAAGCTCTCAATTATTAAACATGAATTAATTTGACAGTTAAATATTGATGTTTGAATTATCCTTTTCAATTAATAAAAAAATTAAGTTGATATAAAATGTACACATATTGAGTTTTTTTTTATTATGAAAACCGAGGTATCAATTAAAAAAAACGTAGACAAAGGAAAGTACGTCACCGAGAAACAAAACAATAACTACAGACATATATTGATAAAATTACAGAAACTGTATGGTAGTTTTTCAACCCCAAATGCTCTCAGAGTGCACCATTTTCCATCTATTCGTCAACAAAAATTTACCCCCTACCGCTTTTGGAACAATAAGGGTTGGCATGTATGACAGCCATATGCAGCAAGCTGCAAGAACACATCTTATGCAGTAATATTATGGACCACCTAACAACACATAACATACTATCAGATAGTCGGCATGGATTTAGATCGCGACGATCTTGCGAGACGCAATTAATCACTACCATACAAGACATTGCGAAAAATCTATCAGAAGGTAAACAGGTGGATGCCATACTTTTAGACTTTTCAAAGGCATTTGATAAGGTGCCTCATGAGAGACTGCTCCTAAAACTTCACCATTATGGAATACGAGGGCTTACACTGCAGTGGATTAAAAACTTCCTGCTGGACCGAACTCAACGAGTACTCTTGGAAGGAACACAATCAAAGACTTGCCCTGTTGACTCTAGATCTGGTGTACCACAAGGTACAGTATTAGGACCTATACTGTTCCTATTATTTATAAACGACCTCCCTGATGTTGTATCATCTCAGGCACGATTGTTTCGCCGATGACTCTTTACTATATCGAGTGATAAATAATCCATCAGATCAAGTTAGACTACAAGAAGACCTCAAAAGCTTAGAAATATGGGAACAAACCTGGCAGATGTCCTTCAACACAGACAAATGCTTCACTCTCCACATCACAAAGAAGCGCAAAACAACTGAATATGATTATAAGCTGCATGATCAGAAGCTAGAAGTAACGAAAGACAGCAAATACTTAGGCGTCACCATCAGCACCGACCTAAGCTGGAATTCCCACATCAACAACATCTATGCAAAAGCAAACCACACCATCAGTTTCCTAAGACGCAACATCCACTCATGTCCAAAGGAAGTAAAAAGGAACGCTTATACCACCCTCGTCCGTCCATCAGTTGAATAAGCTAGTGCTGTGTGGGACCCTTACACAAGAAATCAGATTAACCAACTAGAACAAGTACAACGGAGAGCTGCCAGATTTGTAAATAACAACATTTACAATAGAGAACCTGGAGCCGTAACAGCAATGTTAAGTGAACTCAGTTAGAGCAGAGACGAGCTAAGACAAGGGCCATCCTCATGTATAAGATCATAAACAATTTAGTAGATATACCATCACACACACTACTTATACCAGCCGATGGAAGAACCCGAGGAATTACTGTATATAGAGTAATCTACACCCGAATTGACGCTTATAAATACTCCTTCTTTCCGCGTACCATACTCACCTGGAGTCACATACCTCAAGAACTTAGACTGGTCCCTACCATCGACCAGTTCCGAGCAGGACTTGGGTCTGTCACTCTCCCAGTGCAGTCCCAAATGTAAATAACAGTCAGTTTTTAATTGTATATAGGATTGGTTTTTACCTGTACAGTTTGGTCATGCTCAAGTACGAGTACACTCCTGACGGGAAGAAGAAGATATCGTGGCGATCAGTTTTATTGGTGGAGGAAACCGTAGTACCTGGTGAAAACCACCGTCCTGCCCCAAGTCACTGACAAACTTTATCACATATTATGTTGTATCGAATACACCTCGCCATGAACGGGATTCAAACTCACAACATTAGTGCCGTTAGCCACTGATTACATATGTAGTTGTAAATTCAACTACATGTGATCAAGTCCACGACAGACCCGGTTATAATGGGGATAATTGTCGAACATGACAAAGATTTGATGTTCCATTTTTAAATATTGGATAAAAATGTAGCCAAATCATGGTGAGGGCCCGGGTGGCTCAATGAATTAGGTAGTTGGATTACCTAACAACTCATACAAGCCCATCACCAATACGGCGTGGGTCCCACGCCCAGCTTTGTAAGTTACAAAAAAGAGTTCACTCGACTCCCCGACGCAAGTGATAAATGTTACCAGTTGCTTGCCCATGGTCGGTGGTTCTCTCCGGGTACACCGGCTTCTTCCACCACTAAAAGTGGTCACCATGATATACAAAGGTAGCTGAAATATTGATTAAAGTGGCATTAAACACAATAAATCAAATCAAATCATATCAACCAAATCATGGTGAAATATAATTAGAGGCTCACACGAGTCTTGAGTTGTTCACCTGAACAAACCTTTTTGTTCATTCCATAACAGTTTTGACATACAAATGTACATGGACCAGCCTCTAATTATCCTCTAACATATCAAAATTGTATAGTTACAGTGGCCATCTTGGATGGAGGTTAAGGTGACCATCTTGGATGGAGTTTGAACATACTGGTATGAATTAGAATGGTGAAAAGTTTGGTTCACATTGGCTGAGTAGCTTCAAAGAAATTTTTCAATAATTATTTTTCATATAAATAAAGGTTGGTATCCCATGAACTGGATTAACTTCACCACATATTTGTGCCTGTTCAAATATAGGCAGAGAATGTAGTATTGTCCAAGGCTTCACATTCCGAATAGACAGTACCTCTGAAATGTGGAGACATTTCATGGAGATGTACATCAAACAGACAAAAGTGTAAGGTCAAAGTAAGACCTTACTTACAAATGTAAATGCATCCAAAGCAGGGCGTCACTTAGTTCTAATAATAAAACCCTAAATGCTCGCTTACTCGCAAGGGTTATAACGGGATGCCATTACACGTAATGGAGTAGCCGCCGAGATTTTTTGCGCTCGCTTACAAAGTTTCTGATGCCTGCATTTATCAATAATAAGACATAACCTTTCCTTTTGTCCATTATTATAACAAGTTTTTATCACCTACCAGTATTTTAGAATGTAATTCCCACAAAATAAAAATACATGTTTACTTTCACCCTGAACATTTTGAATTTGGTCATTTCCAGCCTCACTCTTTGGATGTCGATACCATATTTGGCGATTAAGGCGTGAATGTTTACATCAGCCGTCGTAAGCATCGTAGTAAGAAATACCATATTTAGAAAAGCTCCGCGTTCCGTAGTTTCCGGTTATGACAAACGATCGATGAATTTGAACAAGGTTGTTGTTACCTTTGAAAAGCATATATTTCTCAGCCAAACCGATTTAACAAGGACTGGGATCATCAGTAATAGTTATAATGAAATGTTTGAAGTGTAAATAGTGAGTTTTTATGTTTCAACTGCAACTTTTTTTTTGCTCCATTGTGACGAATGGGACCGCGTTGTAGCTCTGCCGAGACACAAGTTTGTCACAGGAGCTACATTATTGCAGCTAGGCGTCACTCGGACAAGGGCGGGCGCTGCGCCCTGTAAAAACGGGCTAGCGAGAACACTGTATTGCCAGGGGATTTGACATACAACCAGGGCCTCCAATTTTGCAAGGTGGAACAAGACTGCTTTGGGGCCCCGGAGACTTCTCTCAAATTTGAGGATTTGAGGGCCAATAAAACCGCTTGTAATGAAATGATGGCCTGCCTGGTTACATTGTAATTATTACATGCTATTATTTTCAGTTTAATTATATCTTAAACTGAAATACAGTCAAACCTGTCTATGGGGTTACCTCTATTAAGCAGCCACCTGTATTAAAAGGTCTTTTCTTTTCTTTTCCATGTCATAGAAAATTTCATATGAATTGAACCTCTTTTAAAAGTTCATTTGTCTTATAAGGCCACTTTTTCTTTGTCCCAAAGGTGATCTCTTCATTCAAGTTTGATTGTATTTCAACACAAAATGTCCCTTTCTATATACATGTACATATGTATACCAAACAGTCCTTTAGGTGGTTGGTTCGTGGTGTTCAATGCCACTTTCAATAATATTTCAGTTATATCGTGGCGGTTAGTTTCATTGGTGGAGAAAACATGAGTACCCTGAGAAAACCACAGACCCATCGCAAGTCACTTGTCAAATTTTATCATATAATGCTGTATTGAGTACACCTTGCCATGAACAGGGTTCGAACTCGCAACATCAGTGGTGATAGGCACTGATTGCACAGTTAGTTGTAATTCCAACTATCATATGACGACACCAACAGTCCTTTAAAAAATAATTCATCTTCAATTTATATAATATGGAATTTTTCTAAATGACTGTTTGGTATAGAAAAGGTCATCTGGTGTTGATATATATCAGATTAACATATAATTAAAAGGAAAATAATAGCTGAAGGATATGACATAATTTTGTAAGGAGTTTTGAAGAAAGGGTAGGGGAGGGGGGGCGCTATCCTGCCCCAGAGTACCTGTGTTCAGAAAGGGGATGGATAATCTGATATGTTCCCTAAATGACTCACATTATTATAAAATACATTCTCCAGAGATCCTTGTAAGATAAACTTTTGACCAGTACCAACCAAAAAGAGCATTCTTTGTTATGTTGTTCTTGTAAAGAAAATATGGCGAGTCCCATTAACAAATAATGAGTCTCCCTTCAGAACCCACTTGGAGGAGTTACAAGTACATACATTGTATGTATCTCTGATTCTCCAACCTCAAACTTTACTAAAATAGTGTTGCATCTTAGGAAATTCATTTATTTATGAGACTAAGCTCGATGACTTCAACACTACATACACTCCCGTCACGGTCAGAGTTAATTATTAGTCAGACTCCCGTCACGGTCAGAGTTAATTATTAGTCAGACTAAGCTCGATGACTTCAACACTACATACACTCCCATCAGAGTTAATTATATTAACTGTTCTTCTATTGTTAATTAAAATTTCCTGTTGATTTAACATATACTCTTTACCGTCGGCATTCAAAATGCAATGTTCAAAATCGCTAATTTTCAAAGTGGAATCATCCCCTTTGTCCACATCCACAGTAGACGTGGAACTGCTTATACTGTCCGCTAGCGATGTTACGTTACCTATTGAATTTATTTTCGTGGTCATCAGCGAACTTAATATTGATCTTTGATCTATGGCGAGTTCAGCGGAATTTTCTATTTGACTTCTGCCATCAGAATGAGAGCTCATTTGTAAATTACGGGAATTTGATATTTTGGGTATTGTAGTTACCGTCTTTCCAAAGGATATCTCATGTCCTACAGGAGGTATACAGGTATATGTCACATATTGAAAGTTTCCACCCATCAATTCAGAAATTATTTCCTTATTCGCAGATGTATCTAGTTTGTATTCAGTATTATTTTCTATGCAAGTCTGCTCCTCTAAAGGAGTTATTTCCCCTTCCTCTGTGTTACATAGTCCTAAATGAGTTATTTCCCCTTCCTCAGTGTTACATAGTTCCAAAGGAGTCATTTCCCCTTTCTCTGTGTTACATAGTCCTAAATGAGTTATTTCCCCTTCCTCAGTGTCACATAGTTCTAAAGGAGTTGTTTCCCCTTTCTCTGTGTCATATAATTCTAAATGAGTTATTTCCCCTTTCTCAGTGTCGCAAAGTTCTAAATGATTTACTTCCTCTTTCTCACTTATTATGTGTTCATGTTTGTATTTACCAGTAAATTGTGTGTTTCCTTCAGTCTTCCTGATATCTACAGGATTTATCTCCCTTTGACAGCTGATGTCTTCCAAACAACTGTCTTTCAGTACAACATTGCTCTGCTCAGTAAGTCTATTTTTTTCAATTTGACTGACATTTTTTACCATAATAATGTTGTCATTAGCAACTAAATTAAAAGCTTTTTGTACATTCGGTGCTATATTCTTCAAACTTTGAGCAGAATTAGTGTCCTTGGTGATTAAATTGTTTGAATTTGTGTTGCATAGTGATGCATTTTTATCAGCTGGGAGAATATCCAATATATCGCGAGTAGAAACACGATGTTGGTTTGTTCCTGATTCGTGAATCTGTAAATGTTTCTTTAAGGTTGGTAAATATGAAAAAGACTTATGGCAGACATCACATTCATAAGGCATTTCTTGAGTGTGAATTCTTCGGTGGCGTGTAACGTCCGACTTTTTACTAAATGCTTTACGGCAAATGTCACATTTATATGGTTTCTCACCAGTGTGTTTTCTGACATGAACGATAAGGTCTGATTTCTTTATAAACTGTTTACCGCAATATTCACATATGTTGTTTGCCTCTGGTGCTGAACCTTCGTGATTTTGTTGAACATGAAACTTAAGAGTTTCCTCCCTTTTGTATTTTTTACCGCAGATTTGACAAGAAAATTGACCTTTGACATTTAAATGACATTGTCTGTGAGATTTCAATCGATCATTGGTAACAAAAGTTTTTTTACAGACTTCACATTCAAATTTTTTATTGCCTGTATGGGTATCTTCGTGTCTTTTAAGATGACATATCTGGTCAAATGTTTGTCCACAAAACTGACAAATGTAACATAGTCTATTTTTGTGTAATTCTCTACTTTCACTTTGTCTCTGTGTTTTATTTTTAGGCTTATATGTTTTCTTAATATTCGTTTCACTACTTGGTTTTCTGATATTCATTATTTTGTCATCTGTTTGAACGTTTGCACCCTTTCTAGACCTATTTCTTCTGCAAACAGGTTCTGCATGAGTTACTTTTATGTTTGGTTTCATGGTACTAGTAATTTTTTAACTAGCTTTGTATTATCAATGCCAACATCTGGTTTCACATTAGTTATGATATTACATTTTGTATCTGGTTTCACATTAGTTATGATATTATCTGGTTTCACATTAGTTATGATATTATCTGGTTTCACATTAGTTATGCTGCTATCTGGTTTCACATTAGTTATGATATTATCTGGTTTCACATTAGTTATGCTGCTATCTGGTTTCACATATGTTATGCTGCTATCTGGTTTCACATTAGTTATGATATTATCTGGTTTCACATTAGTTATGATATTATCTGGTTTCACATATGTTATGCTGCTATCTGGTTTCACATTAGTTATGCTGCTATCTGGTTTCACATTAGTTATGCTGCTATCTGGTTTCCCATTATTTATATAACGGCATGGGATTTCTTTTTTGTATCTATACTTTCATTGTCATTCATTTGTATCTAGTAGGACAGGAACTCACAGGTTATCTTTCATCTACATGTACCTCTATGTACCGGCCGTACATGTGAAACTGTAATGAAAAAAAATAAGATATTATTGATTTAAGGAAGGGGTCAATGTTAGCCTACTAAACTTTTTTTTCTTATTTTTACATGTATATAATTAAACAAATGGCTATGATATAGGGTCAATGTCCTCTAAAAGTTCTCACAGTAATTGTATTGTTGTCACTCTATGTTTCATTCAATTTATATTTCTTGTACATGTATTGACACTATTGTATCTTCTTGGTTGTCGCTCTATGTTTCATTCTGTTTATATTTCTTGTACATGTATTGACACTATTGTATCTTCTTGGTTGTCACTCTATGTTTTATTCTGTTTATATTTCTTGTACATGTATTGACACTATTGTATCTTCTTGGTTGTCGCTCTATGTTTCATTCTGTTTATATTTCTTGTACATGTATTGACACTATTGTATCTTCTTGGTTGTCACTCTATGTTTTATTCTGTTTATATTTCTTGTACATGTATTGACACTATTGTATCTTCTTGGTTGTCACTCTATGTTTCATTCTGTTTATATTTCTTGTACATGTATTGACACTATTGTATCTTCTTGGTTGTCACTCTATGTTTTATTCTGTTTATATTTCTTGTACATGTATTGACACTATTGTATCTTCTTGGTTGTCACTCTATGTTTTATTCTATTTATATTTCTTGTACATGTATTGACACTATTGTATCTTCTTGGTTGTCGCTCTATGTTTCATTCTGTTTATATTTCTTGTACATGTATTGACACTATTGTATCTTCTTGGTTGTCACTCTATGTTTTATTCTGTTTATATTTCTTGTACATGTATTGACACTATTGTATCTTCTTGGTCCATACATGGTATTAGTGCAAATAAATAGACAATATTTAAATACATTTGTACGAGTGTTAGAAACAGGTAGAAATGCAAGCCTTTGACAAGCTTCTCTGCCCAGTTTCGCAGTGAGTGCAAATGAATTTAATATTTTCCGACAATGTACAGTGGAACCTGTCTAATGCACAGGATGTCAGAATACTCAGGTTTTATTTAAGTTAACAGAAATATGCTGGTACCATAAATTTTTGTCGGATGTCACAGCGTAGCAGAAAACTCAGATGTCGGATTGCACAAGTTCCACTGTGTTTATACAGCAATGCCAAAAAGCCCAAATTAACTGCCAAATTGTCTAAATAGAGCAGAAACAAGCGTTATTCTATCTGTTTTTTATGGTGTCCTCTGTGACGTCCGTGCAGCAGAAACAATCATTCTATCTGTATTTGATGGTGTCCTCTCAGGCTCTGTGCTTATACTGTTACCGTTTCTGTCACATGGATCAGGTATCAGAAAAACTGTATCGATATCTTAGTCAGTGCACATGACTGTTACGTGTATATAACAAAAATTTATCCAGTCAATGCAATTTGACAGCTCAAATAGAACAAGTGCAGGATAAAGATACATTGTATTTATCATCTTTATCATTCAATCGTCTGAGTTTTGAGGGATGAACTAAATTAATTTTAACTTCAATGTTATTTTAGTCATTGACCTAATTAATTAATCTTTTCTGGTTTGCAAGTACAGATTAAATTAGAGTGACAAGTAAGAAATGCAAACATGTGTCACAGACGATACCCTTGAAAACTATTAGAAAGACGTTTGTTTCTGCTCTTTTCAGTAAAATGTGGTCGTTACTTTGGACTTTTTAACATTGTACAGTAAACATAAATACAACTGGTACTGTAATGGTTATTGCACTCATCTTAAGTGCACTAGATTGTTGGTTCAAGACATGGTCGGGTCTCACTAAAGACTATAAAATTGGTACATTGTATTTGTTGTTTCTCCACTAAGTGTGCAGCATTAAGGAGAAAGAGCAAAGACCGATTGGCTTGGAATCAGAATAATGTGCCCAAGTGGAACGACATGTCTACCCATAGATTGTTGTTTTATTGAGCTAGCACTAAAAATCCAACTAAGTATGTTGGTCTAATACAAAGCAGACATCATTAACATCTCATTTAAATGTAATTTATGCTCACAATGATATTACAATGTATTTCATTTCTCCATCAGTCCTGCTGTGGTTCAGGAGTAGAGTATACACAACCATTTGCTTCATTTCTGATGGTGAGTGAATGATTGTTGTTTAATGCCAAATACGGAACTTTTCAGCTGTAGCATTGCAAGAACAAGTTATATTCGATGAAATGATAATGTTGTCCAATTGGTACTAGACCAAACATGCTTAGTTGGAAATTAATTGTGCTAGCCCACTGAAACTACTGCTGCCCTACTTGTTCACATTATCCTGATTCTGTGCCCTTACTCCCTAATGTTGTATACTTATTAGAGAAGTGAGAAATACCAACTTTATTGTCTTTAATTTGATCCGAATGGGGCTCGAATCCATGATACCACAGAATTAAGCTCTCTGCATTGATGTTTGATGTTGCTTAACGCCAATGTCAACAATATTTCAGTTATATTGTGGCGGTCAGTTTTATTGGTGGAGGAAACCGGAATACACGGAAAAAACCACCGACATATCGCAAGTCACTGACAAACTTTATCACATAATGTTGTGCACCTTTCCCTGATCGAAATTCGAACTCACAACATCAGTGGTGATAGGCACTGATTGCATATACCTGTAGGTCGTTGTTAATCCAACCACCATAATGCCCCCTACATGTATATGCATTGAGATGAGCATGCTGACCATTACTTTATCATACAACCGATGCAGGTTTTTTTTATTGAGGGTTAGAGTTATGGTGTTTAACCTTACATTTTTTTGTATTTTCAACAATATTTCAGTTATACAAATGTACTTATATATATGGGTACCATAGTCCTTAGAAGAAAATCGACCTTTTGCAAGTCACTAACAAACTTTATCACATACATGTAATGTTGCATCGAGTACACCTCATTATATCTGTATCTGTACATGTACGTCATAGAATTCCTGCTGGGCTATGAAACGACGGGGGAGAGAGCGCAATTCAATGTAGCTAGTAGCCCTTTGAACTCCTCTGTGGTTTTTACTATTACGAGACTGTTTTCTAGGTGGTTCCAGTTAATGGCTGTTCTTATGAATAAGGAGTTTCTATATTGGTCAGTGTTGGAATGTTCGACTACTATGGCGCGTGTGTTGTTTCTGACTTGTAAGTTTACACTGTTCGTGGTTTCACAGTCCTGGAATGTTCTAGCTCTGATGTGTCGCTTAGGTTTTTGGTGGCTGATATATTCATGAGGAGGAATCGCTGGTATCTGCCCCTTAACCAATTTGTAAAAGAATATCAGTCGCTGGTGTTGTCTCCTGGTTTGTAACAGTGGTAGATTTAAGCCTCTTACCATATTAGTCATGCTTCCTTCTTCTCGTGACTTGTAATCTTTAGTAATGAAACGGGCACCCCTCTGTTGTAGATTTTCCAATTTGTTAATATCATTTTTATTATACGGGTCCCAGATGATAGCACCGTATTCCATTATTGAGCGGACCAGTGCGATGTAGGCTGTTTTTCTACATTCTCTCGGACAGTGTTGTATATTCCTTCTTATGAAGCCTAAGGTGGAACTGGATTTTTTGGTTTATGTGTTCATTCCATTTAAGATCTTCTTGTATTTGTACTCCTAAGTAAGGGTTGGATGGTACTAACTGTTCGAGTGTATGGCCAACGAGTTTGCATGAACCTTGTATTTTCTTTCTGAGACTTAGCATATAACATTTTTTAGCATTAAATTTCATACTTATAAGAGAGATTCGAACTCACATATTTACATACAATAAATGGTAAATTAAAAATATTTCTCAATACTTACACACTAAGTTTTTATTTCAATCGGGATTGTTTCTTAAAAATTGCTCGCTGGACGTTAAACACCAACCAATCAATCAATCATTAAAATTAAACCTTTTCTAAAAATGTAAACAAGAAATACCGGAAATATACCGGAAGTATAGTGGGTTATATATACTTTTTATCCATGACGGTTAGAACGCAAATGATTTCCGAATAAGCTTAACATCTTGTACATGAATAACACGTTTTTTTATGTGTCTTGTTGATTGTTTTTGTTTTGTCTTGTTTGTGATTGTTATCTTTGATTCTTATTCAACGAAATTCTCACTTTTTGAATTCATACGGTGATCAGTTTCGGAGTTTGTTTTGACGATTTATTCGGGGGATTAAAACTTTTGAATTTTGGAAAAGGGGTATTATTTTTTCTTGTTCGTTTTGTCTTGTCATTCGGCTTGTCATTTTGGATACATCACAGTAAGAGGAATAAAATTGTTGATCAAATCTGTATAGCGTTTTGTTTTACTTTCGTAAATATCATACACTGAAACCTGTCTAACCCGAACGTCATTGGGAACAAATTTTGTGTTAGAAATAGACGGGTGTTCGGTTTATAAGGTTATCTTAATAAAGATTTCCTACGTTGGGACATTTATTTCCACTTCCGTTTATACAGGATTCCGATTTATTCAGGATTCGACTCAGACAGGTTTCACTCGAGGTATTGCAATTTTTTTTTCTTTTGGCCATCATTATATTGTTTGTCCCAGGTTTACGGTTCATACTAATCTTATATGAATCTATTGGTTCACAAGAATTGTATATAAAACATACCGTGAACAATTCTTACACTTGTACAACATGGCCACCAAAGAATCATTCATCACGAACATCAGCATGTGTAATTAAGGAATGTCTTCTCACAAGGCAGGATACAGGGGCAGATCCAGGATTTCAAGTTAGGGGGGGGGGGGGGGGGGGTGCACTTAAAAAAAATTGCGCCAAGCGGAGGGGGGCGCGAAAATTTTTGGGGTACTTCGTGTGAAAAATCATATTTTTTCCAATTTTAGGGGGGGTGCGCCCCCCTGGATCCGCCCCTGGGATATAATCCTGTCATCTCTATGGGTAACCAGAAGACACACACTGCCTATATCACACACACGTATGCAGGAGTTCGGGAATGGGGAGTGCGATTCCGTCTTGAAAACCAAGACGGGCTAATAGAGTCGAGATGTTGATTGAATTCTGACTAATAAAGTCGAGATATGATTGAATTGACTATTAAAATCATTGGAAAGTTGGTGTATGATTATATTAATGTACGCGGATTTGAGAATCTCCCGTCTCAAGATCATACACGCACGAGTGTATCGAACCCCTTGAAAAATCCTGGCTACGGGCCTGATATCACCTCTAAAAGTTGTGAGTCCGATAAAAACCAGAGGCAACGTGTACTCGATACAACTCACGATAAATATGAAAAATGGTTAGTGACTTGTAGAGGGTCGGTAGTTTTCCCCGGTACTCTAGTTTCCTTTACCGATAAAACGAATCGCAGTCGGAATATAGCTGAAATACTGTTGAAAGTGGCCGAAAATACTCATACAATAGTCATAACCCTTCATGCATATCATTTCTCAATTAAATTCATCCGAAAATGTCTCTTTTTATATCACCGATTAAATATAAGTTCACATATTGGACGTTTAATGTTATCTTTTGTAGCTGCTATAATATCCCTGCCCCCTTTGATGAAATCTACAAAAGTGGTGGGGGATCGTATGGTAGTTGGATTTACAGTACCTATGCAATCGGTGCCTATCACCACTGATGTTGTGAGTTCGAATCTCGATCAGGGCGAGGTGTACAACATTATGTGATAAAGTTTGTCAGTGACTTGCGACAGGTCGGTGGTTTTCTCCGTGTATTCCGGTTTCCTCCACCAATAAAACTGATCGCTACGAAATAACTGAATTATTGTTGAAAGTGACGTTAAATACCATCAAACAAACAAACAAATAAACAAACAAACAAACAAAAGTGGTCATTAACGTACAGGGAGCATATATAATCCACGGTCGTGTTTACCGTTTTATAACCATGGCAACCACACAACGGCATGGCATTCCCTGCCCACTGTGTGGTTTGAGACCTGTCACCAATATAGTGTTTTTGGTATTTTCCCAGAAATTCAGGATGCATGATGTTTGTGCAATCAGGGGACACTTATGCATCCGTTTATGAATTCAGATGGATTGACATAAATGGAGATCTGTGAGCACTTTTGATATTTTTTTAGATACATTTTTTAATGTTAAACGTATTTATATTGATTCCAATACTGCTATGTTACTACTATGATAAAAAAAACAAAGATAACATAAGTTAGATGTTAATGAATCACCAAAGGTAAAAGGCACAACCAACATCACATTCTTATCTAGATTGTGGAACTAGTTTTCGCCGAACCAGGGCCCGGGTGGCTCAATGAGTTAGGTAGTTGGATTACCTAGCAACTCGTACAAGCCTATCACCAATACGACGTGGGTTCGCGCCCAGTTTTGTAAATTGTAAAAAGGGTGCACTCGACTCGCAGCCGCAAGTGATAAAGTTTACCAGTTGCTTGCCCATGGTCGGTGGTTCTCTCCAGGCACTCCGTCTTCTTCCACCACTAAAACTGGTCGCCATGATATAGCTGAAATATTGCTGAAAGTGGCGTTAAACACAATAAATAAATCAAATCAAATCATTTCTCGAAACCACATACATGTACATCCGGTTCCTACACTGGAAAGTTGGATTGTGGAACTAGTGAAGTTTCCACGTATCGAAACAGAAGTTTTCACTTTGTTTCAAGACAAAATCCATTATTTTGAACATTCGTTTTCACTCCTTATTTATTACAGTGGCGTAGCTTCCATTGAGGCAATGAGGCAACTGCCTCACTAGATTTTTTGGCAGAAATTTTTTAATGTGATTGATATTATAAAAGTTGATTAAAATACGAGAAATAAAAACCTTTGTCAAAGTTTGTAATAAAAATATATTCTACATCAATAATTGAAATCGTTTCCGCTTCATTTACCGTTTACGGAAACTTTTGGCTCCGTCACGTTACATAATTTAGTGGAAATGGAAAGATGGAAAATGTTCTGTGCAGGGCTTCAAAAACAGGATTCTAATCAGTCTTTGGAAGAAGCAATTGAACTTGCAGACCCTAACTATTATCCGAATTTGCATGCTGTTTTTAGGGTTCTGCTCACAATGTCTGTATGGTCCGTGCCCTGTGAGGGATCTTTTTCTGCTTTGAGACGCCCATACAAAATATAAGACATACACGCTTTCGACACGAATAGTTGCCAGATTAGTAATTTCTTATAGTAAATATAATTCCCCCCAAAGTTGTCTTGATGTACCTAAAAATGTCACTAGACGCATATCGAAATAGTTTTCTGTGTATTATTTCGGTTATCATTGAAATCATAAATTATCCATTTAAACTCGGGAAAATGCGTTTCAAGCGCCCATTTTTTTTTTAACTCCCCTAGCATTTTTTCGCCTCGTTCCGCTCGGCGAGTTGCCTCACTAGAAAAATGACCCAAGCTACGCCAATGTATTATAATTGAAAGCTATAGGAACTATGTTGTCTGTTTAATTATGTGTACTAACGGATGTAAGTCGAGTGGTAATTTGACTCCTGTATAATGTGCTTATGTAATGTCAGTAGATTACAGCGTTTTTAAGAACATGTATATGTATTTATGTATTAAAAAATCGTTTTATCTGTATTGATGTACGTGTTTCGTCAATTATAATTTGTTTTATTACCACATGGCAACTTTTTAAGATACTAATAATTAACGCATTTTTAATATTTTGTTAACTATGTTGTATTGTGGATGGATTTGTGAATCTGGATACATCAATATCTATCTAATATATATAACCCTCGTTTTTATGAGAAGACAGATATAAACTAGTATACCTACTAATGGCATCAAATACCTCTTTTGTATTTCGGATTGTACTTTTAGTGTTGACAAATATGGCCGTCATTTTGGCATTTTCCTCGCCATATTGGATAATTGAAATTGTGAATTATGGAACGGGCGAGGCAAGACATGGATTATGGTTTGAATGTGGAAGTAATAAGGAATGTGTGACCAACTATAGATTACAATATAAACCCGAGGTACAATCAAAACGTAAGTTTAATTATCCAAAATACGGGTGGTTTAGGGTTATGGTGTTTAACGCCACTTTCAACAATATTTCAGTTATATCCTGATGGTCAGTTTTATTGGTGGAGGAAACCGGAGTACCCGGAGAAAACCACTGACCTGTCGCAAGTCACTGACAAACTTTATCACATATTATTGTATCGAGTACACCTCGCCTGAACGGGATTCCAAAATACATAGCGAGGATAATGATAGCCATCATTGTGTATACAAGTCCGTCATTATGCCTGTCAACATTAAATACACAATGTGGTATCCAGTAAAATTATATCTCATCCCCGCAACGAAGCTATAGAAGGTTAATATTGGTATCACCATGTCTGTTTGTCCTTATGTATACAAAGGCTTGTCCAGTCTAGATCGTCTATTGCTTTACTTATAATTGTTTTATTGTCAATATATACAATTGGATTGGTTTTTACAAGTCTATATTTATGTATTAATAATAAATTGTAACAATAATTAGCATGTAAAAATACTTTAAAATCTGAGCTAAAATACGAAATTATAATAATTTGAATAAAATTAAAACAGACAAATCATAAATAAAAAAACATAAATGATTGATTGATTTATTTATTTATTGTGTTTAACGCCACTTTCAGCAATATTTCAGCTATATCATGGCTACCAGTTTTAGTGGTGGAAGAAGCCGGAGTGCCCGGAGAGAACCATCGACCATGGGCAAGCAGCTGGTAAACTTTATCCTTAAGGTTGCGAGTCGAATGCACCTTTTTTATAATTTGCATTTTCATTTTAATATTTGACAGTGTAAAATTTAGTAAAGAAAAAAAAATCTATAGATAATAGAATATGCCCCTATCTGTAAAATTGTAAGAATTAAGACGAAGAACACTTCTTTCTTGACTGCACAAATTACGATATTAGAAACGAAATGTTGCTGAACACTACAAAGGTAAATTTCGATTTTGTAATATTTTTCTAACAGAGAAACAAAACCTTATAGTATTATTATTACACTAATATTATATCTGTGTATTTCATTTTGTGTTTTTTGAATCTTTAATTACAAACTATTCATAAATGGCTTTAGTATGGAAGCCGGGAGCGGTCATTTCGCGTATTCGCTTTTTATTCTTTTTGCTTTACAAAAATTAAAAGGGGAAAACACAAAATGGCCTTTGTCGGGTTTCATAGTTTAGTAATATACAAACAATGCGTATTGAAATAATATATCCATTGTAAGTCCACAAACCTGTATTAGTTAAGTACAACAACAATGTTAATTGTCTTTAGTAGTACATCCTTCCGTGTGAACTAACATTGGTCCATTCAGTCGATATTTATAGACCAATCAACATCATTAAATCATTTCAATATCTAATATTGTTTCCTTGAATTCTCATTTAAACCTTCCGTTATGTAGAAACATTTAACAAAGCCATATAACTGAAATATTGTTGAAAGTGACGTTAAACACCATAACCCTAACCCTAACATTTGACAACATGAAAGCATTATTTATTAGTTTGGTTTTTTTTAATTGATTTTGTCAACGGTTTCAGTTAATCCAATTAATAATTACATTTCAGGGGCGGATCCAGGATTTCAAGTTAGGGGGGGGGGCGCACTTAAAAAAATTGCGCCGAGCAGAGGGAGGCGCGGAAAATTTTGGGGTATTTCGTGTGAAAAATCACGATTTTACGCCAAAAAATCATATTTTTCCAATTTTAGGGGGGGGGGGGGGCGCGCGAAATTTTTGGGGTATTTCATGTGAAAAATCACGATTTTACGCCAAAAAAATCATATTTTTACCAATTTTAGGGGGGGTGCGCCCCCCCCCCCCCCTGAATCCGCCCCTGCATTTAACTCACAATATTAGCATAAGGAGTAAATAACAACTTTGAAGGGTAACTTATACTCCCTGAATTTAAAATGATGTGATAGTTAGCCAAAAATGAAGAGGTCAAGTACTGAAATACTCCAATAATCTGGAACATTGACGATATACTTTTTTCACACTTCAGGATGACATAAAACATAATGTTGATCAAAATATTTTCTTAAAAACCTCTTAATTAAAATGTAATATCCTTCCTACTATAAATATTTTTATTTTATTCAATGTTGGGAGACAGCCATAGATCCTACCGTGTTAACAGTTCTAGTAACAGCTTTGTAGTTTAATGAAATACTAATAAAAACACTAAAAATAATGTTTATCTTTTATCCTAGAATGTGTTTGATAACAAGAACAAACCGACACGTTACCAATCTTTTTTTTCAACAGACGTGTTTGTTATGTAAAAAGGTGGTTAGTATTTGTTGTTGTTGTTTGTTTTTTCGTTGTTGTTTTTTTTTTTTTACAAAATCTGAAAATTAAATAAATATGAAAAAATAAATAGGTACTGGCAAACGAAAAGATAAATGTTCTAAAATATAATTTGAACCATAAAGCACACGTGTTCAGTTGTAAATAGAAATCCTAAAACAAGTTTGAAGATGCCAAAGGGGTAACCAGAGAAGCCGTAAATCGAAGAAATATAGGAAAAATAAAACATGGCGAAATATTTGCCCTAACCTTTGATAGAAGAATTGACAGAGACAAACGTTTTTGTATATACTGGCAGTATATTTATTTTGAAAAATAATTGTGTTACGCAAACTAGCATACAAATCTGTGACATTACATATAAAAGACAAATTTACATTTAAAGAAAACATCATCAAGAAAAGTAATGTAATGGCCCCCTCCCCTGTCCCAAGTTCTAAAATATCATTAATGTCCAAGCTAAAGTGTATTCCCAAATGAATGGTCAGTGATCTATCTATATAAATAGCCAAGAAAGCTGGACATTAGGTAACAACACTTTCTTTAATTGTAACAGTAGGGATGATGATATGTTTGGGTTCATTATCCATCAACAGTTTACCACTTCAATTTTCAGAAATTTGATATCTCCTTCAAAATAGGATGAATTTTGGCGTTCGACCACATAGTATACTAATGGTTTTTAGAATACGAATTTAATACTAGTAACTCAATTAATTATTTTTAGAAAACGAAACTCATATTTTTTTTAAATCACATCATATGACATCCCCCTTTTTTCGATGAGTAAGCCGGAACCTTCGTCATGCCCTTCTGCTTAAACCATGTATCATAGGATGTAACATAAATGCGAAATTATTGAATGAGGAAATAAATACGTTGTTTCCATGACAACAACTTATACCTGCATTTTGATCAGTTACAAACTATCAAAATTGTAACAGCTCTCGCCGGCACTTCCTGATAAAGAAACCTCTTTAAAACTATAATCATGCAAAGCTGTACCGCTGTTACAGGATTAATCCTCCTGGTTATAACAGACCTGGGGACCATTATTAGTTTTGCCACGCCTTTTTGGATATTACATGGATCTGATATCGACCGTGGACTCTGGGCGGTGTGTAAAGGAACCAACTGTGAATGGATTTATAATTACAACGTCAATCCCAAGGATTTTCACAAAGATGGTAAATATACGTTACATCATTTAAATATATGTCCACATAACATAAATTGTTTTGGTTTGATGGCGTTTAACGCCACTTTCAACAATATTTCAGTTATATCGTGGCGGTTACACACACGCATACAATAGAATATTACTAGATAATAATATATACACAACTAACTATGTATCTCTCCTTGTTTAATTTTGACAGTTAGTATATATCTACCGCTTGAGTGATGCAGGAGATTGATTGATTGATTGATTGATTGATTGATTGATTGATTGATTGATTGATTGATTGATTGATTGATTGATTGATTGATTGATTGATTGATTGATTGATTGATTGATTGATTGATTGATTGATTGATTGATTGATTGATTGATTGATTGATTGATTGATTGATTGATTGATTGATTGATTGATTGATTGATTGATTGATTGATTGATTGATTGGTGTTTAACACCAACGTTCGCAATATTTCAGCTATATCGTGGCGTGAGTGGTAAAGGAGATATACAACTGTGTGTTTACATAAAATAGAATAATGTTAGATAACAATATATATACGTGTATATACACACACACATCTAACTATGTGTATCATAGTTTAATTTTGACAGACTAGTATACTATTTGTAGTGGCAAAGGAGATGTATACATGTACAAACTCACAAACAAAAATAACTCATTATATTGAAATAATTATTGTAAAAGCTGTTAAAACGAATGATTCAAGTGAAATCTACCTAAACAGAAATTCTAATATAGTTCCGAAATATGAAATCCTTCAAAATTTGAAAAGTGTCTTACTCCTTAATGAAGATTGTTATCTAAGAAGTAGCTAATTCATATACTCATTTTATAGTCTTTATCATGTTTATATGTATAGAATACATTGTATTGCCTAATCATAGGGCCCACATGAGGCATCATTAACAATACAAACATTCATGATTGATAAATGAGACATACACACAAAAGAAAAAGGACATAGTTTGGGGTTTTTATATTTCTAAAAATAATAATAATAAAAATATAAATATAATTATAATTATTATTATTTATTTATATAGTGGATCATGTTCTGGTATATCTTTATTTTATTTGCTAAACAAAACTCCAATTGGCTTAAAGGAATTCATACATTGGAGATTCAATTACCAAGAGGGGAGGATTAGGATCCCATACCAAGAGGGGAGGATTAGGATCCCATACCAAGAGGGGAGGATTAGGATCCCATACCAAGAGGGGGGATTAGGATCCCATACCAAGAGGGGAGGATCAGGATCCCATACCAAGAGGGGAGGATTAGGATCCCATACCAAGAGGGGAGGATTAGGATCCCATACCAAGAAGGGAGGATTGGGATCCCATATCAAGAGGGGAGGATTAGGATCCCATACCAAGAGGGGAGGATTAGGATCCCATACCAAGAGGGGAGGATTAGGATCCCATACCAAGAGGGGGGATTAGGATCCCATACCAAGAGGGGAGGATCAGGATCCCATACCAAGAGGGGAGGATTAGGATCCCATACCAAGAGGGGAGGATTGGGATCCCATATCAAGAGGGGAGGATTAGGATCCCATACCAAGAGGGGAGGATTAGGATCCCATACCAAGAGGGGAGGATTAGGATCCCATACCAAGAGAGGAGGATTAGGATCCCATTAACATGTTTAACTCCGCCACCGTTGTGTGCCTGTCCCAAGCCAGGACTTGGACTTCCAACGTCATAATGTAGTGATCTTTTTTATGTGCCATGATTTGAGGTGAAATGAGACTATTAGTTTTATTATTATTGGTGGAATTGTTGACCGTCACTGTCACAAGTTAACCTTTCTTTTCATAAACAATGCATGATAGTAGCAAGTTGTTGTTTATATGCACCAATTCCAGGGTCAAAGAGTCATGTATCCACAAAGTGTCAGTAACTCTGCGGACAGGCGATCTTTGATGTCTCTATGTTTTTTGTATGTAACACATGTTATACTAAAGTTCTTAGTAAACACACATTTATCAATGTTCATGTAGTACCTTATTTACATGATTATATTATAACAGAAACTTTCCCAATAGTGATTTTAGAAGAATGTGCTTGTTTTAGCAGTAAAGAAGCTGGTGGTTGTAAAAATACGACCCATTGATATACCATAGCTCAAACACCCCCCTTTTACCGATCTAATCTTGAATTAGAAAATTCGGGACTCGATCATATACATGTATTTAAAAGCTGAAATAGTCGATCTAAACCAATAGCCGCACGTCTGTATATTAATACCTATATCAGGACCGTTATAACAGCATTATAGGCCCCCGGGAAAAGCAGTACACTGGGCCGGCCCCTACCTACACAACCACTCACAGGAGTAAAAATGTAAATGGTCGATAAAATTAAACATATATCTATTGTATTGGTACTTCCAACAAAATTAGTGTTTAAACATTAAAAAAAATGCCGTACACAACATGTACACAGATTAACATGGGGTCCCTATGCTCGTGAGGCACTGACCTATGTAGGAATACACCCTCCTTGGAGTGATTCCTGTCGAATACTGGAAATTTAATCCCAGAAGCAAATGTTCATAGAACAGTCAATCGTAATAATATATTATTTTCATTTGTGAATATAAAAATTACAACATTATTGGGGTACCGGTAAACTGAGAAACGAAAAGAAACGAAACGAAACGAAACGAAAACAAAATCCAACGAAATCTGTAAAGTAAGAAAACGAAATCCAACGAAATGAAACGAAATCTGTAAAGTAAGAAAACGAAATCCAACGAAATGAAACGAAATCTGTAAAGTAAGAAAACGAAATCCAACGAAAAGAAACGACGAAATCTGTAAAGTAAGAAAACAAAATATAACGAAAAGAAACGAAATCTATAAAGTAAGAAAGCAATATCAAATGAAAAAAAGAACGAATTCTGTAAAGTAAGACAAGAATCGAAACGAAATAAACGTTTATTCTGTGTAAGCATTACTAGAGATATCCAATAAAAGAAAAGAAGACATTTCTAAGTTGTAAAACTTGTGTCTGATCCATTTGTTGTTATTATGAACAATAAAATAAGTTTAAATCATCCAATAAAATTACGTAACTCGACCTAAGCTACCTATCGAGACGTATCTTCACCTATGGTCACGAAGCATGACGCACGGGATCCTATATTGAAGTTTGATTGAAAATTACAATAACATTCAGCATTCATTCAAATACTAGTATTCCACATCTCAGTATTTTCTATTTGATACCGACTGGATGCGCACTTCGGATTGATTTATTTATTGTTGTTTGTTTAACGTTGCTAATATTTCATGCATAATCGGGACGAAAACAAGTTGAAAAAAATCAATTTGATAAAGAAAAGCGAGGTTGGGATGAGAAACAGGAAAAACAATTTTTGACTGCAATGGCCTGGAAAAGGGGAGTGCTGGATAGGGGCGGAATATTTTGCCATCTGTAGCGACCCCAAGGTAGCATAGGGGCATACTCTTACGAAATCTACAGATGGGATCTTTTACGTGCATGAAGAGTGGCACCCTCCACACACGTTGGCCTACTATGGTCCGCGGTAAGATTTTCCTCTAATAGCCTGACAACTCCCGAAGCGAGGGCTACCCTATTTAGCCTTCGAGTCACTTAAGGTACACACCTTAGTTGCTCGGAGGGCTGAGCATCCGACCCCCGGCCAGACTCTAAGTACTCTTTAGTCGGCTTTTACGACAAGCCGAGATCTGCTTCACGCCTATTCTTTATGACGCCCGGGATTCGCACAGGGCTTTCGGAAAACAACATCTTGAAAAATGTCCTCTGTCAAAATTATGCACATTAACTATATACTTTCATCATATTACATCTTGAATCTTTTTTTTAACGGGATATGTCAGTAAGTGCACATTTTGGGAGCTAAGTGCCCTAAGCACGGGCTGTTCGGTAGTTAGGGACCAGGCCAAATTTATCAGGGGTTAGGACCGATGCATTTCAATTTTGCCTCTTGAAAAGCCTTTGTCCCATGCTCAATATTTATGAAAAAAACTACATCCCATGCTTAATTTCAATGGAAATAATATAGGCTTTACCAAATTCTGCCAAGAAAACGTGAAAAAAAAGTTGCAAAAATATCTTTGTCCCATGGCCTTTTGCACTGGTCCCTATTGCCTGGTCCCTTAGAGGCGAAGTTTTGTTTCAGATACATGTCGTATGAGGAATACTAAGGCAAATATTTAAAACAAGACGTCCGTAGGTTTAACTATCTGAAATTTACTAATTGAAAGTTTTATAGATAACGTATGTATTTTTGTTTTTTTTAAACCATTTCACCGAAACATTGATAAACATTGTTTTATTTGAATAAATACCCCCCCCCCCCCCCCCCCCCCTTGCCTCAGTTAAGAGCATGTTAAATCTGTAGAGAAAATTCACTAAAATCCAATTTTCCATAGGAATCACACCCATTTGAAAATGTCTGGGCACGGGAATGTAGATCTAGAATAGATCAGTAAAGTATCTATATTGTTTTAAAGCATAAATTATTGTACTTAGAAATAATATGGAGTTTGAATGGAACTCATTGGCATTTGGCGGACATTGAGACCTTGACTCTAATCCAACTGATTACCACCTAAAAGTTAGAATTTTTGTTTTGTGAATGAATGGTTCAAAATATCCTGATAGATATATGGATTACTAGTCAGACGGGGGTTTGGGGCGTATGCCCTCCAACAAATAGAAAAAATACGACTTTTGCATGAAATCTTGATACCAAAAAAAAATTCTCGCCTCGCTCAGCCCCCCGATTATTATTTTTTTTTACTCTAACCTGAAATCCTGGATACGCCCATGTATCTTAAAAACATATTGTTGAGAAATACAGTGTATGAGAAAACCATGAAAAATTTTGTCCAGAAACCATGGCCACTTACTTGATTTTTGTAAACTATTGGTGTTATTGATATAGGACCCAATATGAAACTTATTTTGGCAAGAATGCTGGGCGTTATGTATATAAATGAGGCTTTGTATTTTTCTGTTTTGTCGGATCGTTGTCTCGTGGACATTTGTTCAGCATCTCAGTATTTCCATTATTTTGGCAAAATAGTATTTTAGACAAACCTAAGACGGCCGAGCTATGAATTGTTATTGGAAAAATAATGATTTCGACAAATCAGGTGCACTACTAATGTAGAATTTGAATAAATTCTGCTCTAATAACAACCTCATTCTTTATATAGGGAAAATGTCACTTTAAGAAGATATATATATATATATATAAGAATGTATACTATCAGATTAGTTTTCAACCGAAAGATGGTGCATTTTACATCTGGAAGCTATTTTGGTCCTTGTGAAAAGAAATTTTCTCCATTTTTCCGAAGTTTTAAAAATCCAAAACTAGATAAAAATAAAGCCCGGTGTTCCTTATATTCAGACAAAGTGAAATAAAAGTTGAACAGGTAACTCCAAAATCGAAAAAGTTATGACTTGTCATCCATTTGTGATAAAAAAAAAAAAAAAAAAAAACCCCAACAACATCCCTCCTCCCCCTGGACACCCACCGAACATCGATTCCCATCACCACATTTCTTCGTCGGAAAACTGCCCATAAATGCAACCCTGAAATTTGATGGTACTGCCTTATACATATGCACATCGGGTAGTATTGTGAGTGAAGGTCGTTTCGCTATTGAGATATATAAATGTAGGCTTGCAGAAAAACCACCCTCCATAAAAAGGAAAAATTAACGACATACTACTCCATCAAAAACATCAAATACTCGTGGAAATTAGCAGGGGCCCAGTTGCTCAAGGCCCCTAAAAATTTGGGTGGGCTACTAGAAATTGAGGTTTATTTTAGTTATTTAGATAGGATTGGGCTACTCAAAATTGTGTTTGTCTAGCAACTGATACCGGTATTTCCCTGTGTCTTTCCGTGAACTACTATGGGCGTTGGTGTTGTTGTGCATGGGGTATATACCCGCCTGTGTATTTTGCAAATAGATTTTTTTCAACTTGTTCTCGTCCCGATTATGCATGAAATATTAGCGACTGAACGTTAAACAAACAACAATAAATAAATCAATCCGAAGTGCGCATCCAGTCGGTATCAAATAAAAAATACTGAGATGTGGAATATTAGTATTTGAATGAATGCTGAATGTTATTGTAATTTTCAATCAATAGGTAAATTCATAGGTAAAGATACGTCTCGATAAGTAGCTTAGGTCGAGTTACGTAATTTTATTGGATATCTCTAGTAGTGCTTACAAAGAATAAACGTTTATTTCGTTTCGATTCTTGTCTTACTTTACAGAATTCGTTCTTTTTTTCATTTGATGTTGTTTTCTTACTTTATAGATTTCGTTTCTTTTCGTTATATGTTGTTTTCTTACTTTACAGATTTCGTCGTTTCTTTTCGTTGGATTTCCTTTTCTTACTTTACAGATTTCATTTCATTTCGTTGGATTTCGTTTTCTTACTTTACAGATTTCGTTTCATTTCGTTGGATTTCGTTTTCTTACTTTACAGATTTCGTTGGATTTTGTTTTCGTTTCGTTTCGTTTCGTTTCTTTTCGTTTCTCAGTTTACCGGTACCCACATTATTGTCAGAATATTTTGTATTTGGTTACATATTCAATTTACTAAAATGATCGAATTATCCTTAAAATTACAGACACGTTTGTGGACACGCGACACTTGACTGGAGTGTATATACGCTTCAAGAACATTAAAACAAAATACAAAAATTAAACAAAACAAAATTTCCCATTCAATTTTATAACTTTTTCAAGTGCAAAACATAATAAAATGAAGTCACGTTAATAGCTATTTCCTGGGCTGAAAAGCACTTAACCGCTATAAATAGATGTGATAGTCTTCAGTTTTTCCCACTAAACACTTCTTAACAAAGTTAGAAACAAATAAATCTCGTGCCACAATAATTTGTGTCAATAACTATATTAGTAAGAAATGGTATGTGTGTAGAGGCGGATTCAGACATTCCGATTAAGGGGGGAAGGGGGGAAGGGGGGGGGGGGGGGGGGGGGGGGGCTGTATATTAAAAATAGGATTTCAAATCAATAAACAATTTGTTTTAAGAAAAATCAAAAGATACCGAGGTATAATTCGAAGCGAAAATTAAAATTACAAAAACATGGTAAAAAGAAAATGACAAGGACCGGTTAAATCAATAGACAATAGACAATAGAATAACTTAGCACAAAGGGGGAGGCCCCCTGGATCCGCCTATGGGATGTAAATGGACATAAGAGACTACCGAGGGTATTCAACATTACTCATACAAATGTAGACACAAATTAAAGTAAAGGAACAGTCCTTTTATTGTTGTTCTACATTTCACAGTCATAGACAAAGTAGACAAAGCAGACAAAGTAGACAAAGTAGATAAAGTAGACAAAGCAGACAAAGTAGACAAAGTAGATAAAGTAGACAAAGTAGACAAAGCAGACAGGGTAGACAACGTAGACAAAGTAGACAAAGCAGACAACGTAGACAAAGTAGACAAAGCAGACAAAGTAGACAAAGCAGACAAAGTAGACACAGTAGATAAAGTAGACAAAGTAGATAAAGTAGACAAAGTAGACAAAGCAGACAAAGTAGATAAAGTAGACAAAGTAGACAAAGTAGACAAAGTAGACAAAGCAGACAAAGTAGACAAAGTAGACAAAGTAGACAAAGTAGATAAAGTAGACAAAGCAGACAAAGTAGATAAAGTAGATAAAGCAGACAAAGTAGACAAAGTAGACAAAGTAGACAAAGTAGACAAAGTAGATAAAGTAGACAAAGTAGATAAAGTAGATAAAGTAGACAAAGTAGATAAAGTAGACAAAGCAGACAAAGTAGACAAAGTAGACAAAGTAGACAAAGTAGATAAAGTAGACAAAGTAGATAAAGTAGACAAAGCAGACAAAGTAGATAAAGTAGATAAAGCAGACAAAGTAGACAAAGTAGACAAAGCAGACAAAGTAGATAAAGTAGACAAAGTAGACAAAGTAGATAAAGTAGACAAAGTAGACAAAGCAGACAAAGTAGACAAAGTAGACAAAGTAGACAAAGTAGATAAAGTAGATAAAGCAGACAAAGTAGATAAAGTAGACAAAGTAGACAAAGTAGACAAAGTAGACAAAGTAGATAAAGTAGACAAAGTAGACAAAGTAGACAAAGTAAACAAAGCAGACAAAGTAGACAAAGTAGACAAAGTAGACAAAGTAGACAAAGTAGATAAAGTAGACAAAGTAGATAAAGTAGACAAAGCAGACAAAGTAGATAAAGTAGATAAAGCAGACAAAGTAGACAAAGTAGACAAAGCAGACAAAGTAGATAAAGTAGACAAAGTAGACAAAGTAGATAAAGTAGACAAAGTAGACAAAGCAGACAAAGTAGACAAAGTAGACAAAGTAGACAAAGTAGATAAAGTAGATAAAGCAGACAAAGTAGATAAAGTAGACAAAGTAGACAAAGTAGACAAAGTAGACAAAGTAGACAAAGTAGATAAAGTAGACAAAGTAGACAAAGTAGACAAAGTAGACAAAGTAAACAAAGCAGACAAAGTAGACAAAGTAGACAAAGTAGACAAAGTAGACAAAGTAGACAAAGTAGACAAAGTAGATAAAGTAGATAAAGCAGACAAAGTAGACAAAGTAGACAAAGCAGACAAAGTAGACAACGTAGACAAAGCAGACAAAGTAGACAAAGTAGACAAAGCAGACAAAGTAGATAAAGTAGATAAAGCAGACAAAGTAGACAAAGTAGACAAAGTAGACAAAGCAGACAAAGTAGACAACGTAGACAAAGTAGACAAAGCAGACAAAGCAGACAAAGTAGATAAAGCAGACAAAGTAGACAAAGTAGACAAAGCAGACAAAGTAGATAAAGTAGACAAAGTAGACAAAGCAGACAAAGTAGATAAAGTAGACAAAGTAGACAAAGTAGATAAAGTAGATAAAGCAGACAAAGTAGACAAAGTAGATAAAGTAGACAAAGTAGACAAAGTAGACAAAGTAGACAAAGTAGACAAAGTAGATAAAGTAGACAAAGTAGACAAAGTAGACAAAGTAAACAAAGCAGACAAAGTAGACAAAGTAGACAAAGTAGACAAAGTAGACAAAGTAGACAAAGTAGACAAAGTAGACAAAGTAGACAAAGTAGATAAAGTAGATAAAGCAGACAAAGTAGACAAAGTAGACAAAGTAGACAAAGCAGACAAAGTAGACAACGTAGACAAAGCAGACAAAGTAGACAAAGTAGACAAAGCAGACAAAGTAGATAAAGTAGATAAAGCAGACAAAGTAGACAAAGTAGACAAAGTAGACAAAGCAGACAAAGTAGACAACGTAGACAAAGTAGACAAAGTAGACAAAGCAGACAAAGCAGACAAAGTAGATAAAGCAGACAAAGTAGACAAAGTAGACAAAGCAGACAAAGTAGACAAAGCAGACAAAGTAGACAAAGTAGACAAAGCAGACAGGGTAGACAACGTAGACAAAGTAGACAAAGCAGACAACGTAGACAAAGTAGACAAAGCAGACAAAGTAGACAAAGCAGACAAAGTAGACACAGTAGATAAAGTAGACAAAGTAGATAAAGTAGACAAAGTAGACAAAGCAGACAAAGTAGATAAAGTAGACAAAGTAGACAAAGTAGACAAAGTAGACAAAGCAGACAAAGTAGACAAAGTAGACAAAGTAGACAAAGTAGACAAAGCAGACAAAGTAGATAAAGTAGACAAAGTAAACAAAGCAGACAAAGTAGATAAAGTAGACAAAGTAGACAAAGTAGATAAAGTAGACAAAGTAGATAAAGCAGACAAAGTAGACAAAGCAGACAAAGTAGATAAAGTAGACAAAGTAGACAAAGTAGATAAAGTAGACAAAGTAGACAAAGTAGATAAAGTAGACAAAGTAGACAAAGCAGACAAAGTAGACAAAGTAGACAGAGCAGACAAAGTAGACAGAGCAGACAAAGTAGACAAAGTAGACAAAGCAGACAAAGTAAACAAAGCAGACAAAGTAGACAAAGCAGACAAAGTAGACAAAGCAGACAGAGTGAACAAAGCAGACAAAGTAGATAAAGTAGACAAAGTAGACAAAGTAGACAAAGTAGACAAAGTAGATAAAGTAGATAAAGTAGACAAAGTAGACAAAGCAGACAAAGTAGACAAAGCAGACAAAGTAGACAAAGTAGACAAAGCAGACAAAGTAGACAAAGTAGACAAAGCAGACAAAGTAGACAAAGCAGACAAAGCAGACAAAGTAGACAAAGTAGACAAAGCAGACAAAGTAGACAAAGTAGACAAAGCAGACAAAGCAGACAAAGCAGACAAAGTAGACAAAGTAGACAAAGCAGACAAAGTAGACAAAGCAGACAAAGTAGACAAAGTAGACAAAGTAGACAAAGCAGACAAAGTAGACAAAGCAGACAAAGTAGACAAAGTAGACAAAGCAGACAAAGCAGACAAAGCAGACAAAGCAGACAAAGTAGACAAAGTAGACAAAGCAGACAAAGTAGACAAAGTAGACAAAGTAGACAAAGTAAACAAAGCAAGGTCTTCAACAATTAGTATCCATAATACGAGTCTGAAACAGCCCCTATCTAATAATTCAAAAGTTGAAAATTAAGTTTATTCCGGAATGAAATATTAAAACAACATTTGTTTTTCTTTTAAGCCCAAAGGGAACCACGGGTATAGAAAATGGACATATAGTTAACGACTACTGGGTACAAACTCTCTAAAAAGGTGTATACATTATTTGAGGGTTCATTCACCTTATGCCAACATTCTAAAAATAGGTACAAAATCAGTGGTAAGAAAAATGTTGGCATAGGTTGACTATGTTAATTACTATATAAACATAACTGATGTTGTATAAACATGTTTTGTTTTGTTTGATTATGAAAAGAAAGTTTAAAGAGTGATGGTCAACAATTCCACAAGAATCAACAAAGCGAACAATCACCTCTTATCATCTCTCACTCAACACAAAAAGAGGTCATGCCATAAGACGTTAGAAATCCAGGTCTTGGCTTGGGACAGGCACACAAATGTGGCGGGGTAAAACCTGTTAATGGGATCACAATCCTCCCCTCTGAATAACTGGATATCCAACGGCAATACATAAAAACAAACGAAAAAAAAAACCTGCACATATTCGCTACCACTCAAAAAGACCACATACTATCACATTAATGAATGGCAACAAAAACATGGACAATACAATAGCAGGGTCAATGAATGATCGTAATTAAATGATAACTAGCTAGGATGGTAGAATCTGTTGGTTAAAGAACATTAATCTTTGGACAACAAAAATCATAACTGATACTTCTAACATATTTAATATCAATTAGTCGGATCGAACATCCAACGAAATTAATGGTCTTCGTGAGAGACCAGAATAAATAGTTCATCAAGCTGTTGGAATCAAATATTGAACATGAAATAGTATGTTATAGTGTTGAATCAGGGGAGATATCAATGTACTCCAAGTTCACAATTTATTTTATATGGAAATGTTGTCCTGTTTTTTTGTTTGAGTACTGAGTGAATAAACTAAACATCAAGTAGATTTAATATCTTTTATTAATTACCTGTAGAAATATCCTAATATCTTAAATTAAGATTTATTTAATAAAGATTGTATATTTATATTAGCAATTTCATCAAAATCGAAGAAGAATTAACTTTGGAATAATGTTTTGAAAGAAAAAAAAAAGAGTGGGGGTTTGGGGGCAGACCCCCCATTAGGTAAAGGGGGTTCGGTGGCGAAGCCCCCTGAAGCTGACGCCTTTTTGTAATTTTTAGACTACATTCTAAATTGAAAATGCCTTTTAAAGGTCAGAAATATAACTGTTTACTACATATTGTACCTCCTCAGACCTGTTTGAGCGTTATTCTAGATATTGCCAGTTAGTTGGATTTTCTAGACATATTTTTTCTGGGAATCTGGTAAATGTGTTATTTCATTCATAACATTTTCTGTATTATATAGACCATAGAACATTAAATGACGAGCAATTAGCATTACGAGATTACTAGCGAGTTTGCGATAAAAAAAAAGTTAATATATATACAGTGTATAATAGAATTTATTTATTCATTGCCCACCCAAAACTTCCCTACCCGTCTGTGACCAGAACTGTCAATTTTTTTTAATACCCTCTCTCTGTCTGGGTTTACTGTGTCCCTGTGGACGTGCATCCTATCTTCAACCAATTGTGAAGTGACATGATGACTTTCCAACGTCTTCTGCAATGTTTTTTCGCGGGAGCAACTTCGGATATTCTCATCGTTTTTCATCTGAATTTATGACATACAGCTGCCGAATAACACTGCCACTGTCTAACAACTGTTAATCGAATATTACCTCCAATGAATTTATAATCCGTGATATTATAGCAATGGATTTATGGGTGAAATTAGACTAATTTTGAGAAAAAAAAAGATTTGATTTGTTTTCAAAGGTTATACTTGCCGTTTCAAAAGTGAGGCATTTGCCTCATTTGCCTCCATTGCGCTACGGCCATGCGTTTTATGGTGGATCGACACTGCGACTTATACATCAATGCCGTACTCGTCAAAACTCGGCCGATTCCGTTCCACCATCGGGATAGACGATGAGCAGCGGAATCACCCGAGGTTTGCCGAATGTCAGTGCCGATATAACTATATTTTGTTTTTCTTTGCAGGATGGTTCATTGCGGTTCAAGGACTTATGTCGGTTGGACTAGCTCTGTGTTTACTATCTCTATTAGTAGCCACCATCTCTCTGTGTTGTCAGAAACAGAATTGTTCCTCCTCAGGAACCATCGCTGGGCTGTTGTTAACAACATGTAGGTATTTAAAGTACATTGTCAGGGGGAAGGGATGAGTTATAATATTTTAAAAGTGAAATTGTTTGTAGCAAGGGCAAGGAAGTTATATTTTTTTTAGATATACATACATGTATATACATGTGTACTTTGTATTTAGATAAATAAAATTGCTGTGAAAAATTGTAATTGGTGTCCCTCCCTTTCAATTTTCCAGCTATGTCGTGATTACCAGACTTGCTGGTGAGGGAAATCGGCCCGAACTGTTTGGCGAGATTCCCACCATGGGGCACTTGTCTGGAAAGCTTAACACTCCATGTGGCGTCTGTGTTAGTTTTATAATATTAGACTCCGTACGTTTGTGGCGTCCGTGTTAGTTTTATAATATTAGACTCCGTACGTTTGTGGCATCCGTGTTAGTTTTATAATATTAGACTCCGTACGTTTGTGGCGTCCGTGTTAGTTTTATAATATTAGACTCCGTACGTTTGTGGCGTCCGTGTTAGTTTTATAATATTAGACTCCGTACGTTTGTGGCGTCCGTGTTAGTTTTATAATATTAGACTCTGTACGTTTGTGGCGTCCGTGTTAGTTTTATAATATTAGACTCCGTACGTTTGTGGCGTCCGTGTTAGTTTTATAATATTAGACTCTGTACGTTTGTGGCGTCCGTGTTAGTTTTATAATATTAGACTCCGTACGTTTGTGGCGTCCGTGTTAGTTTTATAATATTAGACTGCGTACGTTTGTGGCGTCCGTGTTAGTTTTATAATATTAGACTCTGTACGTTTGTGGCGTCCGTGTTAGTTTTATAATATTAGACTCCGTACGTTTGTGGCGTCCGTGTTAGTTTTATAATATTAGACTCTGTACGTTTGTGGCGTCCGTGTTAGTTTTATAATATTAGACTCTGTACGTTTGTGGCGTCCGTGTTAGTTTTATAATATTAGACTCCGTACGTTTGTGGCGTCCGTGTTAGTTTTATAATATTAGACTCCGTACGTTTGTGGCGTCCGTGTTAGTTTTATAATATTAGACTCCGTACGTTTGTGGCGTCCGTGTTAGTTTTATAATATTAGACTCCGTACGTTTGTGGCGTCCGTGTTAGTTTTATAATATTAGACTCCGTACGTTTGTGGCGTCCGTGTTTGTTTTATAATATTAGACTCCGTACGTTTGTGGCGTCCGTGTTAGTTTTATAATATTAGACTCCGTACGTTTGTGGCGTCCGTGTTAGTTTTATAATATTAGACTCCGAACGTTTGTGGCGTCCGTGTTAGTTTTATAATATTAGACTCCGTACGTTTGTGGCGTGCGTGTTAGTGTTATAATATTAGACTCCGTACGTTTGTGGCGTGCGTGTTAGTGTTATAATATTAGACTCCGTACGTTTGTGGCGTGCGTGTTAGTGTTATAATATTAGACTCACTACGTTTGTGGCGTCCGTGTTAGTTTTATAATATTAGACTCCGTACGTTTGTGGCGTCCGTGTTAGTGTTATAATATTAGACTCCGTACGTTTGTGGCGTCCGTGTTAATTTTATAATATTAGACTCCGTACGTTTGTTGCGTCCGTGTTAGTTTTATAATATTAGACTCCGTACGTTTGTGGCGTCCGTGTTAGTTTTATAATATTAGACTCCGTACGTTTGTGGCGTCCGTGTTAGTTTTATAATATTAGACTCCGTACGTTTGTGGCGTCCGTGTTAGTTTTATAATATTAGACTCTGTACGTTTGTGGCGTCCGTGTTAGTTTTATAATATTAGACTCCGTACGTTTGTGGCGTCCGTGTTAGTGTTATAATATTAGACTCCGTACGTTTGTGGCGTCCGTGTTAGTTTTATAATATTAGACTCTGTACGTTTGTGGCGTCCGTGTTAGTTTTATAATATTAGACTCCGTACGTTTGTGGCGTCCGTGTTAGTTTTATAATATTAGACTCCGTAAGTTTCCAATCGTTGACTTTTAAAGTTTTTATTGGATTCAAAAATAAAAAATAAAATAAAAACCGTAAAAGTAAAAGATTGGAAACGTACAGAGTCGTATATTGTATGACTTGTTATTGTGTTACGAAGGGTTAGGGTTATAGTGTTTAACGCCACTTTCAACAATATTTCAGTTATATCGTGGTGGTCAGTTTTATTGGTGGAGGAAACCGGAATACCCGGAAAAAATTACTGGCATGTCGCAAGTCACTGATACACTTTATCAAATGATATTGTATCGAGTACACCTCGCCATGAGCGTTATTCGAACTCACAGCTTTAGTGGTAATAGGCACTGACTGCATAGGTAGTTCTAAGTCCAACTATCATACAATCACGACCATGACGGTCCCTATTGTGCTATGTAAGACAACGTATTGTATTCCATAATTGTTGAGTATCGAATCTTTAAACAGTGAATTCATTTTATTCGTTCAATACCGGTATCAATTTTCGTAGTTTTCGTTCAATACCACAAATTTTGATTTTAACAGACGTCTCACTTTCTACAAGTTGACGGAAAGTGACGCCAATGAAAATAAATGAAACCACAGTATCTCAGAGGACTTGGGAGTTATAGTTAGTTTATGTGTTCCATATTGTTGAAAGTGGCGTTTGATCTGTTTAGTCTATATGTTAAATAATGACACCACAGTATCCCAGAGCTTGGAAGATATTTTTATTTGATCTGTTGGAGTATGCTTGATTAGTGTGGACGTTTACCAGCCACTGGCCGGTACTTCATGACTATGTTGTGTTTTGCTGTCATCATTAATTAATTAACAGTTTAATTCTGTCTGAAGATATTTTGTGTCGGCCATTGTAATATGGATTGTAATTACTCATACCGTACATATGTGAACATTGGATACATAGAGTAATAGCAGTGAGCACTTTTCGATTAAAGGAAAAGTTTGGAGATACCAAAGAGATAATTAGAAGCTGCAATCCGTAGAAAAACAGACAAAAGAAAACGGACAACAAGACAAAGAATGGTCGACATAACACTACACAGAAAAATTAAACGTATCCCAGTGAAAATGGAGGTGAATTCCCCATGGTGCTCCGGAAGTGTAGGTAATTCCTGCTCCAATAGTGGCAGGCACCCGTCGTGTTACTCTTGTGACAAACACGATGATGGGTCATGAACCAGAAAAGGACAGAATTGATTATTATTTGACAAGAGGATAGTGGTTTATTCTTTGTACTAGACAACTAACAGCCCACATGAAGACGAGACGTGATTCAGAATCTATGGGTCGTTGCTCATACTCTTTAATACACAGTGCTTATTAGCGCAGAAGTTACTTCTGTGAAGTAGCCACTATACATTTCTATTGACGTTGGATTGACCCGACCGTGGATCGAAACCACGACCTTCCACATTTAAGGAGAGCACTATCGACCCAGTTAATTGAGTGATTGTTGGTTGCCTTAGGTCCAGTGTCAAACATTTCATGTATATTTAGTACAAGAACAAATGTAACACGACAGGTGCCACTAGTGGAGCAGGAACTGCCCACCCTTCCGGAGCACATGAGTTCACCCCCGGTTTTTAGTGGGGTTCGTGTTACTCGATCTTTGGTTTTATGTGTGTGTTTTGTAGATCATTGTTTGTCCCTTTGTACTTTTTCTTTTGGCCATTGTGTTCTGCTTCGATATACGGATTCTGATTACCCTTTTAGTATCTGCAAACTTTTCATAGCAAATTATATCAGACATATACAAAAATCAGAGAGGAATGGGACTATCGGGGAAAACGACTAAATGACTGTTAATGAAAAAGTATGGAATATGGAAGCTGGTAGGCATGAACAGATTAGTCTTTGAAATAATTTTCATAAATTGTTATAATAATTTTAATGTGATATCTGTGTACATTAACATCTTTAACCTTTGTTCTATTTCAGTTTTAGCCATGTGTGTTGCAGTAATTCTTTTTGGAATTAAAGCATCTCAGGATCATGGTGTTAAACTCAGTTTCGACGACAATGGAGTCAAAAGATTTGGTTGGTCATATTTGGTGGCTGCTGCATCTGCAGCACTGTCTTTAGTCACTTCCGGTGTGTACGGGTGTGCGTCTCGGATAGATTGAGGATTTATTTTAAATATATATTGTTCATTCCATATAATCATAGATCATCAATAGAATGTACACTATTTCATAAGTACGCCATAGACATCCTCACTATATCAATTGTAGTCATTGACCCTTGACAAACAATTTTATATTCTTGAACAAATATACGACGTATTTGATTGGATGCTTCTCCATAAACTAAGATCCAATCAAAAATGAACGCTAAGTATATCAGAATGTACAAGTTAAGGAAGACAATCACATTTAACCAAGGATTTGTATAGTAGAAAGGATATGAATCTCGCGAGATCTAACATAGATTGTATGTAAGTATGTTGCCTGGCGAGAACAAGTGAGATTACCCATAGTGCAATTCGTTGACGATGCGCGTGCCTTGATTAATGTTGGAACTTTTCATCGCTTCAACATTTTAAACCAGTATTTGTAAATATATAAAACCATAATTACAGGTATAAAGTGAAAATATTTGTCCTAAATACCAATTATTAATAAAGTATCGACTTTTTGTAGCTGTATCACCCATATTTCATCAATAATTGACATTACTCGATTTGCCCTTTTGACCTTCATAATCACAGGCACTTGTTTCATTCAAAAATATATGCCCCCTCCTCTTCCTTACTTCAAGGTAAACATCTGCTCTTTTCCCCTTCCCCACTTCGCGTCAATATGTTTCGCTTATTTGTGATCCTTTCGCAGACCCAATTACATCGTTACACTCCCGAGATATTTCTCTTTTCGTCTGCCACATTTAAATATACCTACCCGGGCCCCCCTCAGACGAATTGGACAAGAATATTCAGCGGACGTAGCATGGTCTACTTTTAAGTCATTGAAACGGATACACTTCCGGTTTGCGCTGGATTTTTCATATGCATTCGGAATTCTCTAGACCGGCCATGTGTAGCAATGCCATCATGATCATCTCCTCTCAAATGTAAAGTAAGCCTTTAAAATACAGATAATTGTTCCAATGCAGATTATTAAAATATGTTCAACTCCAAATTACTGACATTTAAAGCACCTTCTTTTTTATTTTCTAAATCAATTTAGACCGGACCGGAAGTGGCTGTATCCGTTTCAATGACTGAAAAAGAGACCATGCGACGTTCGCTGAATATTCTTGTCCAATTCGTCTGAGGGGGGCCCGGTAGATATACTTAAATGTGGCAGTCGAAAAGAGAAATATCTCGGAAGTGTAGCGATATAATTGGGTCAGCGAAAGAATCACAAATAAGCGAAAAATATTGAGGTTAAGTGGGGAAGAGGAAAAGGGTAGATGTTTACCTTGAAGTAAGGAAGAGGAGGGGGGCATATATTTTTTGAATGAAACAAGTGCCTGTGTTCATAACCCCACCTATTATGGGTGGTCAAGATTCGAATTTAAATTTCAAACTCCTCTCTTCAAGGGCTCTCATCATACCAAATATTGAAGCGGAGCCGTCATTTTTGTGATAATATAAATATTTTTCAATGAATAGAAGGAGTTTTATTGACAGTGCTCCCGATTTTTATTTATTAAGGATTGTTTACCATCATTTGTCAAAATGGCGGCGTTCTGGGCGGAGATGGAGGTGGCTTATTTAGAAATCAATAAACTTCCTTGTTTAAATGAAATCGACATACTAAAGTGTATAAATGTGTATTCGATATATAGAACAAAACTTGGCGTGATTGGTTTCTTTGTTTTATCATTTTTAATATGTTTTTAGATGTATGAAACTCTTCTGTACTTTTTTTTTAATTTTACGTGTATGAGGGGTGATACAGAAAAAATCAAAACAACTTTTCCAATGAACCTATATCGGCAAATCCAAGGATTGTTTTGTGTAGTGTAGTATATAGACGATGTATAACACGAACTTTGGTGTAATTGGTTGATTTTCCTACGAATTCTCAAGGCATTTCAAAATGAATTAATTAATTTTTGCTCTGTTGTAGCATAAAACATCGCCACGCGAGATAAAGCGAAAAAATACGAAATCCGTATCCTTTCTACTATACACACCAACTTTTAAAATATTTTGAACTGGTTTTTTTCTTAAGCAATAATTAATTCATAAGAATATAAAGGACTGGATAATAGGATTAATATATATCAATTCTCTCGTAAAAGACCTTTGAAACTGGGTCTTTGAATTGTATGTAACTTTATCTGATCCATTTCTCCGATTTCTTTTTTCATTTTGGTCCTACCTTTTGTTTTCAATTTTCAAGCATGAATTTCATTGGTGAATATATATTTGAAAGGTCCCATACGTGTATATGGATATTATTCCGGTGTCCATGGGATTTCTCAACTACGGTATGTCAGGTGTTCATTCATGGACACAAGAGGACCAAGAAAAGTGAGGGTGTGTGATATATAACGACAATATTACAGTTGAACGAAGAAAACGTTCTTGTACTTATAGTCAATTTTGTACTATCCGGATGAAAACTAAATATTATCAACTTCATGTGAACTTGGTATCGTCGAGTTAACAGAGGATTTGGTATAAATGATGTATTTTCAGCGAGGGGAAGTTAGAAATTTAGCACAATAAACAAGAAAATAAATATAACAATTCGTGAAAGGAGAAAATCGTGTTGATTTGTTACTGTATAATAAGATTATTGTCAAGTAACTTTGTCTAATTTGAAAACGAACAGTATTATTTTATATATTTAAAATGTGTAGTATACATGTATATTAAAATGGTATATATATAAAAAAAACAATAGTATTGAATTTTGACTTTGCCCACATATAGTATAATAAATGTAATTGTATTTTAATATAAATTTCAGTCATGATTTTTTTCTTTCTGTTTAATCGTCAATATATATATAGAACCACATCTGTGGTGTAATGGTTAGCGTACTCGTTTCGAGAGCAGTATATCGTAGGTTCGAGCCTTGGTCGGGTCACATCAAAGAAAAGAAAATTGGTATTATGCTGCTTCTTCGGTAAGTACACAGCGTTAAAGGAGTAAGTGCAGACTAGTTGACTCGGAACTCTGATAATGACTCCGATTAGAGCGACGTGTCTACATGTAGACTGTCATTCTCTATCCAGAGTTGTCGTTCCTGCTACACTAGACTCTATCTCTGTCAACGCCCATTTTACAAATAAAAATATGTACTTAAAATTGTTTTAATTATTGTAACTATCAATAAAGATGAAAATAATTCACTCATTTCAAATCAATTCTCTCCTAAAAATGATTTGTGATCGTTTTTACCTTTTTAATTTTTACCTCCGCAAAATAGTTCTTCAAGAAGTGAGGGGGGGAAATCATTTTTAAGAAAGAATTGATTTGAAATGAGTGATTTATTTTCATCTTTATTGATATTTACAATAATTAAAACAATTTTAAGTACATTTTTTTTATTGTTTCTAACTTTTACAAGAATCTTGTAAAATGGGCGTTGACAGAGATAGAGTCTAGCGTAGCAGGAACGACAACTCTGGATAGAGAATGGTAGATTGTTTCTTCGGTGAACTAGTACTCTAAAAGTCTCAATTAAGCGTGCTGATCTAGTACAAAGTATACATTATTATCATCTCATCTAATGTAACTTGTTGTTGCCATGGAAATGGTTCATTTGGTTTTAAACAAGAAAAGTGAAGAATGAGTGATTGTTGTTTAACGCCAATTCAGCAATTTTTCAGCCATATCATGACGAGAACAAGTTCATTTTCAATGAGGTGATGATGATGAAGTCCGCTTTGTTCTAGATCAATACTCTGAGTTGGATTTTTATGGTGCTAGCTCACTGAAACAACAGTCCGCGGGTAGACATGTCGCTCCACTCGGACACATTATTCTGATTCCGAGCCAACCAGTCTTTGCTCTTTCTCCTTAATCCAGCGTGCTTAGCTGAGAAGCAACAAATACCAATTTTACAGTCTTTGGTTTGACCCACCTGGGGTTCGAACCCACGATCTACCGCACTCGAAGCAAGCGCGCTAACCATTACGCCACCGACCCGGTTGCAAAGTGAAGATACCAAAGGGGTATTTAGAAGCCGTAAATCGAAGAGTCACAGACAATCACAATCTATGTTTAATAAATATTGCCATGATGTTCGCAAACAGGTCTTATTTATTTACTAAATGGCCTATATGAAATTGAGCTTTGTAGATTATATTGTGACCTCAGCCAATTTTGGCTATCCTGTTTAGGCCCTTATTTGGTTTTATTGCTCCCATTGAGTTTTAAATTATTTGGCTTTCCAGTCTTTTGATCATGATGATGTCAGGGATACAGTTCCAGGGACAGAAATTAACGAAAGCAGGTCAAATAGGCCCAAAGTCAAATCGGCCCGAAGTAAAATCGGCCCCAGTTAAATCGGCCCCAAGTCAAATCGGCCCCATTTTTGTTTACTATTGTCAACATGTAAAGTTAAATAGTTTGAACACTATTCAGCAAAATATTTAAATATATCCAATACGTTTTAATTATTGAAGAACTAAAACTGTCTAGTAAGTACAGTTGTGTTTTGTACCATTAAATGTTTACCATTGATACGAAAATAAAAATAAAAAATAAGATTAAAACGATATGAAATATTTTGCCAGCTTTGACAGGAGTCACATTCTAAGGCATGCTGTCTTGGTCTAACATCATTATAACATATTACACAAGGAAAAGACATAATGAAGTATTCAAAAAGAATGATCGCGATTGAAGTTGACTCTCTTTTATAAACTAAAGAATTTCTCAATCCGAGTTGTTTTTCTTGGCTTGGTTATTTAGATGCCCTCTTTTTATTAAAAGGCCAATTTATAGACAATAGAAAAAAATCATCAAAGAATGTTCCTAATCAACATAAAGATCATTATATAATTGCCGCCAATCACGTTTTATGTAAGTTGCTAATCACTTAATTATGCCATAAATTAATCGTTAATTAATTGCTTTGATCCTTACAAAAGAATCCGCTCACCAATAAGATTTAAATTTTACATCTTTTAACTAAAAATATTAATTTATATTAATAGATAATTTTTTATTTATTTATTCTTTTTTTATTTTTATTTTTTTGGGCCGATATGACTTTCATTTTGAGGCCGATTTGACTTGGGGCTGATTTGACTGGAGCCGATTTGACTGGAAATCAAATTAACAGGGGCCCAGTGGCCCATGGCCCCTAGATTTTGATCTGGGCTACTAAAATTTTACCTATAATTTAGTTAAACATATAGACATTTTTTATCAAAAATCTTGTCTGGGCTACCAGCTTGAACTTCCCAATTTCTATCCCTGCAGTTCTGAATCCGAGATTGGTATGTAGCTGAATTCAATATTTGGTATTGTATATCGTGGCGTGAACAAATTCTATAAATTCATGAACTACAAGACACTTAGTAACATACAATCGGGTTCTGATAATACTAAAATATTTAAAATTATGGATAGAAATCGTATGCCATGCAATATATTTTCTTATTTGTTTATATCTGAAAAGTAAATTTTCAAGTTGATTAATATTATTCCCAGATTAATGTATATCCCAACAATCGGTTAGAGGGGTATGGTGTTTAACGCCACTTTCAACCATATTTCAGTTATATCATGGCGGTCAGTTTTATTGGTCGAAGAAACCGGAGAAAAACACCGACCTGTCCCAAGTCACTGACAAACTTTCTCACATAATGTTGTATCGAGTACACCTCGCCATGAGCCGGATTCAAACTCTCAATGTTAGTGGTGATCTGATTATCAGGGACATGTAATTGTTTGATATATCCGGGATATATACATGGCATTATCAATACGTTATTTGATTTAAAATTATTTTGTGAAAATGTTAGTTTAGTCTTAGTTGTAAATATGGACATCTAGCAGACAAAGCGAGATAACTCTAGGTATTTTACGAATAATGTTAAATATTAATGTTACCCAGTATGTTCTAATTAAAGAATACCTGAAAAAGTTTATGCATCACAAGTGGCCGCTTATTCTTCAATTGAAAAAAAATGGTAGGAGTCACTAATAACATTATCACTGATGATTTGAAGCAAATCTACATTCAGGATGTGGTCATCGTTCCTAACTGGTAAAGATAATTCAAACTAGGGGGAAATATAAATATGTTAAAAACAACAAAGTCATAATTTGCCAAAATTCTATGATTTTTTTTTTTTTTTGTTCAAATCAAATCCATCCTGGCCAAATATTGTACAAAAGAAGTTATTTTTTCTGGAACAATACAAAATTTTGCTGAGTTAAGCTTGTTTGGTTAAATGAAGGATGCCGAGAGGTTATTTAATACATGGTTTATGTTTATGGTGTTTAATACCACTTTCAACAATATTTCAGTTATATGATAGCGGTCAGTTTTATTGGTGAAGGAAACCGGAGTACCAGGAGAAAACCACCGACCTGTCGCAAGTCACTGACAAACTTAATAACATAATGTTGTATCATCAGAGTGGGATTAAAACTCACAACTTTGGTGGTGATAGGTACTGATGGATAAATGTTTGTATATACACTCAAACCTGTACTAAGAGGTCACTTTGGGACAAAGAAAAAGTGGCCTTGTAATACAGGTGACCTCTTAAAAGAGGTTCAATTCACATGAAATTTTCTATGACAGGACAAGAAAAAATTCACCTTTAAATACAGGTGACTGCTTAATAGAGGTGACCACATGGGCAGGTTCAACTGTATATGATTAATAAAGACATTAAAGGCATTGTTCAGGCATTTCAATGGGGGTTTTATAATGGTCAAGATTCAAATACCCAAAATTGAAAGCATAGGACAAACAATATATTTAAATTTCAGTCAAAATATTTTCGCAGGTAAGCATAGTAGCCAATGGGCTCTTTTTTTTGGTGATGCTCTGACATCTAACAACATCTTGTATGGGGACATCTTGGGTAAATTTTTTTCATCTTTGATTTACTTATCTTATGCAGTTAAATACAAATGTGTATTGATTTATTAAACATCAACTTGCAACAGGACGGGGGCCATCATGATCATGATCATATGGTAATTGCATTTACAACTACCTATGCAATCAGTGCCTATCACCACCAAAGTTGTGAGTTCAACATTATGATATAAAGTTTGTCAGTGACTTACGACAGGTCTGTCATTTTCTCCGGGTCCTCCGGTTTCCACCACCAATAAAACTGAACGCCACAATATAACTGAAATATTGCTGAAAGTGGCGTTAAAACACCATAAACTAACCACCGGAGCATGACTGATCGGGTTTTAATACCTCAAGATCCTCATCCATGATTGGTCAGTTAAAAATATGAGCCCTGACGAGACCATATATGAGATGTCGTGTATAGCTAACAAAACATCTAATTTTAAATAATTAAATTGGCTTTCTGTGAGGATGCTGTTCAAAAAGCTTATGATTTATAAGAAAAATTTAAAGATATGAAAAGGGGTAATCAGAGAAAGACAGATAATACAAAGGGGTAATCAGAGAAAGACAGATAATACAATGGTGTAATAGAGAAAGACAGATAATACAATGGTGTAATCAGAGAAAGACAGATAATACAATGGTGTAATCAGAGAAAGACAGATAATACAATGGTGTAATCAGAGAAAGACAGATAATACAATGGTGTAATCAGAGAAAGACAGATAATACAATGGTGTAATCAGAGAAAGACAGATAATACAATGGTGTAATCAGAGAAAGACAGATAATACAATGGTGTAATCAGAGAAAGACAGATAATACAATGGTGTAATCAGAGAAAGACAGATAATACAATGGTGTAATCAGAGAAAGACAGATAATATAAAGGTGTAAGAAAAAGGACAATGATCTACAAAATGCTACACAGAAAAGCAAGATTGAGCAACACGAACCCCATTAAAAAGACTGACATCTTATTCTTCAATGGTAGTCTTGGAGTGGATGTGGTCGAGTGGTCTAGGGCGCTGGACGTAAGGCTAAGCGAATGGTGCTGCAGTGTATCAATGGTGTGAGTTCAAATCCCGTCGAGGGAAGAACAAAATTTGACAGCTCTAAAATCTAATTCTAACACTGTTTGGTTTAATTTTCAGACGTATATTTAATATACTAATGGAAAAAAGAAACTGTGCATTTTAAAAAATTAATATATATTTTTCTATGACCGGGTATTTAATTTTTTATTAGTCATCACTAGTTGAAATATTGATTTTTATGCTATCGACCAGTCGCGGGAAACTTGCACGGACTTTGACACGCTCTATGAGTACACCTCGTTTATTTGGCCTTCTTTTGTTTATCATTCTCGTTTAGCGATTTGTGACTGTTTGAGGTTTACCAAGGTTTGTTTTTGCTCCTACACATCAGAAAAACAGTTTTGTTTGAATGACATTAATTCCAGTGTTATGCCACGTCTCGACGAAAATCAGCGTCTTCGTGCTATTAGTATGCTCCGAGCTGGACTGGCGCAGAACGTTGTCGCTAGACATTTTGGCTGTCATCGCAACACGATACTGTCATTATGGAGACGATTTAGACAATCTGGCAACACTAGAGACCACAGATGTTCAGGTCGTCAACGTGTAATGTCACGTCGTCAAGATAACCACATAAGGCTGGTGCATCTGCGAAATCGATTCCAGACGTCAAATCTCACTGCAAGAAGCATCCCCGGATTACGACTGATCAACTCTAGAACAGTCCGCAATAGACTTCGTGAACATAATATCAGGCCAAGACGTCCCGCAATCCGTCCAATTTTGCTGCCTAGACACCGTGCAGCTAGGCTAACGTGGTGTTGACGTTATTTAAGATTCAAAATACAGGATTGGGCCAACATCCTGTTTACAGATGAATCCCGATTTCACCTAGACAGCAGTGATGGCCGTTCTTGTGTTTACCGCCGTGTAGGAGAACGATATGCAGACGCCTGCGTCATTCAACGTCAATCGTTTGGTGGGGGCAGTGCTATGGTGTGGGGAGGCATAACAGCACATGGCAGAACACCATTGGTTGTTGTCACTGGAAATCTGACCGGTATACGCTATCGGGATGAAATTGTTCAGCCTTATGTCATTCCGTTCATCCAAGCTCAGATCAACAACGTCACATTTCAGCAGGACAACGCTCGACCACATGTTGCGCGAGTAGTGCGTGACTATCTGACACAGCAAAATGTTGATTTGTTACCATGGCCAGCAGTTTCACCCGATCTTTCACCCATTGAGCATGTTTGGGATGAAATGGAACGATGGTTACGCCATCTGCCAAATCAGCCAGTGACGTTAGCAGAAATGGGTTTGGCATTGATCCGCATTTGGAACATTATCCCACAAGCATTTTCAACAACTTGGTTAGATCAATGCGTCGCTGTTGCCAAGCATGCATTAATGCAAATGATGGACACACATGTTACTGACTTTGGTAATGTCTAAAGAGCTTTGTGTTGTTTAAAACGTTTACCAAATGAATTAAAAAGACGTTAAATGTTATTGGTCTGTTGGTTTGGTGAAAAATGCATTATTCGACAATATACTGTACACAATTAATAAATTTTATTTTGATATTGATCTTTAATTGGTTTTTTAGTAATGCACAGTTTCTTTTTTCCACTAGTATATTTAGTATTAACCTAGTATCACAAGTAACTTTGAGATCCAATGGGACAGATATATTGTATGGTTGTCACTTGCTTCTAGACGTTTGTATATATATATATATATATATATATACAGTACGTCTGAAAATTAAACCAAACAGTGTTAGAATTAGATTTTAGAGCTGTCAAATTTTTGTTCTTCCCTCGATGGGATTTGAAACCACACCATTGATACACTGCAGCACCGTTCGCTTAGCCTTACATCCAGCGCCCTAGACCACTCGACCACATCCACTCCCTAAAAAAAGGAGCTTCAATAGTCGTAGTGTTACCTTGTCTCGTAAGGAAAATATATATATATATATATATATAGTCAAACCTGTATTAAAAAGTCACCTTTAGGACAAAGAAAAAGTGGCCTTGTAAGACAGGTGACCTCTTAAAAGAGGTTAAATTCATAAGAATTTTTCCATGACGGGACAAGAAAAAGGTGACCTTTTATTACAGGTGACTGCTTAATAGAGGTGACCTCATTGGAAGGTTTGACTGTATATATATATATGCATATACTTTTGGGGATGCCGTTGTCATAATCATATGGTAGTTGGATTAACAACTACCTATGCAATCAGTGGCTATCATCACTAACGTTGTGAGTTTGAATCCCTCTCATGGCGAGGTGAACTCGTTTCAATATTAAGTGATAAAGTTTGTCAGTGACTTGTGGCAGGTTGGTGGTTTTCTCTGAGTATTCTGGTTTCCTACAGCAAAAAAACTTGTCGCCATGATATAACTGAAATATTGTTGAAAGTGGTGTTAAAAAACATAACCCTAACCCTGTATATACTTTAATTTTGATTATTTTTGAGAAGAAAAAATAAAAAGAAAAGATATGAATGCATATTTTATAATAGAAAATACATTTTATCATGTGACATATTAGATATAAATAGCATCTTTGCAAGAGATTATCACACATATTGTTAACTGTCATGTGACATACTAGATATTAATATTGTCTTAGTTGTAGGAGTTAAGATTATTGCCCTTAGTATTAACTATCATGCTCCATTGCCACTATTAACTGTCACATGACATACAACAAATAAATAGTGTCTTAGTTGTAGGAATTAGATTATCTCCCTTAGTATTAACTATCACATTCCATTGTCACTATTAACTGTCATGTGACATACAACAAATAAATAGTGTTTTAATTGTAGGATTTAGATTATCATCTTTAGTATTAACTATCACACTTCATTGTCACTATTAACTGTCATGTGACATACAACAAATAAATAGTGTCTTAGTTGTAGGATAGATTATCGCCCTAAGTATTAACTATCACACTCCATTGCCACTATTAACTGTCATGTAACATACAAGATATAAATAGTGTCTTAGTTGTAATGTAGGATAGATTTTCGCCCTAAGTATTCACTATCACACTCCATTGCCACTATTAACTGCCATACATAAGACAATATTAAATACCATACTCCACTTCTTCTCCATAATAATTAATTGCTGTCAAATCTTTCTTCTGTCTCACTACTGATTCAATCAGTTCATCTTTTATCTGAAATTACAAGAAAAATATTTTTTTTGTAAAACAACTACCATACAATCACGACAGCCCCTTAAAAATAACTTTAGGATGGATACTAAAAATTCTAATGTAGTTGTTTAATATTCCTGGTTTCTGATTGGACAATGCTGTAATTTTCATGGTTGAAATATGAGATATTTTTTAGAATTTTAGACGCTTACGTCATCTTGTCAATAATGTGGCAATACACATCTATACATATGAATGGTGATAAGTGTATTGTATTTGAAAATTTTACGGCATCAATTGTTGATTTAATGGTCTTACATGGAACAACTTTTTTCGCTGACGAAGGAATGTTTCCACTATTCACTCATCTATCAGCTGATTACCGCTTACGTCGTCTTGTCAATAATGTAGCAATACACATCTCTATACTCATGATTACATTATAATGGAGATAACTGTCGATTTAATGGTTGCAAATGTCCATTTACTGGCTCTGCCAACGTGCCGCCAGTAAACTCAATTTGTGACCATCAAATCTCCAATTGATGCCGTGAAATTTTCAAATACAATACAGTTATCTCCTAATTAGGGACGTTAGGGTTAGCAGAAACACTGGTAATTGTTTGCCCTATCATAGTCTATTACTACTTAAGTTTGACTACCATCAGGTAATGTTACAACAATAAAATCAAGATAATAGAAGTGAGTGATTGGTGTTTAATGCCAATTTTTCAGCTATATCATGGTGAGAACAAGTTATATTTGATGAGATGATGATGCTGTCTGCTTTGTTCTAGACCAACACACTGAGTTGGATTTTTATAGTGCTAGCTCACTGAAACAACAGTCCGAGGGTAGACATGCCGCTCCACTCGGACACATTATTATGATTCCGAGCCAACCAGCCTTTGCTCTTTCTCCTTAATTCTGTGCGCTTAGCGGAGAAGCAACAAATACCAATTTAGTCTTTAGTTTGACCTGACCGGGGCTCGAACCCATGATCTACCGCATTTGAGATGAGCACCTTAACAATTATGCCACTGATGCGGTTTAACTCTGATTATTATATAGATATCGATGAAATACCGTGATTTCTGAGTTAAATAAAAACGATAATTTCACTCTCGCTATATTTCGCGCCATTTTGTTGTCGACGTCATATGAAGACTTCCAGTTTGAAACGTAAAAATTAGACGTTATTTGGCTTCGTGTACGCTTCAATTTGGATCAAATTTAACTAAAATAATATTTCAAGGTAAGCATTTTAATTATTTTAATGTCGTGGGTGGGTGGCACCGTGTTTTTTGAAGCGATACACATTATAGTATATCCCTACGCTACACATGTAATATAGTGCAATTAAACTCATTTTATATTAAATTCGATTCAAAACATTTTTTTTATCTATATAATAAATACAATAACTAATTGACGAGTTTCAATATCAAAAATATGTCACTCATGACCAAATAACGTTGTAACTCACTCATGCGCTGCTCGCATTCGTGAGTTACTGTGTTATTTGGTCATTCGTGACATATTTTTGATAATAAAACTCGTCAATTAGTTATAGTATAACTAAATAACATGCATACCATATTACATTGCTCAAGATTAAGATGCTTTAAACAAGGCATTTCAGTTGGTATCCTACCAAAGCATTCTCCAACCACTTGTTTAATCCCTTGTAAGTTCAGAGTAATAAGCCTCCTGTAATATATAAATAAAGATTGCATACCCTATTGCACTGTTTAAGATCTAGTAGTCTGAGGTGTGGCATTTCTGTCGGGACACGCCCAAAACATTCCCCGTTCATCTTGTCTATGCCGGTCATATCTAAGTGTACCACATTACTGAAAAAAATGGATTGAACGATTGTTGTTTAATTAAGAAAAGAAAGTTTAAACAGTAATGGTCAACAATTCAACCAATATCAACAAAATAAACGAGCACCTCTCACCTAAAGAAAGCTTAAACAGTGATGGTCAACAAAACGAACAATCACCTCTCACCTAAAGAAAGCTTAAACAGTGATGGTCAACAAAACGAACAATCACCTCTCACCTAAAGAAAGCTTAAACAGTGATGGTCAACAAAACGAACAATCACCTCTCACCTAAAGAAAGCTTAAACAGTGATGGTCAACAAAACGAACAATCACCTCTCACCTAAAGAAAGCTTAAACAGTGATGGTCAACAAAATGAACAATCACCTCTCACCTAAAGAAAGTTCAAACAGTGATGGTCAATAATTCCACCAATATCAACAAAACAAACAATCACCTCTCACCTAAAGAAAGTTTAAAAAGTGATGTGCAACAATTCTACCAATATCAACAAAACAAAAGAAAGCTTAAACAGGTATGGTCAATAATTCCACCAATATCAACAAAACAAACAATCACCTCTCACCTAAAGAAAGTTTAAATAGGGGTGTGCAACAATTCTACCAATATCAACAAAACGAACAACCACCTCACAACCTAACTCACTGAATACAAAAAAGACCATAACATATGACGTTCAGAAATCCTGGTCCTGGCTTGAGACAGGCACAAACATGTGGTGTGGTTAAATCAAGAGGGCAGTATTTCAGCTATATTCAAGATGAACATATGGATGCAAGGTTAGATTGTCACAGGAAAAATGATATAATGAATAGGGTTAAAAGATTGATTGATTGATTGCAGCTTAACATCAAATGAGCAGTATTTCAACAACCCCTATTTAAAAGTATTTTCAAGACGAGAAACAGTTAACAATGAAAAATGAACCAGGAAGTAAAAAAGAAGCACTGAGATGAACCTATAGGCATAAGATTTAGATTGTCACATGAAATAGTATATAATAGATACGATTGGAAAATATTACCCTGAAGCTGCCGATCAAATTTTTTGCTCAATTGTTGTCTTTTACATAGAAGTAACGTGATGTTAACCAGAAACATTAACACCATGTCCGTAGATTAGGTCTTATGCTATTTAACGCCAATTTCAACAATATTTCAGCTATACTGTGGCAGTCAGTTTTATTGATGGAGGAAACCGGAAGACCCAGAGAAAACCACCGACCTGTCGCAAGTCACTGACAATTTTTTTTCACATAATGTTATACACCTCGCCCTGATAGTGATTTGAACTCACAACATCAGTGGTGATAGGCACTGATTGCTTAGGTAGTTGTAACCCCAACTACCATACGATCACGGCCATGACAGCCCCATCCCTCTCCGTAGAGTGAGTAGTGTACTTTAATTTGTAAGCATAACCAGCTGGTGCCCCTTTTGGAGTGAGTGTACCCCCAAAGTGGAGAATCTTTTTTTTTCTAATTCATAATATTTTTTATTGAAATCTGTACATTTGTTAGTTAAAAAAACATCGAATACCGGTACCTTATCCCGGCCTCATTAACGTTAGTAAAAACGATGTAATATACAGTTATTAGTATTTGTTAGTAGGTGGAGAATCTTGGTCCTATTTATATACCCTACGGTCAAATCAGGAATTACTGAAAACGACAATATTTACTACAAAAATATGAGTACAACAAAACTTGTCTTTGAGAGACCAGACTAATGAGAGAACCCCTTATATTTTGGGAGACCAACTTAAAATGTCACAACTCTACATTAACTATGTAGAATAAATCTCTTTTAAGAGACCACCTGTCTTAAAAGGCCATATGATAGGTGACAAAAGCGATGGTCCCCTAAGAAAAGTTTTTTGACTGTAGAAAAATTTAACACTGTGACATAATATCACATGAAAGAGACAAAATTTGGACATGGATGTTGATGGGAAAACAGGTGACACTTCCAACTGTTTGAGTGATGAGAGTCCTTCATGATGAGGGGCTTTGGTGGCAGAGTGGTTAATGTCTTGGACTGGACCACAAGTCTAACCAAAAACTGATGTGGGTTCAAACTCTGATGCCCATCTCAAGTGTTAAGGTGTTCAGACACCTACCCTTGGTCGAGGGTCTCACCAGTCTGTTTATTATATCTGTCTGGGCTATCATAGCCCTGTAAAGTCTGTTTATTATATCTGTCTGGGCTATCAAAGACCTGTAAAGTCTGTTTATTATATCTGTCTGGGCTATCAAAGCCCTGTAAAGTCTGTTTATTATATCTGTCTGGGCTATCAAAGCCCTGTAAAGTCTGTTTATTATATCTGTCTGGGCTATCAAAGCCCTGTAAAATCTGTTTATTATATCTGTCTGGGCTATCAAAGCCCTGTAAAGTCTGTTTATTATATCTGTCTGGGCTATCATAGCCCTGTAAAGTCTGTTTATTATATCTGTCTGTGCCATCAAAGCCCTGTAAAGTCTGTTTATTATATCTGTCTGGGCTATCATAGCCCTGTAAAGTCTGTTTATTATATCTGTCTGGGCTATCAAAGCCCTGTAAAGTATGTTTATTATATTTGTCTGGGCTATCAAAGCCCTGTAAAGTCTGTTTATTATATCTGTCTGGGCTATCAAAGCCCTCTAAAGTCTGTTTATTATATCTGTCTGGGCTATCAAATCCCTGTAAAGTCTGTTTATTATATCTGTCTGGGCTATCAAAGCCCTGTAAAGTCTGTTTATTATATCTGTCTGTGCTATCAAAGCCCTGTAAAGTCTGTTTATTATATCTGTCTGGGCTATCATAGGCCTGTAAAGTCTGTTTATTATATCTGTCTGAGCTATCATAGCCCTGTAAAGTCTGTTTATTATATCTGTCTGGGCTATCAAAGCCCTGTAAAGTCTGTTTATTATATCTGTCAGTGCTATCATAGCCCTGTAAAGTCTGTTTATTATATCTGTCTGTGCTATCAAAGCCATGTAAAGTCTGTTTATTATATCTGTTTGTGCTATCAAAGCCATGTAAAGTCTGTTTATTATATCTGTCTGTGCTATCATAGCCCTGTAAAGTCTGTTTATTATATCTGTCTGGGCTATCAAAGCCCTGTAAAGTCTGTTTATTATATCTGTCTGTGCTATCAAAGCCCTGTAAAGTCTGTTTATTATATCTGTCTGTGCTATCAAAGCCCTGTAAAGTCTGTTTATTATATCTGTCTGTGCTATCATAGCCCTGTAAAGTCTGGTTTTCACAACAGAGCTGAAATATTGCACAAAATGATAATAAATGCCAATCACCCTAACCCAACCATTAGACCATATAACCCAACCATTAGACCATATAACTCAACCATTAGACCATATAACTCAACCATTAGACCATATAACTCAACCATTAGACCATATAACTCAACCATTAGACCATATAACTCAACCATTAGACCATATAACCCAACCATTAGACCATATAACCCAACCATTAGACCATATAACTCAACCATTAGACCATATAACCCAACCATTAGACCATATAACCCAACCATTAGACCATATAACTCAACCATTAGACCATATAACCCAACCATTAGACCATATAACCCAACCATTAGACCATATTATCTTTCTTCCTACAATAGCCCCCCCCCCTCTTATCAGGCCACTCCCAGCAATGGCCACCCCTCTTCTCAGGTCATATGTTTGACCCTCTAAGATAGTAAAATACAATTAAATAATGTCCCTCTCAAGAAAGGCCACCCCTCTTATCAGGCCACTCCCACTCCCACCAAAGACCACCCCTCTTATCAGGCCACTCCCACTCCCACCAAAGGCCACCCCTCATATCAGGCCACTCCCACTCCCACCAAAGGCCACCCCTCTTATCAGGCCACTCCCACCAAAGGCCACCCTCATATCAGGCCACTCCCACTCCCACCATAGGCCACCCCTCTTATCAGGCCACTCCCACTCCCACCAAAGGGCATTCTCTCTTGACAGGTCAGATTTTAGATGCACTAAGATAGTAAAATACAACTAAATAATATATCTCTCAATGAGAGGCCACCCCTCTTATAAGGCTACCTCCACCAATCAGGTCAGATTTTAGATACACTAAGATAGTAAAATACAACTAAATAATATATCTCTCAATGAGAGGCCACCCCTCTTATAAGGCTACCCCCACCAATCAGGTCAGATTTTAAATTCCCTAAGATAGTAAAATACAACTAAATAATATATCTCTCAATGAGAGGCCACCCCTCTTATAAGGCTACCCCCACCAATCAGGTCAGATTTTAGATACACTAAGATAGTAAAATACAGCTAAATAATATATCTCTCAAAGAGAGGCCACCCCTCTTATAAGGCTACCCCCACCAATCAGGTCAGATTTTAAATTCCCTAAGATAGTAAAATACAACTAAATAATATATCTCTCAATGAGAGGCCACCCCTCTTATAAGGCTACCCCCACCAATCAGGTCAGATTTTAGATACACTAAGATAGTAAAATACAGCTAAATAATATATCTCTCAAAGAGAGGCCACCCCTCTTATATGGCTACCCCCACCAATCAGGTCAGATTTTAAATTCCCTAAGATAGTAAAATACAACTAAATAATATATCTCTCAATGAGAGGCCACCCCTCTTATAAGGCTACCTCCACCAATCAGGTCAGATTTTAGATACACTAAGATAGTAAAATACAGCTAAATAATATATCTCTCAAAGAGAGGCCACCCCTCTTATAAGGCTACCCCCACCAATCAGGTCAGATTTTAGATGCACTAAGATAGTAAAATACAACTAAATAATGACCCTCTCAAGAGAGGCCATCCCTCTTTTAAGGACACTTTTTCATTGCAGAAAAGGTGGCCTGATATGAGAGGGGACAATTGTTTGTACCTGCAGTGGTCAACAATAGATGTTGCTCCATGGTCTGTTATATTCCAACACCAACACAAAGAAAGATTTGTTAATGTCTTCCCACAGCTGAAAATATACCAGTTACTACATTGTTAGATGAGTGATACGTTTATCACAGTGATTTATCACGCTATGTCTCTGACTGTACTACATTGTTAGATGAGTGATATGTCTATCACAGTGATTTATTACGCTATGTCTCTGACTGTACTGTAATTTTATCAATTTTTGAATTCAGGCATAATCTATCTCTATATACAATCAAATCTAGGTACTAGTATCTCAAATTCAGATAAGTCATTTCGTTTGATATATCAAAATAAAAATTTAAAATTGGATTTAAACTTTCCTGGATATCGGATAACATGAACTTTAATATTTTGGTTCGGTTTGGTTTGGTTTTATGATGCGTAACGCCACTTTCAACAATATTTCAGTTATATCGTGGCGGTCAGTTTTAATGGTGGAGGAAACCGGAGGACCCAGAGAAAATCACTGACTTGTCACAAGTCACTGACAAACTTTATCATATAATAATAATGTTGTACACCTCACCCTGATCGAGATTCAAACTAACAACATCAGTGGTGATAGGCACTGATTGCATAGGCAGTTGTAAATCCAACTACCATACGATCATGACCACGACGGCCCCTTCTAATATTTTGAATTATAATCCTATATCCTTATGACTTAGACACGACACGGTTTGACTGACTGTATCTGTAAACTTCCAACTAATTCTAAAAATATGTTCAGTTGGATTTTTTTTCTTCAACGAAAGGACAAGAAAAATGTGACCCTTTAATACTGTTAAGGTGACTGTTTAATAGAGGTGACCACATGGGCAAGTTTGACAGTAAGTTGAAGAGGGAAATAATGTCTGCATTCAAAGTACTAGTAAACAATTACTGTTTTAAGAACACTTGCTAGGCCTTTTTCGGAACCCTGTATCTATGTAGTTTTTAGTCTTTTGTTTTATTTTTTTGGGGGACAAAATGAAGCAATGGGGGGTGAGCAATGGTGTCCTCCTTTGAACACATTGATATTAAATTTTTCTTTAAATCATTGGTTTTCACATTATCAAAAATCCAATTTCTAGGCCGGCAGCAAGCTTAAGTCTATTGATTACAGGGGTCGTCGTGGCCATGATGGTATGGTAGTTGGATTTACAACTACCTATGCAATCAGTGCCTATCACCACTGATGTTGTGAATTTGAATCTCGATCAGGGCGAGGTGTACAACATTATGTGATAAAGTTTGTCAGTGACTTGCGGCAGGTTGGTGGTTTTCTCCGGGTCCTCTGGTTTCCCCCACCAATAAAACTAACTGCCATAATATAACTGAAATATTGTTGAAAGTGGTGTTAAAGAGCATAACCCTAACCCTATATATACTTTAATTATCATTATTTTTTAGGAGAAAAAATAAAAAGAAAAGATATGAATGAATATTTCATAACAGAAGAAACAATTTACACTGTACCATGCAATAGTACCTTTTTGTCATCTGGAACACACAGTTATCCTCAAAGCCTGTACATTCTGATAAATCTAATGATGTTAATTGTGTAACAGCTGACGATGAGAAAAATCTCTTCAAACCGTCGGTCGAAAATTCTGTCCCTTTTCTTAAACGCAGTGTTTTTAATTTCCCAAGACTCTGTAAAGAGAAAACATAACTTAAATATGTATCTAGCCCAAATAGTCCCTCAATCTGAGTCAAATACTCTATGTGTAAGTCCCTTTTCTACAGAATTTGCAAAATCGGTGTGTGGTGTTTTTTCTCTCCAAGAATCGACAAAGTGTCATGTTAACAGGTCTACAGAGATTTAACATTTGGTTGATTTTGATTGATTTTTGGTGTTTAATGTCATTTTCAACAATTTTTTAGCTATATCATGGTGACCAGTTTTAGTGGTGGAAGAAGCCGGAGTACCCGGAGAGAACCACCGACCATGGGCAAGCAACTGGTAAACTTTATCACTTGTGGTAGCGAGTTGAGTGCACCCTTTTTTGGTCAGTCAGCCATTGTTTATAGAAAAATATATTGTATTTTATTTGTGAGTACTATACGATGACCTGTATTTATAGGCAAATCCTACATGTAGTAAACTATTTTTGACATATGATTCATATTATCCTTTCTGTCAAATATTCTTGCAATCTCAGTCATTTTTATTCTTAAATGGAAAAGTTAATATCCAACATATCTGTCTTTATTAATAAATGGCACTTCACAGAGAAAATGAAAGTACATTAAATTTATTGATAAAAATTTAATTACCGGTACTGGACTATTATTTACTGCGCCTACCTGAAGATATATTAGACTGTTATCTGATAACATTTCACAGAAAGACGACTGTAAAGATATAAGGTTAGTACAAGTAGCTATTTGTTTGTAACAGTTATCTGTAATCTCTGCTCCGTCAATTGTCAATTCTTGTAGAGTTTCATGATGCTGTTGGATTAAATATATAATTGGTCTGAAACATGATAAAATGAAAACAAATAATACCACACCGTAATTATAAGACATTTTCAAAATCTAATCGAAAAAAAAATTTGTAGAAACGGCAGCAAAATCAATGTCCTTATACATGTATATGAATACACATACACGACTGCTCACTTTCCTGTTTTGGTATAGGCACTTCAATAAAGAGCATCAGGGTTAAACTAGTTTTTTATTCTCTCCTCTTAGTCAAATGATGTGGTCATGCTAGTATTTTCCACATGTGACTAAAATGCCAACCCTCGTATATTACTAGGTGAGCAGTGCATGTTGTTGCAAAGAATCTCAAACTTTATACATAATATATTTAATCTTTATGACACAGAAGTTGTCATATGTATAAATGTGGAAGATATTTTGGTCATTTAAGGAAATACCTATTTTTAGCAACAGTGGTCATTTTATATTCCATACATTGTTATTTTGAAAAACAACCAAAGCCATCCAAACCAAGTTGACTTCAAATTAAACTGCTAGTTTGCAAGAATTTTTTTTTTTATTCCAAGTGATGATATAACTAAGCTTACTTGTTCTTTCTTTACGATGGTTAAAATGTCACTGCCTTGCCCCCTATTTTTGTCTTTAAAAAATATGAAAAACAAACTTAATACACATTATCTGTGGTCTAATTAGTAAATTATTGAATTCATTTTAATTCAAATAATTGATTGATTGATTTTTGGTGTTTAACTCCACTTTCAGTAATATTTCAGCTATATCATTGCGACCTGTTTTAGTAGTGGAAGAAGTTGGAGTTTGGAGTACCCGGAGAGAACCACCGACCATGGGCAAGCAACTGGTAAACTTTATCACTTGCGGCTGCGAGTCGAGTGAACCCTTTTTTGTAATTTACAAAGCCGGGCGTGAACCCACGCCGTATTGGTCATAGGCTTGTATGAGTTGTTAGGTAATCCAGCTTCTTAACTCATGGAGCCACACGGGCCCTTCAAATAATTGAAGGGAGACAAGTAAAAATAACGAACTTCAGAAATAAACACAAAATTTCGATCAAAATACTTACTCATCAAGTATCCATGAAATTCCGTCAATATTACAGCTGACTATTGTATCCAAGCTTTTTGCTAGATGATGCAAGTCTTCATTTTCAATACAACAGTGTGAAAAATTTAAGTTTTTAAGAAACTTACACATGCTCAATATTTGTATACTGCCTGTTCTTATATTGGTATTTCCTTCAAGATTGATACTTTCTAAGAGCGGACAATGCTTGACAATTATAGTCAATATGGCGTCATTTACACTCATACAAAAGCCTAAATCTAAATGTTTTAAGTTATGTGTATACTGTGTAAACACCGTCACTTCACTTTCTGAAATGCTTTCCCGTCCATGCAAAACAAGTGTTTTCAAATTCGTAGCTTTTGCGATTAAACGACAGAGATTAATGGAAGGAATGTCTCTGTAATTATGTAAATCTATCGTCCTCCACAAACTAGGATCAAAGGCGTAGGAATACCATAACTTACAAACTTTTGCAAGACTAAGACATAATTCATTTTGAGCAATGTATGTGAAAATTTTCAGAATTATCTCCCTTGGTAGAATCAAAATTGGACAGGTACAAAAAATATCTGAATCTTCACATCTGTAAACAACATCGTCATTATCTATACCTAAACCGGTTACTTCCCCTGAAATAAAATCTATGTCATTTTTCATGATTAATTCATGTACATCTTGTGGTTCACACGTATCATCACAATGTTTCATATCATATTTAAATTTGATGTCCATCTCCCTTTTGTTACTGTTAGTATCGATATCTTCATCATCGGAAAATTTAAGAGACGGACATTTGAGTTTTGTTTCTGGAATCTGAACATTTTCTACTGGACTCAATAAAGATAAATCTTGTGTATATCCACTGTCACTTAGCAAGTCTACCTCATCATCCCCTTTACGCCTGCCTTCGTCATCTATCCCAATAACCTCAGTACGTTCTGTCATATCTTCTAATCGTGTTCTATAAAGATAAACAGATATTCCAATATAATAAATAAGTACCATGCAACACAAAAACGTTGTCAGTTAACATAAATACGATTGTTGTTAACCCACGACTGATCAAGCTCTGGTACTCTCTAGTCTCCACTAGCGGAGCATGATCAGTCGTGGGTTACAGATGATACATCAATACAAAGGCAACAATTGAATTTTTTTTTCAATTCAGAAAATGGGCATGATTATGATAACATCAACAAAATTACTGATAAAAATTATAGTTAAAAACCTTTCCTTAAATAGAAACAACATATTTTTTCAAAATTGATTTATGATTGATTGATTGATTTATTGTGTTTAATGCCACTTTCAGTCATATTTCAGCTACATGTATATCATGGTGACCAATTTTAGTAGTGGAAGAAGCAGGAATACCCGGGGAGAATCACTGACCATGGGCAAGCAAACTGGTATACTTTATCACTTGCGGCTGCGAGACTAATGCACCCTTTTTTGTAATTTACAAAGCCGGCCGCGAACCAATGCCGTATTGGTGATAGACTTGTACGAGTTGTTAGGTAAACCAACTACCTAACTCATTGAGCCACCCGGGCCCTCAAAATTGATTTATGTAAGCCAGGGGCGGATCCAGAGACTCTGTTGACGGGGGGCTCAGTTATGGATCAATATTTTCAATAATTGATGGAACCAACTGTAGTCCCAAAGCGGTTCTGGCGTGTAGGTCGGTAAACCTTGTTTTCATTTCATTTAGCATACAGTAGAGAAAAGGTACAGTTATTGACTTCCTAAATTAGCCTTCCGAACTCTGCTTCAACATTATCTCTCATTATTTGTCTCCCACATATTCTAGGTTTTTTAACCTCTATGTCTAGTGGTTCACATATTTTAGCACTCGTCTCAAAACACTGGTGTTTGAATTGTTCAAGATTTGCTCTACAGTCTAGTGAGCTCTGAATTAAATTTACGCTTTTTAAGGCTCTCAGCCTATGTCAAGTAATATTAAATTTACGCTTTTTAAGGCTCTCAGCCTATGTCAAGTGATCTCTCTTGTAGTGATCTTGTAGAGGACCCTTGTAAGTTGGAATAACTTGTGTCCGATCCAAATGTTATATAGTTAACAATAAAATTAATTTAATCTAAATCTAGTGATCTGCTGAGCCCTTTCTTAAAAGCCAGGCACATTTGAACAATAACAATGGTTACGACAAAATCAAAGTTGCAAATGGAATTCAACAAAGATGTTACATCAGCTTCTTCTGATCTGGTGTATGTGTGTTTTAGCAGTTTTGTAAAGTGCTCAAGGGTTTGAGCAATAGCAGGGGAAAAATCTAATTTAAGTCTATTTTATTTCTAATTAATTTTAAATATTTTATATGTATTTATATTTTCATTTAGAGTTTGAAATATGCTGTATTCATATATTTTCAAAACGGAAATTCGTGTATTTTTTTTGGTAATACAGCAACATTTGCCTTTAATTTTTTTGTAAAAATAAATGATATTTAAAAAAGAATTTCCTTGAAAGAGCCTCAATTTACAGGTGTTGGTGGTTATACCTATATGAAATTGTGACACTAGACATGTTTATATAACGGTTTAGACAATACCTGATTAATTGGTATTTTGACAATACATTCATAAAAACTTCAAATAAACTTGAAAATTTGATTTAGCATAATTACTTATAATTACCTCTTTGAAGATTAATTCAATACAAAGAAATTAATTTGTATTTTCTTTTACTTTCATCACACAGATCGAAACCATTCGATTAAAAGCCATATCGTGACGTTAACTAACCTTGAAAAGCGTATGTTAATATATGTGCTTGACTTATTCGACGGGGGGAAGCCCCCCCTTGAATCCGCCACTGTAAGCAATATGAGGTCACAATCAGTAATAACAAACTTCTTATTGTTTTCTGTTGGTATTAAAAATGTCAGAATTTAACAGGAAATGTATGTTAATGATGTGATTGTGTGTAGAAACATATACCAGTGGAGCTTATATTTGGCAAAATCATTTTTTCTCCAAAAAGGGCTCTTGGGCTAATACAAGGGTGGGGCTTTTAGAACTGCAATAATGGTACAGTATATACTGTCATCCACTCAAGTAATTACAAGATACCAAAGATGTTGGTCTATCAATCACTGAATCAGACAAGATTTAAAAGTCATATGAATATCTGTACAAAGGCCAATAAAATGAATGACTTTCTACATGTACATCAAAACCTTTACATCAGTTCAATCTCTATAAAAGAACGAGCCTATATATATATACATATTTCTTGAATTTAAATGAATATTATTTGCCAATCTATATACTATCAATACATTTTAGACAAATTTAATTTCTTTAAATCACCAAAGACATTCAGAGTAATAATAACAATAATATTGTATAAATATTTGTCCATGCTATATGCCGAAATATGTCTCCAAAAAGGGTTCTTGGGCTAATACAAGGGTGGGGCTATTATGCATTATGCCTTCTAACCTTGGGACATATTTCGGCATATAACATGGACAACACAATATTATTGTATAAATATTATCCGGATTATTTCATTTGATGGTTCAGGTGATTTATCATTAATCGTAAAGTCAGAAATAATATTACAGATGCGTCTCATGATTTAATTGTCAGCGTCGGAAATAATATTATGTACCCTGTTTATTGTACACTAGGATACTTTTGTATAGCAATGGAAAGTATTTTATTATAAAATATTTACCGTAACATAAAATTTATTATTATACCTCATATATTAGTTACCATAAATAGATTAATTTGATTGGACAATGGGTAAAAATCAGATCACGTGATCACACAGGACAAAAATCATATTCCGTGAAATAAAAATCATATTCCACCTCCTCGGAAGCCTCGCAGGTTTTCTCACCAGAGTTATCATTCTTTGACAGGAAAACGTCAGAGGCACTCAGAATGCATCACTTGCAGGCGACCATTACAATGGTTTTTAAATGTCTGAGACAACGTTCCAATGGACTTAAAATATGTTTGCCAGCAGTATTTTACATATATATGTGTTTTCTTGGTTTCATTCGGTATAATAAAACATTTATAGCATGCGGGTTCAGGAAATAAATGTATAATATTAAATTGATTCTTTCCACCGGATAAAATTTCAACCGAAAAAAATTATGTCTTACATAACCACACCTACTGTCAGATAATTTGAAGGAAAATTGGACAATTTTTGGGAAAACCCACCTGGAAAATATGACTACAACACAGGGGCTCGCAGTTATATTTTCACATCACCAGGTATGTGTTAAAACCTGGTGTCTGGTGATGTGAAAATATAACTGCAAGCCCCTGTGACTGTAACAACCATGCAATTTTAATCACAGGGATTTGTTACGAATTATTCTTTCCCCTCGACTGACAGCTGTACCCACTAAAAAATGGTTTTAGTGGGGTACAGCGGTAAGTCGGAGTGGGGAGGGGGTAAAAATATTTCGAAACAAGTCCCTGTGTTTTGACAAGGATTTATATAGTAGAAAGGATATGATCTCGCAAGATTTAACATAGATTGTATGCAAGTATGTTGCGTGGCGAGAACAAGTGAGATTACTCATAGTGCAATTCATTGACGATGCGCGTGCCTTGATTAATGTTGGAAATTTTCATCACTTCAATATCTTAAACTAGTATTTGTAAATATATAAAACCATAATTACAGGTATAAAGTGAAAATATTTGTCCTAAATACCAATCATTAATAAAGTATCGACTTTTTGCAGATGTATCACCCATATTTCATCAATAATTGATATTAATCGATTTGCCCTTTTGACCTTCATAATCCCACCTATTATGGGCGATCAAGACTCAAATTTAAATTTCAAACTCCTCTCTTCTCTCATCATACTGAATATTGAAGCATAGCCTCCATTTTTGTGATATTTTAAATATTGTTCAATGAATAGAAGGAGTTTTATTGAAAAGAGTGCTCCCGATTTGTATTTATTAAGGATTGTTTACCATCATTTGTCAAAATGGCAGCGCTCTGGGCGGAAATGGGGGTGGCCTATTTAGAAATCAATAAACTTCCTTGTTTGCATGAAATCGACATACCAAAGTGTATAAATGTGTATTCGATATATAGAACAAAACTTGGCATGATTGGTTTCTTTGTTTTATCATTTTTAATATGTTTTTAGATGTATGAAACTCTTCTGTACTTTTTTTTTAAATTTTACGTGTATGAGGGGTGATACAGAAAAAAAACAAAAAAACTTTTCCATTGAACCTATATCGGCAAATCTAAGGATTGTTTTGTGTAGTGTAGTATATAGTCGATGTACATTTTTTTGTATAACACAAACTTTGGTGTAATTGGTTGATTTTCCTACAAATTCTCAAGGCATTTCAAAATGAATGAATTAAATTTTGCTCTGTTGTAGCATAAAATCTTGCCACATGAGAAAATACGAGATTCGTATCCTTTCTACTGTGTGTATATAAATCCTTGGTTTTGATAAACACGACCAGACATGACCTAATATAAAATAGTTCAGACAAGGAGCTGACAGAAGATGCCTCCCATGGAGACTTACAGTCAGAAGGGGATCTGTAAGTATATATGTATATTAGTTATTAATATTACTCAGTCTGTGCCAAAAACATTTTGACAAACTAGCCCGAACACAGGGACTCGGAAAACTATTTCTGACATTGCGCATATTTGTCAATTTTCTATGAGATTGCCATTGCCCGAGACTGGCGAGAGCACATATTATTTGTCAGAAATAGCTATCAGAGTCCCTGTGGCCCAAACAGCATTTTAGAAGAATTTTTTTTATTTGACTAAGCAAATTTTATGCAATTTTTTACCACAGGTCTCTGAACAATTACTTGTAGGGATTAGGGTCAAGGGCGTAGCTAGCCTTTTTTGCAGTGCAAGCAACCAAACCCATAATTTTTTTTCTTACTAGATGCAAAATGGTGCGTTCTGAGGTGTTTTCATGGGTAAATTGAATACATAAGCAACCCATTGATTTCATGATTTTGTTAGACAGAATTTACTTAGAATTGCCCAAAATCTGTCCATAACTTTATCTAAATCCACACTGAAATCGCAATGGATATGCATTAATGCTAGCGATGACAACCTATCGTTATTCATTGTTGATCGTACATATGTCTTCAACCGACGTAGTACACTGAACGATCGCTCTGCGGTAGCACTGCCGTAATTTTTATGACATTGAATTTTCACAAATAGCCACAACAAGACTTTGTTTTCCACTTTTTTTTTAATTTTTATTATTCCTTATTTATTTATTTTTTTTGCTCTTTATTTTTGTTTTCAGCACGCCGATGTGCACGCAACTGCGTGTTGGCGTATAGGGAGCTACGCGCCTGAGGGTCAATAGGGGGCCCGCATGGCAATGGCAATATGTTTATTCAGTCATATTATTGCCATTGCCAGGCCCCCTATTCAGCGCTATTTACTAATCGGAGTAATCCCTACAAATAATTGTTCAGAGACCTGTGTTTTTTACTAGCCTGAGCCAATTTTTACTAGACTGGGGCATAGGGCTAGTGGTTTTTGGCGCAGACTTATTAGGCTACTTTGAAACATTATTTTTTTTAATAAAAGTTTTTGTTTACCCAACTATTTGTCTGACTGCTTCCCTGTCATTATACAGTCAGTGTGGCTATGGTGAAATTTAAAGTTTTGGATCCCAGCAAACCGGATGTTGTGAAATAATTATGATGCACATAATGGGAAATTTCAGTGCAGCCGAAAACAACTATTTATAAATCTTCTACTTCTAATCAGACAATTAAAACTGTTTACAATTTCTGTAATTTTCTTTTTATCTAATAATCTAATTTTTTTATAAAGCATAACTAGATTCATTTTTTGTAGTATCGTGTACATTGAACACACATGATTATGTTAATTTAGCAGACAGCATTCAGTAAATCAAGAAGCTACGACTACCCTCCAACAGCAACAAATTTATGTACAGCAGATCATTACTAACGCGAAAATAAAATCACAGTGACTTTAGCTTAAGACTGCTTATCAGTTTAGAGCGGGTTAAACACCTGGTATGTATCCACATGGACTTGCTCCCGGCCACTAAATTTGCCCCACTGAATTTTTACTGTTAATGTATTGGGCCTACCCACTGATTTTTAAGTGGGTAATATATTGACGGTAAACAAAATTCAATGGGGCAAATTTAATGGCCGGGAGCAAGTCCATGTGATGTATCCAACATGCAACACTGGAAATTCTGCCTTGTAGTTGTATTTTGTAAATAAGAAAGTTTTGCCTTTTAGTTTTACTATAATTTATAAATACAGACTACAGTACATCATGTTTAAGTTAACAGGGTGCTCCGAAGTCATCAGAGGAATCTACAAGACAACAACAACATGCCTCTCAGTATCAGCTGTTGAAGTTAAATGACAGACCACAGGCACTAGATGTATTCATTGAACGTCTAGTGCCTGTGGACAGACAGTCACTAAAATGAAGTAAACAGTAGAAAATGTAGTGTCAGAGAACTTGTCACAATACATGAAGGGGGTGGAATGGTCTATTATCTGATCTACTACATTTACATCATACATTGCTCAGTCAATTGTGACGACTATGCATCGGCATGAACAAATATATATATATATAAAATGGAAGACTGTTTAGTTGTAGTAGGTTTGGATCTGTGATTTAAACTAATCCAAAGAAGAAGCAGAGACAATATCAGGTGGTAAAGCATTCCAAAGGACAACTGTATGGGGGAAGAAGCTAAATTTGAAGTAGTCGGTGGATATGCTGAAGGGTTTGTATGGAAGACTATGACTGTCACGTGAGTGATGTCTGAGAAGAGATATAGAAGTCTGGATTGATGGCTACCAGATTGTGTGTAATTTTGTATAGCATAGTGACTTTGGCAACGTTTTTGCATGTTTCTAGGGAATTCCATTCTAGGTAGTCCAGCATACCGATAGATGTCACTCTGCTAGTGTTCTGCTCTCCGTTGAACCTTTTCCATTGCCAGTGATTGTCATTTTTGGGAGTCAATACAGTACAAATAATTATATAATCTTCACTACAACTGTAGCAGATACTCACATAGGGTATCATCAAAGCTGAGCAATCTTGTAAACACACCATGATATAGCTGAAATACCTCTATAGTTGGTGTTAAATGCCAATTAATCAATCTTGTAACAGTTAGATTTTATTATTTTGTTTTTGATATTTCAGACTTTCCTAAAGTTGCCTTAAACACCAACCAATCAATCAATGTAGTAATGTTTATATTTTATTATTTTGTTTTTGATATTTCAGATTTTGCAATGTGATTAAAGCTATGGCAGAATTTGGCTGGGGGTTATCGGAAGAGCTATTAAAAAAGGCCAAGAAAGATCTGAATGAAGATCCTGACAACACCAAGGATGCCATTCTAGGGGTTAGAGAACAGATAATCACTAGACCAGATATCAGTAAATATTTATATATTTCTGCTATGCTTATTTCTTCTTTAAACATGGTGGGTCATCATGGTCATGATCATATTGTAGTTAGGTTTACAACGGTTGGTATTTGTTGCTTCTTTGCTAAGCAAGCAGCATAAATTGTAAAGGCAGACTGGTTGGCTTGGAATCAGGATAATATGTCTGAGTGGAGTGATATGTCTACCCGCGGAATGTTGTTTCGGTGAATTAGCACTAAAAATCCAACTAATCATTCATGTTGGTCTAACTAGTACAAAGTGATTTACTCAGGAGTGAGTCCGAGTCCAATTTGTTCAGGGTTGGTTTGTACCGGATGCCGATTTATTGATGGTCAGTTTATACATGATTCTGATTTATTCAGGGTTGTTTTAAACTGTTTTCACCGTACATGACACAATAATCTTAACAGGTAATATTATTGTTTTCATATTTAATTTTTACTTCAATGTACAATTTATTTTGTAGCCTTTCTGAGAACAGACGATACATTTGTATTACGATTTTTGAGAGCTAGAAAGTTTGACACATTTGAAGCTTTCAAACTCTTCGGCAGATACTTCGAATTTCGTCAAGACAATCCAGAAGTATTCAAGAAATTTCAAGCATCAGAGACGGGAATAAAAGATGCATTACTAGATGGGCTTCCTGGTGTTCTCCCAAATCACGACCACTTTGGACGAAAAATTATAGTACTTTATTCGGCAAATTGGGATAACGGACGATACGGTCTTGATTCAATTTACCGTGCAATATTATTGACGTTAGAAAAGCTGATTGATGAAGATGAGGCACAGATCAATGGCTTTGTTGTTGTTGTTGACTGGAGTCAGTTTACGTTTAAACAGTCCATGTGGCTTAGTCCAAAAGTACTTAAACAGATGATAGAGGGCTTACAGGTGAATTATTTTTGATATTTAAAAAAAAAATGAAAATATTGTAACAGTAGAATATCTTGGGGGGAAATGTAATGTTCACAATTGGATTTAATTGTGGGCTCTCATATTGTAAGCTAACATGCTACAAATTGAACCAAAGGAGTTATTTGCTAACATTGTTAAACCACTAATCATCAGCAACTATTAACATAAGTCAAGAAATGTTTGAACTTCAAGATAACAATTAAGGAGGTGTAAGTCGAAGAAGGACACAATAAAATAGGCAAAGGAAATATGAAGAAGAAAATAATTAGTGATACATTACTCCACAGAAAACTAAAAATAGAGCAGAATGAACCCCATTAAAATTTGGGGGTGAACTCAGATCCAGAAGGGAAAGCAATTCTTGCTCCACTAGGCATTGAGTTACTCTTATTAAAAATGTGGTGATTAGTCAACCTTTAGCTGGGATATATGCACTGATATTTACCTAATGACTCTTTGACAGTCTGTATGGGACTCGTGGGCTGTCGTGGTCATGATTGTATGGTAGTTGGATTTACAACTACCAATACTGTATATCAGAGCCTATCACCATTGAAGTCGTGCATCAACTCCTGCTCATAAAGAGGTGTACTCGATGCAACATTATGTGATAAAGTTTGTCAGTGACTTGCGGCAGGTCTGTGGTTTTCTCTTGGTACTCCGGTTTCTTCCACCAATAAAGCTGACTGCCACGATATAGCTGAAATATTGTTAAAAGTGGCGTTAAATACCATAAACCCCCTGTATTAGACCATGTATTAAATCTGTCAATAAATATTTCTGTGACTTTTGACAGGATTGTTTTCCTGCTAGGTTTGGAGCAATACATTTTATAAACCAGCCCTGGTATATAGAAGCCATGTTTAAATTACTGAAGCCTTTCCTTAAAGAGAAGAGTAAAGATAGGGTTAGTATTACAGTCAAACCTGCTTTAGTGACCACCTCTATTAAACAGTCACATGTATTATGTGACCTTAATTTTAATTTCACTTCACAGTGCATTTCATATCAATTAAATCTATACTAAGCGACCACCTGTCTTACATGATCATATTTGACTCAGTTCCCCTGAGAGGTCACTTAAGACAGGTTTGACTAGACTTAAATTCATGGATTCCAATTTTTCGTGGATATGTGAGGTATGGATTGCTGTTTCCCGGCAAGTGAACAATATTACAGCTATATTATGATGATGAGAACATGTTATACTTTATTTTGATGATAATGATGACGTCTCCTTTGTATTAGATCAACAACCCAAGAACTACCTTGCTCAAATGTTCATAGATATCATATGGTCCTAATGACGTATTTGTTAGTTTTTTTTAATTTTCTGATTTTGAATTTCTAAAAATTAATAAAATCAAAATATTAATAAGAAATTATTTAAAATATTTATTAGTGCTTTTCCTGTAATAGGAAATAAAATTATACTTAATAGTTGAATTCTTAAAATCATGAAATCCGTGAAAATTTGGTTCCCACGAATAAAATGTATTTCACTTTAATACTATCACTCTAGGGAGTTCAATTTTTAGTGTTTAATAACACTTCAACAACATTTAAAATTTTACGGTCGCCACCATGAATTGGTTGACCGTTATGAATACATTTTGTATCTGTGTCACAAATGACCACGGATATGTTCCACTTGTTTGTAAACACTTTCCGGTCCTTTCCTTATTCATGACTTGATCACCTGATTTGTAGCTAGATTAACATGATGGGTGCCACTAGTGGAGCAGGAACTCCTTATCTTTCCAGAGCACTGAATTCGATATACGGATTCTGATTACTACCCCTTTTGTATCTTTAAACTCTTTTATCATGGTAACGGTAGTTAGTTTTTTATTGCATACCCCGATAACAGAAAACAGCACTTGAAATACGAATTCTCTGTTAATTTATTAACAAGAAATAATTAAATTGCAAAAAGTAGAGTGAAAAAAAATTGGTATTTCACCCTGTTAGCGTCTGACAATAAAAATAAACTCCTTTTTGAAACGTCTTTTTATCTTATCAGCACAAGGCGTTCATTTCTTTTACTAAAGTCTAAATCACCAGATTACACATCTTATATTCTACAGTATGTTTAAAATGTAAAATGATCTTTTTTTGTCCTGGCTTTGTAGGGTACATTTCTTTGAAGGAGTAGATTATATTTTAAATAACCAAATGCACATTTCTAATTTGTATTTTGTATGAAAATTAAGTTGCTTAATTTCAGATTTATTACTACCGGTAAGTTTATTTTTTTCCCATTACATTCAGTCTAGGAGACCAGCTCTAGAAGATTTGTTTATTATCTAAACGGTACTTTGGTGACGGTGCTGGTTTTAGCTAGTTTTAATACATTAACCATGTTAATATATAATGCAAGTTTATATGTATTAAAATAATCTCTTACTAAACTTTGTTTTTGTCTAAAATTAAGCAAGATTTTAGACTTTGGGCATAAATTTAATCGTCAATTACGACAGGATTTCGATTTATTTAGAAATCAGCTTCGGCAGGTTCAGTGAACGTGTAGCTAACCACAAGTGAAATGGTAGTACTCACGTTAAACATACATTGAAACATGTCTAAACGTCAACTCCTCAAGACCATCTGTTCTCTTTGGAATAGACAGGTATTTGGTTTATACAGGTTGTTTTAACTAAGATTTCCTACATTAGGACTTTATTAAAAGTTCAGCTTGTACAGGATTCAGATTTATTCAGGGTTGGATGTAGACATTGTTTTTGTTTTGTTTGTTTGTTTGATGGTGTTTAATTCCAATTTCAACAATATTTTAGTTATATTGTGGCGGTCAGTTTTATTGGTGGAGGAAACCGGAAGACCTGGAGAAAACCACCGACCTGTCGCAAGTCACTGACAAACTTTATCATATAATGTTGTACACTTCGTCCTGATCGAGATTCGAACTCACAACATCAGTGGTGATAGGCATTGAATTGATTACATAGGTACTTGTAAATCCAACTACCATACGATCACGGCCACGACAGCCCCGTTTAGACATTGCATCTTAATCTAATTGTTTCAGATATATATGCATGGTATAAACCTGGGGACGCTACACAATTCCATACACAAGGAGGTATTACCTGCAGAGTTAGGAGGTACTTTACCTCCCTATAACAACCTCTACTGGGCCAAACAACTCATCGGAGATGAAACTTTTAGTTTTGGTGACAAACAAATCTACTGGCCTGATTACTGCTTTACTTTTAAGTAAGTATGTGCTGTGATCTACAATTCTGGTAGAAAAAGAATTAACACATTTTTGATGGAGAAACTACAGAACTAACAACATGTTTCTGTTTCTAACATCAGTAGAATATTGTGTTTTCATTATGATTACTGGTGTTTTCCACTTATCAGAGGACATTTACAACCCTGTAAATGTATTTTTATATAATAAATAGGATGTAATTTGCTGGTGTTGTAGGACACTGACAATTCACCAGCCAGTGATTTTCACTAGAAACACCTTTTTAATGCAAATGTACTATATATAGCAGCTATGCCGATGATTGATTTTGTGGTCAAAGAAACAAAAATCAATCATGGACAGTGTCAAAAACTGAATGTAGCGAAATATTTTTGATTTTGGCTGTCGTGTTTAGGACCTTTGATTTATTGCTCCCACAACTTTAATATTATTATTCTTTCCAATATTTGATATTAAACATACCTGATGAAACGTGTAATGTGCACGAAATTTGTTTTTATTGAAACTAGAGTTATTAAAACCTAAAACCCTTTGCAATAAATGTCATAAAAGTGTTGTCGTTATTTTCATTATTTAAACTTTGGCTTCTTAATTATGTATCTATATTTTTCTTTTTAGAACTAGATCTGAGTCTCTGCCAAGTGAGTTGTATAAAAAAACAGATTATGAAGACAAAGACACAGAAGAAACATTCAGAACTAAGCCAAAATTAACAAGTAGTAAATCTATAGGGAATACTAGGGCACATCTTGATGAAGAATTCTTCTTAATAGAATGATATAGGATCTATAGGGAATACTAGGGCACATCTTGATGAAGAATTCTTCTTAATAGAATGATATAGGAAAATCAACAGGGAAAAAAACAGGGGGTTAGATTTATGGTGTTTAACGCCACTTTCAACAACATTTCAGTTATATCGTGGCGGTCAGTTTTATTGAAGGAGGAAACAGGAGTACCCTGAGAAAACTACAGACCTGTCACAAGTCACTGACAAACTTTATCACATAATGTTGTATCGACTACACCTCACCTGAGCTGGATTTGTACTCACAATGTTGGTGATGATAGGCACTGATTGCATAGATAGTTGTAAATCCAACCACCATACAATCACGACCATGACAGCCCCTTAGGAAAAAAGAAAAAAAAACACAAGGGTACATCTTGAAGAATTCTTCTTAATAGTGTGATATTACTATAAAGGGTATGTCACCATGTCTTAATTTAATTAATTTTTGGGTTTGGTTTACAGACCTTTTATAAGTGGGTAGGTAGGATAGAAAGGGGACAGTGCAATAAGGGTCGTTTTTTGGCCCCCTCTTGAAATCATAGCATTTATACACAAGAAGTAGAAATATACCAAATGTTAGAAATATCAATTTGGATGTTTTTGTTGTTTTGTTTTTGTTTTTGTTTTTTTCTGATTGGTTCATATCACTGAATAAGGTAGTATTTTATAGCTACCTTAAAGGGGACTGTCTCAAAATGTAAAAATACACCCTGTAAACTATTTTTATGTTTTATTCTTCTCTTGCAATTATACACCTTTAGCATCATGTAAGATGTATATATAATACATACAGTACTCATTTTCATACTATTTTTGTTTTGCTTTTGAGTTTTTTCATGGTTCAATAAAGACCATTTTTAATATAATCAAAAAAATAGGGTATCTTGAATGTTTAGGTGCCCATTTTCATGCAAAGTATATTATTATTGTGATCTTTTATTTTTATTCATGCCACGATATAGATGAAATACCAAAGTTGGTGTTCAACACCAATCAATCAATTTCCGTGGTTTTTGGAAAAATGACTATTTTGTAGATTCTTAAATTACTGGATTTTCAATTTTCAAAAAAAATAATTAAAGTCATAGATTGGATATCTATTTGACAAAGCCTCCAAATATTTATTGCAAATTTAAATCTCCAAATAAAAAAAATGTAATTTACTTTTTTACTTTTTGAAACTATAACAAAATATTTTGAGTATGGGTAGATTTAATGGGTATATTTGTAAGCAGCCAAGGAACAATATTTTAATTTAGGCCGTAGAAAAACTCAATAGATTTGTGTATAATGTAATTGTGGAAGTGTATACATGTAAATTGCTGTCAAATTCTGTATGTGCTTAACACAACATATAGGAGTTAAAAAACAACATTTATATACAATCAAACCTGTATTAGGAGGTCACGATTAGGATGAAGAAAAGGTGGCCTCATGAGACAGGTGACCTCTTAAAAGAGGTTCAATTCATATGAAATTTTCTATGACAGGACAAGAAAAAAGTTACCTTTTAATAGAGGTGACTGCACAGGCAGGTTCGACTGTATTTAGTTTACAACTATTTAAAATCAAAATATACTCCACCATATTTTGTTCTTTATTCATATTTTTACCACTTTCTATTTTGTTAAGGTATTTCCACAATCATTACTGTATAACATCCACATTTTTTACACATCTAGATTAATTTTATATTGTCATATATTCAAGATTACCTCCCCTGATTGAAGAACCCCCCCCCCCCCCCCCCTGAATCATTGCCATCCTATACCTTCCATAGTAATAACCGTCAATTCATTTGTAGGGGTGGATCAAGTTTTTTTAGTTAGGGGAGGGGGGCATTGTGTAGAAGATAGGCAGGGATCTTTGGGGTCATCGAGGACGCCATAAGCCCTGGGATAAAAGTTGCAAAATCCTGCATTCTCAGCATTGTAATAATTCAGTTGTGTGTAGAATGTTTTCATTTTCTGCGTTTGATGTTTCCATTGATAATTTTTCTTTACCAACAAGTGTGTGAAAAGGGGAGAGGCATACGTTTGATCTGCCCGCTGTGAATCTGAATCTGACAATTGAAAGTTATTTTGCTATCATGTGTATTATTTCATATGACTATTTAGCAGAAGCTACCGAACATTTTTATATGGAATTAAATGAGAATTTGTTGAATTAAGTTGTATTTATTTAAACATATTTTATTGTTCATAATTAACAACAAATGGATCATACTTATCAACGTCTTCTCCAGTAGTTGTAGTTGCCATAGGGACAGTAAATGACCCATTAACTTCCGTAATATCAGAATTTGAATTTATAATGTTGAGGAAATTTTATGCAGGGATCCTTGTACGGATAGTACTTGACCACTTTGATACCCGACATATAAAGTAAAAACTGTCTAAACCGAACTCCATTGGGACTGAAAAATTTGTTCAGTTTAGACAGGTTTACACAGCTTCAAATTACATAGATATTTTGTAGATGAGACTGTAAAGTCTGTCTGGTTTAGACAGGTTTTCGGTTTACACTGTAATAATCCATTATGTTCACTGTAAAAACACTTACATCGTCTTCTTACATTAGACAGAAGCTAATGATGCTTTGATCTCAAAACAATATGTGCAGAATATGTTATAGATAGTTTAATTGATTTGATGGAATGGGTCAGTCATATACAGGGATAGAAATTAGGAAGTTCAAGCTGGTAGCCCAGACAAGATTTTTGATAAAAATGTCTATATGTTTAACTAGATTATAGGTAAAATTTAGTAGCCCAGACCAAAATCTAAGGGTCATGGGCGACTGGGCCCCTGTTAATTTCTGTCCCTGCATATATATATGAACCTGTTTCTAAATTTAAAATTTGTATCTCTGTTTTTGTGCCATAAAAATAAACTCTTGAATGCTAATGTTGTCTATGTTGCTGTATTTGTGGTTGTGTATTAAAGAATTTCTTAATATTATAAAGAGAATTGAAACATGATTCTTGGATGTATGTTTTTTTCTCCATGTCTTCTTCAATGGGGTTGCTTGTTTTTGAAATTATGAATATGTTACAATTAAAACTATGTGTATGTAGGAAATGACAGTAACTTTCCTGAAATATTTTTTAATAAATACACTTTTTCATTATTTTCAGAAAAAACAGTTTCTCCCATTCTGCCAAAATAAGAGATTTTAATATCTTTTACTCGTGTGAAATTCAACGTCGTTTACTCTCCTTCCGCTATGCTCCACTGGAAGAGAAGCAGACTTTCTGACTCATGAATTATATTCCTACGTTAGATATTTGAATATCTTTCACGCTTATGTGAAATTCAACATCGTTTACTTTCGTCGTCGTTTACTCTCCTTCCGCTATGCTCCACTTGAGGAGAAACAGAATTTCTGACTCGTAAAATATATTCCTACATTAGAGATTTTAATATCTTTCACGTTTATGTGAAATTCAATGTGGGCTACTCTCGTCCTGCTACCCTCCACTAAAGTAAAGACAGAATTTCTGACTAGTGAATGATATTCCTTAATCTCGTATAAAGCCATATGGAAGAACCTGTTAAAATTATTTAAATTTAATTTTAATTTAATATTCATTGGTTTTTTTTTATATATATATATTAAAAGTATTCTCTCTTTTGAATAGATTTATATACAAAATGTACATTATTTAATGTGTTCATATTGTTGTTGTTTTGAAGTTTACATGATTTTTATTTTATTTATATTTTAGCTCTGCTATCCTGGAGGTAATTTTGTCTCATCACTTCGTCTGTCTGTATTACTTGTTGGGTTGAACATTTTAAAATTTGAGAATCTCAGATGACAGAAGTACCGCTAATTGTGTTGACATGAATAATACTTGTTGTTAAGGATAGATCTACAAAGTTAGCATTTTTTTAAATCTTTAAAGTTCAGTATTTGGTACCATGTACCATGAAGAAAATATAGGAAATTCACTTCACTAACTTTTCATACATACATACATAAGAAAGTAGTTCCTATATTATTTAACAAAAAAGTCTGTCCAGCAAATATAATGATTGTATTTGTATGTACTGCATATAAACACATACTAAATACTTGTTTACACACATATTCATGCTTAAAAAAAAATAAGTTAAATGAATTAAGAAAACTAAATTAAAGGAAGGAAATTTCTGATGAAGAATGAAGTCTTAGTTAATTAACAGTTATTTTTTAAATCAAGGGGCATAACTCCAATAATCGGTCATAAACTTGGTTAGAATTTTTGGGAAAATAAAATTACTAGACAAGCAGAGCTTGCAAGAGTTGACAGTTCAGCCATTTAAAAAAGGTGAATGATACCTGCTCTGATGGACCTCTGGTTTTTTTAGACATATTTTCAGTATTATTTACATTATATTAAGTTTTAAAATATTAAACAATATTTATTTTAGAGTACAAAATGTTAATTTATACAGTAAATTGCAGTTTTTTTTTTAGATGATAAAATTGTATTCATTAATTTTTGTGTTGTTTTTATTGTTGGAGAAACACGATTGTCTCCTCCATTGTAGTATCAAGGGCAAATAACTCTTCAAAGATAAGAATTATAGGTGGTTAATGCCACCATCAACAATATGTCTGCTGTCATGGAGGTTAGCTTATTAGTGGAGGGTAGAAAATCACAGACCCTCCATATCGTAGGTCTTACTGTTTATAAATATGATCAGTTCCCTTACATCAAAATACCAATCTGATTAAAATCACATCTTTCACTTGCTCCCCTTTACTGCTATGTCATGGCACGGGAGATCTGAAGAAATCACATACTTGATCGTTATTTAACGTCATATTGTTAGTATTTACAAGAGAGAATACAGTACATACAATAAATCATAAAAGGAGTAGCTGTGTAGAGCCTATTGATGGACGCTGAGGAAGAAACTGATGTGCTAACAAACAAATATTGACAGACTTGTACATCTTAAAGGGAGGTAATTGTCAAAATTTCTGGGATTGGGTTGGTAGTTTTTTCTAGACTAAATTATATTAGTCTGGAAATGTTGTTAGTGATTGTTTTAAAGCTAAATGAACACTTTTTAGTTCACCTGGCCATAGGCCATGTGAGCTTTTGTCATGGGTAAGCGTCCGTCGTCCGTCCGTCCGTTAGCTTTTCACATTTAAATCTTCTTCTCTGAAACCGCTGTACAGATTTCAACCAAACTTGCCAGAAATGTTCACTGGATGGTCCTCTACCAGGGTCCATAATGTGTTCTCATTGGGTGAAATTTTAAAAATCTTCTTGTCAGAAACCACTAAGTCAATTGAATTGTGACTTTGCAGGAATGATCATTGGGTGGTCCTGTACTAAATTTGTGAATCGTTTGCCGATCGGAAATTCAAGATGGCCGCCATGACTCGACTTAGTTTAACATTGGACCCTATGGGAATTTCACATTTTCATCTTTTTTTCTGAAACCACAAAACAGGTTTGAACCAAACTTGGCAGAAATGTTCATTGGATGGTCATATACAAGATTTTTGTTTTTGGCGCTGATCGGAAATCCAACATGGCTGCCAGGGCCCATAATGTGTTTTGATTGGTCGAAATTTTAAAAATCTTCTTGTTAGAAACCACTAAGCCAATTGAATTGTGACTTTGCAGGAATGATCATTGGGTGGTCCTGTACTAAATTTGTGAATCGTTTGCCAATCGGAAATTCAAGATGGCCACAATGACTCGACTTAGTTTAACATTGGACCCTATGGGAATTTCACATTTTCATCTTTTTTTCTGAAACCACAAAAAGATTTGAACCAAACTTGGCAGAAATGTTCATTGGATGGTCATATACAAGATTTGTGTTTTTGGTGCTGATCGGAAATCCAACATGGCTGCCAGGGCCCATAATGTGTTCTGGTTGGTCGAAATTTAAAAAATCTTCTTGTTGGAAACCACTAAGCCAATTGAATTATGGCTTTGCAGGAATGATCATTGGGTGGTCCTGTACTAAATTTGTGAATCGTTTGCTGATCGGAAATTCAAGATGGCCACCATGACTCGACTTAATTTTAACATAGGACCCTATGGAAAAAATGTTTAAAAGTCTTCTCCTCTGAAACCAGTAAGTCAGTTTAAAGCAAACATGGCATGAATGGTCCTTAGGTGGTCAACTTTCAAAATTATGTCCTGTGACCCCGACCTCCATCCAAGATGGCCGCCATCAGCAAACATATTTTTAACATAAGACCCTATGGGAAAAATGTTTAAAAAAATTTTCCTCTGAAATCAGTAAGCCAATTTAAAGCAAACATGGCATGAATGGTCCTTAAATGGTCAACTTTCAAAATTATATCCAGTGACCCAAAACTCCATCCAAGATGGCCACCATCAGTGGACATAGTTTTAACATAGGACCCTATGGGAAATATGTTTAAAAATCTTCTTCTCTGAAACCAGTAAGCCAATTTAAAGCAAACATGGCATGGATGGTCCTTAAGTGGTCAATTTTCAAAATTGTGTCCAGTGACCCTGACCTCCATCCAAGATGGCCGCCTTCAGCGGACATACTGTAGTTTTAACATAGGACCCTATGGGAAAAAATGTTTTAAAATCTTCTCCTCTGAAACCAGTAAGCCAATATAGCAAACATGTCATCGATGGTCCTTAGGTGGTCAACTTCCAAAATTGTGTTCAGTGATCCCGATCTCGGTTCAAAATGGCCGCCGTCAGCAGACATAGTTTTAACATAGGACCCTATGGGAAAATTGTTTAAAAGTCTTCTCTTCTGAAACCAGTCAGCCAATTTAAAGCAAACATGGCATGGATGGTCCTTGGGTAGTATACTTTCAAAATTGTGTCCGGTGACCACGACCTCCATCCAAGATGGCTGCCATGAGCAGACATAGTTTTAACATAGAACCCTATGGCAGTATGGGATTTGAATAGTAACTTAGATGTATTCGGCATGCAGACATTCTTAAGAGGACTTATTTATGTCAGGTGAGCGATACAGGCTCACCTGAGCCTCTAGTTCAGCAATATCATGACGAGAACTAGTAGGGTGCCCGACGGAAGATTTTTGCGAATTTGCGTTAACGGAATTACACACACCTGTTTGATACATCGTTGGAAAGAGGAGAACAAGCCGCATCGAAATAAAGATGTCGTCGTTATGTATTGTGGTCACGTTTTTTTTAAATTGGGGTCAAAGGTCACGATCTAAAAATTGGAACTAACACACCACATGTTTTAAAAGGCTTCCTTCTTCGACAAGACTGTGAAGAACTTTAAACTGGAATGCCAATGTTATTTGTTAAGCTTAATATTTTATTATTTTATGCTTATTTTTTATTTTACATTGTTTGAATATATAGCAAAAGGCCATTTTCTAACAAAAATTGCCATTTTACAATTTTCGTATATATGAGAAATAAAAGTGACCTTGACCTGTCATAGTTTGAACATTTCTCATTGTTATTTGATATTCATTTAAAGGAAACCTTCAAATTATTTTTTAACCCTTAACATTTGACAACTGGTGGAAGGATTCCAAAAAAAAATCATGTTTCAGTTATGGTACACCTTGACTAATTACTGGTAAAATATCTATTAACCTCAAACTTCGTAAAAGGTACCAAAATTCAAATTTAATAGCTTATGTGTTTGCAACATATCATTTGTAGGGTCAATCAATACTTAACGAATATTCTGTGCAAAAACATGGCAATTGATGGAAAGGTCAGACGCCATTTGTTTGAAAACGTAAGGTCTATGGAAATGTTATGCGTTTGGACGATGTGTGGCTACAAACCACTCTGAACACTCCAAATATCTCAGGTGTTTGGCAAATAAAAAAGTGGTCTCTTGTTAGTTTGAAAGCCCACCAACCACGTCAAGGTCAGAGTCCACTGGCAGGTTTTTTTTGTTTGTTTTTTTTTGTTTTTTGTTTTTTTTTGTTGTTTTCTTTGAAACATCGGCAGTAGTATACCGAAGGAACAAAGGAAAAAGTCATAGAAAATGTTAAAGAAATCATAATCTGGAGTCTGGGCAAATTCCAGAAAAAAACATAAAACGGAAACAATCTATGACATAACCACCACAACATATAAAAAGAACACCTTAAAAAACATTGCAACAAATGAAACTGTTATTTACTGAAAAACACATAGTACGTATGAACTTGTCTAAGTTTACTAAGCACAGAAAACAGTGATGCTTGCCTAAAACAGACATTAGACCAAGCCTCAATAAAACAAAAGACGTCAACGGGAAGTCGTGGTAACTGGACAACTATGACTGACGTGAGTTGATGGTCACAATGTTGGAAACGAAAGACTGTTTTATCTGAGATCATAGTTTAGATAACAACAGTTTTATTCAGTGAAATAGATGGAGACTGGATGGAAAAGAAAAAAAATTGAGATCATATGTCATCATCTTCATTCAGTATTTCTAGATATTACTATGAAACGACGCCCATCCTTAGTGTTTGTGATAGAACCCGTATGAAACCATAATTCCTGTGTATGTTGCATTGAAGGAAAGTAATGGATGCATAGAATCAAGACATCTGTATCAGGCGATTTAACAATGATCCGACCTTTGATTCCACTTTCACCGAACTTTTTGTCTGCATGGATAGCATGTAAAATCATACGAGTGTCCGCCTCTTCATGTGTACAGTATAACTCTTGGCAATCGGAGACTCCATCTCTGCAGATTTTCCTGGCAATGATTGGGTCATTAGAAGCACCAGAAAGATACAGAACTTCCCCGGATGACATCTCAAGAGATGATAAACGATAGTGTTGCACAATCGATTCGCCAAGAAATTTTATCAATGCTTGTTTGTTGGCAGCGACTGCAAGAAACCTTTTCCAATCAGGAATCGGTCGGCCTTCTATGACTTCAAACACTTTACGAGACCCACAAAAGCTTGATCTACGATCACGTTCAGCTGATTTAATAGATTGTTCTAAATCATATCTGTCAAAAACATCAACTACACAACTGACACTTGAGAAGCAATATAACTGGGATTGAATGAATTTATTTGCCAAATCGCCAAAGGTTTTTAATTTGTTCACATCTAAAGATTGAATCAGGGCCATGCCATCTCGAATTAATACGGTACGAAGCCGATCAAAGGGTTCCAGTGAATGAACAGTAGTGACGTCCGATTCCAGCTGATGACAAAGGTCGGCCTTACAGCACTTTCTCATTGTACCATCATCATGAAAAAGCGATGTTGGTATTGGTCCGATAGGAAATGACAAGACCTTCTCTACAGTGACGTCATCGCGACTGTTTGCAAGCACAAGTGCTCGGCGGAAAACTAATTCAGAATTAATGTGGGCTTCAAGTACTTCTCCAGATCTGGATTTTAGTTTTGTCTTTTTTGTCAGATCTTCAAATGTTTTAAGTTTTGAGCGAGGAATTGGGCTGTAAAAATTACCACTCTGACCTTTGGAAAAAGCGCTATTCACGAATGTTTTAGCCATCTTTGTGCCATCATCAGAAGAATTGATAAGTGATGTTTCAATTTCCCTGGAAGCATGCATCCCTGTAGAAATGTTGATAAGGGGCTTTGGATGAGATGACACGTTAAAGGGATTTGTCATTCGCTGAGCAATATGGTCTACAAGTAGTTGAACATGTTCCTCGTCCCTTTTCAGGCATGCTGGTTTTGTCTCTTCATGCATGGTGTATTCCGCAGAACTACTAATCACAGATCTTTGTCTCATCTCTGAACTAAAGTCAGCAAGGACATGACGAGTAAGGGACCACCTAATCAAAGCAGATTGCTGTCGTGTGATATTTATTATACCACCATTTCCCTTAGAGTCCTTGGTAGCGGTCTTTTCAGTTGCCATGTCGCTCCAGATTCCATTAAATACACTTGGCTTCTGTCGAATAGCAAAGTTTCCCGCCTCAAAATTTCTTTTTGACCTCAGGAGCTAAATTAAACATGTCTAGAATGTATACAGGTAACCATCTAGAATAGTTTACTCTGTTAGTGACAAACATGAAGGGTAGCATAGCGGACACTGATGACAAATGCAATTTCCACAACCCATCTCTTTCGGATCGAGTATTTCAATGGCATTGAGAAACATATCCCAAAATTTGAATGTCGGTGATTCACTACAGCCCCATTTTCTGAAATCATCCATCAAAGGAAGCATATAGTTGTCAATTGCTTATGTTGCTACATTTCTAGTCTCATTGGTACTTGGCTTTGGTGGAAATGTGACAGCAACTTCAGATAAATCTGACCAAAAATTGTCAGGAAATGACTTTATCAAGTCATTTTCATTACACCAACTAAAAAAGGCAGACAACCATGACACACTCAATGCCTCATATGCCAATACAAAAGCTCTTGTCGCACGATTGAATTCTTTACCATTCAGCATCTGATCAACTGTCCCGGCAGCATATACAGAAGAATCAACCAACAAATCTTTAAGACCTCCATCACCCCACAACTTTCCAATCGCTGCAATATAGCAGGATAACGTGTGAAAACCACCTAATCGTACTGTATGGTCGCGAAAAGTCTCGGGGATCGCCCATTCAACTTGTTTAGCTATAGCATACAGTTGTTGATCGAATGTTTGTACTGAATGTACCTGACCCATAGCTTTTGTCATATCAACACACCTTTTCATCGTTGTAAAGACAGTTGACATATCATTTGGTTTTGACTCAATGATAGGTGCGTAAGACACTACCGAAAATTCAGATTTATATTCTGATAAACCGCTGTTATAGCCGGTCCAAAAAGGAATTTGCTGAGGTTGGTTTGCTGGAAAGCGAATTGGAATGTCAAGAATTTTTCTAGAAATAGAACGTAGAAGAAGCCAAAGAATGTCTGATGTTTTGGAAAGGTTACTTGAACATTCAGTTATCCTGTCAAACGCATTCTCAATTCTACTAGGAATTCCCCTTGTCTTTGGTTTACTAAATGCTAAGCAAGCTGTCAAAGATGATGCACTGTTGCTGATATGTACAGACCTTTCCTGCGATCTTTTTTTCTTTGATTGGCTAATATTGGGGTCTACTGCATAGTGACGGATTTGAAAAACTGCCATTGCCATTGAATGGAAAGTGTTTTTACCGTCAACGGTTTCAGTGTTGATATCGATATTGTCAGCCCCCTCCTGAATTAAACCACCACCCTGATGCATAGGGATTATCCCATCAGGAACGTAGACACCATCTTGAATTTTTTCAATTTCATGGTGTGCAATGCTGGTTAGATATCGTCTGACTTCTCCATAAGAAGCACAGAAACCATTAGAGTGTAATGTCTCGATAAGTTGCTTTGAACCGAAATCGTGGTACAGTTGTACAGCAAGACCAAGGTGGAATGGAGTAAACACATCTCTTGAGACAGAAAATATGCATTCAGTTATACTCATCACTTTCTGCAGCTTATCGTTTAGAATATTGTAAGGTTCTGATGCATTTTTAAAGGATTTATAATCAAGCAACCAGCAGATAAATTTCGTAAGAGACAAAGGCATTCGATCCATAGACAATGCAAGTGACACCTCGTTCGCAGTGGGGTATTCGTCGGTGGAAATGCTTATTTTCTCGATGTCACGCCTCAAGATTCGAATGGCAGCGTGCAATATTTGGTCATCATTGCAAGAATCTGCAACTGTAGATATCTCTTGTTTGATTTCAGACGTTTTTAGTTTCGACTTCAAATTACCTGCAGTTGCGACAACATGTCCTATTGACACATCACTGCTGAAGACTAGGTTGGACTTCCCCTGTCCGCGCTGTATCTGTACAACGATTGAATTGCCGTAATGTAGTTTAAGTCTGTCTTGTAATTTGGTAACAGGATAAGTATTTGGGATGTGTGCGGGAAGATAATCAAGATACTTTTGAAGTAATTGTGTCATTAGAAAAGCATGTTTACGCACTTTTAGGTCTTCGTGAATATCAGATATAAGCATTTTAAAAGCATAGTCATGAACACTAAATTCTGGACAATCGTCTTCCTGAAATTTTGATTTCACAGGGGTATACCTTAGCAAGTACTTAGTAATGCAACCGGAATGATAGACAGCATTATCAATAAATTCTTCGCTGTCAAGTATTTTGATGATTCTTTGATCATTTTTGAAAACAGCCGATTCCCGTAGGTTATTCCGACGATCATTTGATTCAATTTGTTTCAGTTTTCTATCTTTTTTAAACGTTTTCTTTTCACAGAGAAAACATACTTCCGAATTTAACAGTTGGTTAATACTAGAATCTGGCACAAATGATTCTGTTATACATGTAGTATGTCCCGGTTCAACTGCAGTGGGTTCTGACATAGAATAACTGCAATTGCGCCTCCTTGTGTATGATTTGTAACAAGCGCGATGGTACAAAATTTTAAAGTCTTCACAGCGAATACAATCTAAACTAGAAACATCCTGCAAAATTCTAACATAAACATCATCTTTCCTGGCTTCCAGTGCTTCGATAAAGCTATGTTTGCTAATATTTCGCATAGTTATCACTAGCGAGTCACATAATGAACTTTGACAAATAATGCATTTGTCCCAATTCACTTCATTCCGACTTCTTTTAGGACTAGACGGACAAAGTTTTACAGGGCTGTGAAACTGAGCCATTTCCGGACTTATAACGTATCCTGCAGGATTGGTCCGTGTATTAGAAACACATGAATTAAACAAATTTTAAAAACAGTAAAACCAATCAACGGCCGACATAAAAATGAATGTTTTTAAAACATAAAAACCACAAACAATTCTACTGAACAATTAAAACCAATATATTTGCCATAAAAGAAGAGAAAATACTAAATGCATTGAGACAGAAATCGTGCTAGTTAATGACCGGCGAGCGACACATCATTAAAAAACCGGTACATGACAATCCGTGTATGACAAAGAGGAAATTTACACTGTTATTTGAGTTTATATTTTGCCAATTTCTCAACAACCGCTGACATTTAGATTATGATTTTTGGCACACATGTACATTTCATCAATATGTTTTCTTCAAAATCAAAGTACATTTATAATGTAGTGTAATTACTTTGCTTTTGTTGAAAATACGGTTAATTTGGGGTCAAATTTGAGGCTTAAAGTAAGGGTGATATACTCTTTCAAAAATCAATTATTTACATCCCGTTTTTATTTTAATTATATCTTTGATACATTATCTCTTATGTAAAAAACTTTTTAGCTATTTAGATAGCGGAGAATATTTTTATTTTTCATCCTGAAAATACCATGTACAATGTGTCAGCCGGGCCCTTTAAAAAACGTGAAATTAAAAAAATCGTGACCACAGAAACTTACGACAATTAAAAATACAAAATGTAATAATTTTTCTAGCGTTTAAAACCAAAATTAGCCGTGTGTAATTCCGTTAACCCAAACTCGATAACAAAGCGTCTTTTTTAACACTGGGCACCCTACTAAACAAGCTAATTATCAATGATAATATGATGAGGTCCGCTTTGTACTAGACCAACACCCTGAGTAAGCTGTTTATAGTACTATCTCACTGATACATCAGTCCGCGGGTAGATATGTCGCTCCACTCGGACCCATTATTCTGATTCCGAGCCAACCAGTATTTGCTCCTTCTCATTAATGCCGTGTGCCTAGCAGAGAAGCAACAACAACTACCAATTGTATGGTCTTTTGCCTGACCTAACTTGGGCTCGAGCCCACGATCTACAATATCATCATTATCATGGTGAGTACAACAAAACATTCAATGAGACCAACATGCTTAGTTGAATTTTTATAGTTTTTAAATCTTGCTGAACAGTGCGGGGTAGACATGTTAGTCTGCTCGGAGACATTATTCTGATTTTGAACCAACCAGTTTCTGTGTGCATAGCGGAGAAGCAACAAATACAAATTTTATAGTCTGGTTTTACCAGACCGGGGCTCAAACCCACGATCTACCTCATTCGAGGCGAGCACGCTAACCATTACACCACCAATGCAGTTGAGACCTTGTGAGATGATCCCTTAACAGTTCTGTGATATTGTTCAGGGCACTGTATCACACCTTACAGTTCTGTGATATTGTTCAGGACACTGTATCACAAAGCCTGTATAGGACTTGGATGTATTGATGGACAGAGAGGCATGTAATTACAACCGGTAACTTCTACTTTGTATCCGGGTGGGAAAGACAAAATAAAAAATAATTGAAAACAAACAATTTTCTAAGAGTAATATTTTATAAAATTTCAAGAGTAATATTTTACAAAGCATACATCTTATTACAAAATGATCATGAATATATTTTATTTAATTACATGCACAATAAAACATCATTAGTGAAATATATAAAAAATATGATGTTTTCGACAAATAAAACAAAAATTCTGGATTTTTTTTTATCACTTGCGTATTTAAAGTTCTCCTATAGCTATACAATAAAATTAAAGATTGATGAATATTTTTTCCCTTGTAAATCAAAACATAAACTAAGTTCAAGATTTTCTAAATTTTCATACGATAACTCTAAATGCATTACTCATAAAACTGTCTTACCTTAAATATAAATATACAAATATGCTTGATTTAATAATCATGATTCAAAAATGGTGTAAAAACAAATTCATCAAATGGGAATACTTTTAAAATGAATAAACTGCTAAAAGAATATTTAAAAATAATATTAGTCTAATAGATGAAGCATACAATTCTGGAGCATTAAGCATGATGGAAAAATTACAGGAATAATTGTAAAAATGTGGTTTTAAATATAAAAATAACTACATATATTTACAAAATTTTAGTACAAAATATAAATTCAAGAAAATATATATATTTATACAACCATTCATATAAGTACATGAATTATTTATATCTATCTATATAAAATTGGCATCGAACATTTTTGCAATACTTTGTTTAAATGTATCTATATAAAATAAAATATCTTCACAATAAAAAAAAATCCCATTTTAATATTTATGCACAAGATTGACAAAATTCTTTATTTATCAACAATTTATACACTCTTTTCTTTGATCTCTCTAAATGATATTATCAGTATCAAAGGACTGACTGTGATACTTAAAAATATCTGTCGATGTGACGTCTAACATTGATGAAAACAATAATGTCAGCTTTGTCACTAGTATTACAGCTTATCCTATCAGATTCACTGTTATACTAGAGATAATGTCTCATGCTACCTAATAGGACATTTTCCCTTTGATTTCACTGTGATATTGTCAGTACATGTATCAACATACTAACTCTGATACTGGAAATTAGCGGTCAATGTGACGTCACATTATTATGACATTTAATACCGAAAAAAACAAGAACGTCAGTATTGTAAATCTCAACATACATTATTACTAGAATTACACACCTTATCCTACCAGACTCAGTGTTATACTAGTGATAATGTCTGTCTCGACTTTCAAAACTGCAGTTATTCTATACATATATATATATATATATATATTTTGAAACATCTTGTGCAAAAACATTTAGGAGGACTGAACCATTTTTATTGTAAAGATGACCAGAAGCTTCATCATGAATATTCAATAATTTTTTTTATTAAATATATGATCAGTCAATGATAAAAGTTTCAGGTCAAATGGCACAGTGGTGTTTTGAAGATATAATTTTATGTTCTAATTTTTCCTCAAGTAAAAGGGGAAGTCATATATACATCAATGTTCACTTAATTCCCCCAAAAATCAACAACATTTTGGCAAGCGACCTTCTTCAAGTAGAAAAACTGGAATACAATCACATTCCTACTTTTAAAATAAGTCATTAAAATTTGATAGTTATATTGTTAAAGTGACTTAATGGGTTAGGGTGTTTAGCACCACTTTCAACAATATTTCATTTATATCGTGACGATCAGTTTCATTGGAGGAAACAGAAGTACCAAGGGAAAACCACTGACCTGCTTTATCACATAATGTATCGAATACACCTCACCATGAACAGGGTTCAAACTCAGAATGTTAGTGGTGATAGACACTGATTGCACAACTACGATGCGATCACGACCACCCCGTTTTGTTGAAGTGACTTAATGTAAATGCAGGAATGTGATTGAATTGGAATATTTTCGCCTTGGTATAATGCTGCTGTTGGCTAAAACATTGCTGTATTTATGAGAATGCTATGCTGCATAATAGACTTTAATCAAATAGGAATCACATATTATGAAAACCACATGCAAATCACTCCTACAAATTTTGATTCAAATGCCTCACAAGATTCGATAACGAACATTTATTTTTATATTTCAGTAAACCACAATATATTTTCATGTATACGTGTAAGTATGTATATAAATTTGCATAATTGTTAAAATTTGCTTCATCAAAATATTTACAGAAAACCCTAAAACATATGATTCACAATTCATTCATGTCTTGTCAAATGTGATTCCATTCCTACTTAAAATAACCCTGAACTAGTATTTGGTAGAAATAATTTCTAAATTTAGTAATGGCAGCCATCTTGGATAGACTAGAGGGCTGAGATGCTACATGTATATATTTTCAAAGGGAACCATCACCGACAAACCAGGTCATGACTTGTTTAAATCAACCAAGCTGTAAAGACATGCCGGGTGATCCAAAAATTATTTCATTAAAATTTAACATTTTAATACGCTTGGCTTTGGATTAGTAAAACTCAAAATATGACGGGAAAAAAATCAATTACAGAGTATTTAACAAATCATTACCATGAAGAAATCGATCGGATTTAAATATGACCCAAACAGACCTATATTATAATGAAAAAAATTACATATTTCAAACAATTAATTAGGATTATGGGAAACGGATCAGCCCACCATTTGACTTGCCAACTTCAAATAAAATCGATCCACTGCTTTCTAAGGAAAAATATTAAAATTTGAAAAGTTAATGGTTGAAAAATGATGGACAACGTGATGACAGTTGTTTACATGATTTAATTCATGTTGCTTTAGAAATTCTAAGGAAATAATGAATGTTTCGACTGAGAATCTGAAATATTTACATCATGTATTTGGACGTGAAATTCAATGTTCATGAATAATAGTTTTTGTGAGGATAATCTTCTTTCAATTCATTCCTTACATTTCTTCCAGCCATCAACAACAACAATGCTGATATCAAAGTAAAAATGATGCAAATGACGAAAAATCCATACCCCCACGACAAGTAATTCTGATCTGGTCTTGGCATCCATCCACGATCTTCTTTCTTTACTCCAAACAGAATCATTTCAATTAAGCCAAATAAAACTGGAAAAAAAATTCAATGAAATTAAAAAAAATTAATATGCTGGTACAAAATATTTTGATTGAAGGATATAGGGTTAGGGTGTTTAATGCTACTTTCAACAATATTTCAGTTATATCGTGACATGTCAGTTTTATTGGTGGAGGAAACCAGAGTACCCAGAGAAAACCACTGACCTGGCACAAGTAACTGACAAACTTTATCACATACTGTTGTATAGAGTACCGTACACTTGCCATGAGTAGGTTTGAACTCACAACTTTAGTGGTGACAGTGTGGGAAACTAAAGGACTGGGAGCAATAAGGGCCAAAATCGGCCCCACCTCAGATGTCGATAAAATTTTCTCCAAAATGTATTTACAATATGTACTTTTCAGAAATAAATAGTTAGTTAATATGTGTATCTAATTCATCACAGCGGATCGACAAATTCAGGTAATGAAAAGCAGTGAACGTCATTTTGTTCATTATATACAGAACGTACGTATCATTGTATTATAATGCATATCTATAAAAAAAAACAAAAATAAAGCATAATAAAACTCAATAAACAAAGCATAAATTTGACTTAATATGCAATGTGGATTGATTTCAGGAATAAAAACATGTTCCGAAGCTGTATTATGAAATTAAAGTGAACGAATAGTAATGTCGCAACGTCACCCATTTTCGACGGTCTCCTGTTTTCGACGGTTTGTTTCACGTGATAAAATCTCTCATTATTTTGATCGCTTCATTTGTCAGAGGTTATATTATGATGCTGAAATTGCATGAATGATCTCATGAAATCTGATCTGAAAATGTCATCTTTAAATGTAAGAACTACGTACCACATCTATTATTTCACGTTCAAATTGTAGTTTTTCGTAATTCATTTTTTCGTCACTTTAACAAAGCTTTAATCATTTAAAAAATATATCTCATACAGACCAATTTTGGATTCATCGTCTGCTATGACATTGATAATGTACATATTGAGGTCAATAGGGGCGGATCCAGGATTTCAAGTTAGGGGGGTGCACTTAAAAAATTGCGCCGAGCGGAGGGAGGTGCGAAAATTGTTGGGGTATTTCGTGTGAAAAATCCCTCCCCCCTGGATCCGCCCCTGGGACATCAATTCAGAAACTTATTAACATTGATCGTCGAAAACTGGTCGAAATTTTAGTATTAATCTTAAAGAAGTAATAGATAGATTTATTTGGACAATAGAACTTGGTCATATTTTAAATTTTTTTAAACACTTTTTTAACCGTACTTTATTCTTAACGACAACCAATGCGATGATATATTCCACATCTATTATTTCACGTTCAAATTGTAGTTTTTCGTAATTCATTTTTTGTCACTTTAACAAAGCTTTAATCATTTAAAAAATATATCTCATACAGACCAATTTTGGATTCATCGTCTGCTATGACATTGATAATGTACATATAGAGGTCAATAGGGGCGGATCCAGGATTTCAAGTTAGGGGGCGCACTTAAAAAAATTGCGCCGAGCGGAGGGAGGTGCGAAAATTGTTGGGGTATTTCGTGTGAAAAATCCCTCCCCCCTGGGACATCAATTCAGAAACTTATTAACATTGATCGTCGAAAACTGGTCGAAATTTTAGTATTAATCTTAAAGAAGTAATAGATAGATTTAATTGGACAATAGAACTTGGTCATATTTGAAATTTTTTTAAACACTTTTTTAACCGTACTTTATTCTTAACGACAACCAATGCGATGATATATTCCAGTACATTTTTACGGACAACCATCACAAATCTATAGAAAAAAAAATGCCAAGGTGCGGGTTGAGAGAAGTCCAATATTTAAAGATCGCTTTTTTTATAATATGGAAATATTTTGGGAAATGGTGTGAAACAAAATGTTTAATGTGTAACGATTTTAGCTAGGACCCTATGACAATTATTATTTTTTTTATAAACTGATAACAAGCCTTGGAATCAGATATCCCATAGAAAGTGGTTGTCGATAGATAATTGTTTTACAATCAAGTATTTCATATATATTTATGATGAGAACAAGTTTACAACCATATGATTAATCGTGTAGGTAAAATGTGTGTCGCTACCATGAGTCTATGTATGATTGTTTTGATTGTCACTAGAAAGATATTATTTTGCTTTGTGACAAACCAACAACAACACTCCTAATAAACTGTTGCTATCAGAATTGTCTGGTGTCCCTTTCACATAAAGTCGGCGTTTTCCTAGAGGAAGCCATTTGTTATTTTATTTATGTCAAATTCGCAGTCATGTTAGGATTCTAATAATAATAGGATAGTATACATTATTATACAGCTATAATTTTAATCCAATAAAAAACAATATGGTTGTGATCGTCTTCCATAATTAGAATCGTCAAAATGAAATACAATCGAATTAATATCAAATGGTGACTTGTTTCAACCTCATTTAAAATATACCTTGACACTCTGTAATACTTGTACTCGTACATCACGTTCACGATCTTTTATTACAACACTGTTTCACTCAAGTGTACATTTTGTTCCTGTTCTAGTTAAAGGACTTTATCAAACAAAATTATACAGTTTACATGTAATGCAGTAAATACGTATTTAATCCACAGAAGAATATTTCTATTTTCCACACCTTGTGGTGTGGGGTCGCTATTGTGCATGCGAAATATTAATTGCAAACCCCATTGACTGGCTATTTGCTGCCTGTCTAGAATATTTTATTTTTTTCTCGGTCGACAGTTCAGAAGCTAGAAAACAATATGATGAATAGTGTCTGTCAATCATGCAAACAATAACTTATGCACATGACAGAAAGCATTTTCAATGCACTACATACACAAACTTTTGATCCATCATTTGTCCATTGGAGGTTGATTTAAGAGAATGGAACTGATAGAAGTTAAAAGTTTAATTTGGGTGCAAAAGGGGAAACTTTATATAATTTATGAAAATGTGATGTGAATTCAGTGGCCAACCATCCCAGTCTGGTGGCAAAAAAAAAAGGTATTGTTCTGATATGCCTAACGTTGTGTCTGCAAATTCCATCCAATGAACCCCAACAAAAAACCTACTTTCAGCAAACCAATTATAAACAGTGATAATCATAAATTCCATCAATATCAATAAAACAATTACCTTTCATCTTAACTGAACTTGAACCGTCGTGGTCGTATGGTAGTTGAATTTACAACTACCTGTGCAATCATTGCCTGTCACCACTTAAGTTGTGAGTTTGAACCCCATTCATGGCGAGGTGTACTCGATAAAACATTATGTGATAAAGCTTGTCAGTGACTTGCGACAGGTCTGTGGATTTCTCTGGGTACTCCAATTTCCGCCACAAAAGTAGTAACTGAAATATTTTTGAAAGTGGTGTTAAACACCTAACCTCCAATGGACAAATGATGGATCAAACGTTTGTGTATGTAGTCCATAACATAAAACACCTTTGGGTCATAATGTGAGAGCTATCTGTTGGATTGTGCCCAAAAAATATCTACTCCTTTTGGATCAAACTATTTTTCTTCATTTTAGAAGTAGCATCGATAGACCATTAAACCAGTTACCTCCGTATCCCTGTAGTAATAACTATTTCAGTATCCCGGAAGAAAATATATAATCAATAATTGGGGGCTTATGAAAAAAAAAATATTTTGGATGAAGTGGTGTTTATTTTATTTCTATCTTACATTTGTATATAACTGTTACGTGCCGACATACCATCGTTTTTTACGGCAAAGATTGCTTCTCAAATATCAAAACGTCATCTAAGCGCTTGGAATATTTGAACATTTTTCCGTCATTTTTCAAGAAATTTAACACCTCGTGAAACCCAAAAAATACTTTAACAGTATTTGTGTTTTATTTATTTTAATAATCTGGTAAAATATTTTTCTGGTGCACGACTGCGGAGGTGCTTAATTTCTTCGAAAACCGTCCAAATATCGCGGGCAAAATTCCACGAAATACAGAAAACAAATAACGCTCATGACGTCACAAACGTATCGATTTTGTTGGAAACAAGTTTTAACATCAAAAGTATGATCTCGTCTATAATATAAAACAAATCAAATTTTAATCAAGTATGTTCTGAGATAATGATTCATTAAATATGGGGCCATATATGGCACTTATATAGTCCCCAGTTCTTTTTATGGCATTGACGCCGGATTACATGCACTGAGTTTTTCTCTTGGTTTTAATGTACACAAACTGTATTTAAAATAAATACAATTATTTTCAGAAACATAAGTTATTTACTGATGAATTTCATTACTTGAAATGAATCATAAAATGTACAGATTGTGTATATAATGGTCTCATATATACAATCAGAAGAGTGAAAATATTGATTTTAAGGGTCTGGCTGAGGTTATAAATAAATTAATATTTAACAACCTCCACAATCCTCCACCAACAAAATATTTTGATATAATCATTAATCCTCTATACTCAAAACAACTGCTCAATTTGGTGTTGGTGGAAGACTGTGGAGGTATATAAAATAGCTAAAATGTACATTAAATATGTCGTTTATAGTCCATTTTTAGCATTATCCGTCTAATTATGATGTCATTATGACGTCATAACGCACCCAATTTCACGGAAAGTTATATTTTTTTTAAATTTGTTTATATAACAATTAAATTAGTAAATTGTTTTTATTCTATGTCAAACATTATTTTTTAATATAATGTGGGGCCAATTTTGCACCTTAACGCCGCTCCCTCTTTGTGGTATCATAGAATAATTTCTATTTTACCAGCTTGATTTTACATAGACATTGTCTATAGGTCTACCGGTAATTTCACACACTCTGGTGATAGGCACTGATTGCATAGGTAGCTGTAAATCCAACTTGAACTACCATACGATCATGACGATATGACTGCCCCCTATGAGTGTGGATACAATAAAAAGTTTCCTATAAAATTAAAATAGATGTTGATAATTATGATGGTAACAAACCCAGTATAAATGGTGGTTTGAAATATCTTAAATATTGTATTAAAATAGAATATACAATGTATTTAATTATACAAAAAATGTTTGCCATTTGAAACTGTCCTTAAAGAATGACATTTTAATGTAGTGTTGCAAAATACTATTTATCTACAAATTACAGTATTACAGTGAAACCTGTCTAAACCAAACCCCGAGTAAACCCACAACCTGTCTAAACCAAACCCAGAGTAAACCCACAACCTGTCTAAACCAAACCCAGTGTAAACCCACAACCTGTCTAAACCAAACCCTTAGTAAACCCACAACCTGTCTAAACCAAACCTTGAGTAAACCCACAACCTGTCTAAACCAAACCCAGAGTAAACCCACAACCTGTCTAAACAAAACCCAGAGTAAACCCACAACCTGTCTAAACCAAACCCCGAGTAAACCCACAACCTGTCTAAACCAAACCCTGAGTAAACCCACAACCTGTCTAAACCAAACCCAGAGTAAACCCACAACCTGTCTAAACCAAACCCCGAGTAAACCCACAACATGTCTAAACCCACAACCTGTCTAAACCAAACCCCGAGTAAACCCACAACCTGTCTAAACCAAACCTTGAGTAAACCCACAACCTGTCTAAACCAAACCCTGAGTAAACCCACATCCTGTCTAAACCAAACCCCGAGTAAACCCACAACCTGTCTAAACCAAACCCTGAGTTAACTCACAACCTGTCTAAACCAAACCCTGAGTAAACCCACAACCTGTCTAAACCAAACCCTGAATAAACCCACAACCTGTCTAAACCAAACCTTGAGTAAACCCACAACCTGTCTAAACCAAACCCGAGTAAACCCACAACGTCAACCTGTCTAAACCAAACCCTGAGTAAACCCACAACCTGTCTAAACCAAACCCTGAATAAACCCACAACCTGTCTAAACCAAACCCAGAGTAAACCCACAACCTGTCTAAACCAAACCCTTAGTAAACCCACAACCTGTCTAAACCAAACCCCGAGTAAACCCACCACCTGTCTAAACCAAACCCCGAGTAAACCCACAACCTGTCTAAACCAAACCCTGAGTAAACTCACAACCTGTCTAAACCAAACCCTGAGTAAACCCACAACCTGTCTAAACCAAACCCTGAATAAACCCACAACCTGTCTAAACCAAACCTTGAGTAAACCCACAACCTGTCTAAACCAAACCCCGAGTAAACCCACAACGTCAACCTGTCTAAACCAAACCCTGAGTAAACCCACAACCTGTCTAAACCAAACCCTGAATAAACCCACAACCTGTCTAAACCAAACCCAGAGTAAACCCACAACCTGTCTAAACCAAACCCTTAGTAAACCCACAACCTGTCTAAACCAAACCCAGAGTAAACCCACAACCTGTCTAAACCAAACCCAGAGTAAACACACAACCTGTCTAAACCAAACCGTGAGTAAACCCAAAACCTGTCTAAACCAAACCCAGAGTAAACCCACAACCTGTCTAAACCAAACCCCGAGTAAACCCACAACCTGTCTAAACCAAACCCCGAGTAAACCCACAACCTGTCTAAACCAAACCCTGAGTAAACCCACAACCTGTCTAAACCAAACCCCGAGTAAACCCACAACCTGTCTAAACCAAACTCTGAGTAAACCCACAACCTGTCTAAACCAAACCCGGAGTAAACCCAAAACCTGTCTAAACCAAACCCTGAGTAAACCCACAACCTGTCTAAACCAATCCCTGAGTAAACCCACAACCTGCCTAAACCAAACCCTGAGTAAAACCACAACCTGTCTAAACCAAACCCAGAGTAAACCCACAACCTGTCTAAACCCACAACCTGTCTAAACCAAACCCCGAGTAAACCCACAACCTGTCTAAACCAAACCCCAAGTAAACCCACAACCTGTCTAAACCAAACCCCGAGTAAACCCACAACCTGTCTAAACCAAACCCTGAGTAAACCCACAACCTTTCTAAACCAAACCCCAAGTAAACCCACAACCTGTCTAAACCAAACCTTGAGTAAACCCACAACCTGTCTAAACCAAACCCTGAGTAAACTCACAACCTGTCTAAACCAAACCCTGAGTAAACCCACAACCTGTCTAAACCAAACCCGGAGTAAACCCAAAACCTGTCTAAACCAAACCCTGAGTAAACCCACAACCTGTCTAAACCAATCCCTGAGTAAACCCACAACCTGCCTAAGCCAAACCCTGAGTAAACCCACAACCTGCCTAAACCAGACAGACTTTACAGTTCCATCTACTGAACCCTGAGTAAACCAGACAACGTGCTTAAACCAGACAGACTGTACAGTCACATCTACTGAACCCTGAGTAAACCAACAACCTGCTTAAACCAGACAGACTTTACAGTCCCATCTACTAAATGTCTATATAATTTGAACCTGTGTAAGCAAAACACCTGTCTAAACTGAACAAATTCTTTTTTGTGTCTATCTCCACTTGTTTTTACAATAACTTTTCAGATTCTTTAATCTTATTGCCATCTGGATCATATTGTGTTTCAACTGGTTGCAGATACATTGTATGTTTCCACTTACGATCTTGAGATTCTCTGTTTCCTTTACGAATCTTTTAAAAGGATCAAATTTTTCCCAAAATCACCAGAAGAAGAAAAAAAGCTTTTACATACAAGTACTTACCAACAAACAAAAAGACAAAGCCGATTCCCATTAAGACAACTTCTTTAAGATATTGTGGGATGAAGTTAAGGATCATTAGTATCAGGATAAATGTGGCGATCGTGTGGAACAGGAGACAGACTGAGACCATCACCTGACATACTATAAACCATGCTGAAAATATAACAAAATATCTTGTTAAAATTTTCAATTTTCAAAACATCTTGACTTGATACAGTACTCTCTAGTGCAGAATTAGTTACATGTGTATAATGATAATCTTAATGTTGGTTTCACACAGAAGCCGTTTTCGAAACGATTCAGCTGAAATGTTTCAGAAAACAACCAGTGTTCAAAGGTCAAAACTCAAAACATTTTGATAATATGTCTCATGTTCACACACAAAAGTTAAAAATGAAACAAAACATTGTTTAATTGTGATTTGTTGATGCTTTGCATTCACATGACACTGTAATGCGTTTCAGAAGTTGAATTGCTTGGAAACTAATGTTTTTTACGTCACACTGACTGATAATTTCTGTAGCAGTCAGTTCCTTGATACTGATAATATCACTTGGGAGATTGAAGGCTTAGGTGAAGAATTAACACCACTTTCAACAATATTTCAGCTATATCGTGGCGAAACCAGAGTACCCGGATAAAACCACAGACATGTCACATAATGTTGCATCGAGTACACCTCATCATGAGCGGGGTTCACTCACAACTATAGTAAATCCAACTACCCAATGTACGATCACGACAGTCCCTTCGAGATCAAAAGAAAAATGTCTGAATTACTTATAAAAGTAATTGTTGCCACCCATGTTCAGTGCTCCCACTACTTTGAAATCAGAGGGAGAAGTGACTTCTCTCTCAGGTGCTGACAAAAGAGAAGTGAGAGACAAAAGGGAGAAGTGGTGAGAGTACAGGGAGAAGTCAAAATATTTCTATAATTGTACCACTTTTCACATTCGCGGGGCATTATAGCAGCATTCGTACGTTATAATGTACTTGTTATGCATTAAGGTATATTCAGTAGTTGTTTAATTCCTTGTTTTTGTTAGCATATCATCTCTCTGATTTACATACATTGTATGTCCTTGTATTTGTTTTTTGTTTGTTAGACATGTGAGGTATACCGTATACATACTGTGTTGTGTAACTGTCTAACTAACCACGGTTACTGTTATTTATGAGATTCAGGTTATTTTTAGTTGCTAAAAGATTTGATTTATTTATTTATTGTGTTTAACGCAACTTTCAGCTATATCAAGGTGACCACTGGCAGTATTAGTGGTGGGAGAAGCCAGAGAGAACCACCGATCATGGGCAAGCAACTGGTAAACATTATCTCTTGCGGCTGCGAGTCGAGTGGACCCTTTTTGTAATTTACAAAGCCGGGTGCGAACCCACGCCATATTGGTGATAGGCTTGTATGAGTTGTTAGGTAATCCAACTACCTAACCCATTGAGCGACCTGGGCCCTTTTGTTAAAAGAACATTAACTGTGCATAAACCGATGGAAAACTCTTTACATGTAGTTGTATAAGCTTTCTAACTACAAGGGTTGTTTTAATTCTAATTGGTATTCCCCCATAACTATAGAATTATCATCTCTATAGTATACGGTATTACCTGTACACCCAGGTATGAAAGAATAAAAACACTTCCGGTTTAAAAAAACAACAATAATAATTGGATTCGTGAGTCAGTCTTTACATGTTAATACATAACTAACAGAATATTACAATAGAAAAACTTATAATATTGTCTTACGAGGTGATAGCCATTCCCAGATTGGTCTGTATTGGTTGGAGAAGATGTACCAACATCCAAGATATCGTTTTCCGTTATAATCCTTCCAAAATGTGTAATCATTGAAGCAAAATTCCCACAGTCCAGCTTTCACAAATCTGTTTTCAGACTTGGAAAATGATTCTACCCAGTAAGGACTGGCGAAAGCTCCAACCATAAAAGTTACCGCCGCAATAGCGAAAATTAACGCGATCATCGACTTCTTCTCAGCCATTTTATGGCATTACCTGTATATGGACTGGTATTTGTATTTTTGAAACTCCAAAGCGAGAACAGTATAAACAAACAGGAAACCAGTTTACACTACCTGTGTTTGGACGAGTCCATAATATTGTAGGGGTTTATTTTGCTTACCCTGTGAAGCAGTTCCACTATTCATTTTGGGAATCTTACCTGTAAAATGATTTTGAATGAGTCCTCAATTCTCATTTCAAGTGACAAATTTTAAAATGGCGACCAGAGGAAATTGGTTGCTTATTATAGGACTCATATTTTGTAGTAGCGCTCTCCTTTTTCTGGTCATTGGATTTTCAACTCCACATTGGCTGGAACTAGACACTAATTACAGGACAAACAGTGGGTTTGAGAAAATAGGGTTGTGGGAAGCGTGTTTCAATAATTTTGCTTACTACAAGGACTACACAGGGAAGATTTACAACGGATGTTGGTGGATATTCTCCTATGAGTACCGTCCAATATGGAGTTATATCAACCCACGTAAGTCTAAATATATTAGTTTTAGTTTCTTACCTTTGTTTTGTTTATTATTTACCTTTAGATTACATGTTGATTGTTTACATGTAAGACACTTCCGGTATTTATAAGGAATGTAGGACAGAAAGTCACAGTTTAAATTTTGCATTTTGACAAAACATATAGGACAAAAAGTCACAACATATAATTTTGCATTATTTTTTGTGGCGTTCGTGTTCAATTCTGTTTATTTGTTTTGTCCTTGTTGCTTCTATTGTCTCTTTTTGTGTAATCTCTGTATCACCATGTTTTTTTACCTATGATTTTCTGTATTATCACTTTGGCTTGTTGCTTCCCTATTTGTTTGCAGATGTCCTATTGTAAATAATTACACCTTTTTACATACACTGTAATCAAAGGGTTCTTTTTATTATACATATGCTTTTACTTTCAATACTTCGTTCATCACATTAATGAATGACATATTGAAAGGAAAGGCAAATGGATAGTTAGAAGACACAGGCACTTGTTTCTGGTAATTTTATTTTACCTAGATACTATATATATATATAGTATCTAGGTAAAAAAAAATTACCAGAAACAAGTGCCTGTGTTAGAAGACACTTTATTTTATAAATATTTACACAATGACTTGTAAGTCCAACACAAAAAAACAGTTTTTACAGTTTGACACAAAGAAATAAGAATACAACTTTTATTGTTCTTCATCCTGAAGTAACGAGGAGGTTTTGAATAGCGAGTACTTGAGAAATCACATATATCACACAGCAAGTTGATAGCTTAAACTGTAATAAAGTTTAAAAAAGCAAAAAGAACCAGATACTATATCACGGTCTGTTTTAAGGACAATGCATAGCAAAATTATGCATACATGTATCAGTGTATACATATTGTGACTTTCTGTCCTACCTACATACCGTACATGAATCTAGGTGTATACATATTGTGACTTTTTGTCCGCCAGGGTAAAAAAATATAGATTGTGACTTTTTGTGCTGTGACTTTCTGTCCGTTTACCTTTATAAGTTGGTACCACAGGCACTAGACGTTGTGTCAATATGAATAATGGACATTATTTTCTGCCCATTGATTATGTTATATTCATATTGACACGTTTAGTGCCTGTGTTGGTACCTTTAATTTTTTGTTCTAAGTGTAACCATGACTGTCAACCAGTTTACGCTTGTCTCTCTCAGAGATGCAGCTAACCGTCGGACCTAGGGGGCAGACTTTTAGAGGGTCCGGCAAATGACGTCTTTGTGTCAGACCTAATGACCGGCAAACATTTTTGCTGCTTGGGGCTGTCAAAAATACAATTTCTGTCGGTCCTGGTTACCTCTTAGACCCCTAAGCGAAGGATCTTTGATTATCGTTAATAAAGTCAAAAGTCGTAAGCAAATCGGTAAAAATTTCTGTTCCTTTCTGTTTATGCTAAATTTCGGGAACCAGTTCCCATTCCGGATTTTATTTCGTATCCTATCGGTAATCGTTGTAAATTGTAATTTGATCATTTCCGTTATGGCTGCATGGCCTATTAAGTTTACGGAGGGGTCTAAATCTGGAAAAAAGCACCCACTACCTATTGGTTTATCTACAGAGAATAAAAAAGCCAAAGGGTCGGCATATGAAAAGGAAATGCGACCAGGGCGGTCCTTTAATCGAAAATGGAAGGACAAAATGAACAAACAAATGACGACTTGATATCAAAATACTCATTAGAGGAATAATAAAATCTTACTAATATGAAGTATTGATTATTTGATGTTGCAGGGCTATCTAAATTGAATGTGGTCTCAGTCACTAACCCCCCTTTGGCAATATCCTTAATCTGATTCTGGTCGTAGTAGTCGTTAGCTGTGTCATGAGTTTGGTACTGCTTTTGACAACTATTTTACCTGTTTTGTTCAAGTATTGTTATAAATACTGTTATAGACTATAGTGGCAGCCGGAAACTTTGAGCCGTAATGAAAGGGAGAGGTTTGGCGCTTTAAAATCTGATTCAACCCACCATTTCTTTAGAAATGCCTGTATCAAGTCAGGGTCATTACAGTTTTCACAGTTTTCCGGTTGTTGACTGATTTTGTCTGTTTATATACTTATGAGTTTTGACTTTCCCTTTGTAAGATTGTTCGGAGTTCGGTAATTTTGCTATTACCCTTATTTAAGATTGTCCCTTTAATCATACTGTATTGAAAGTGAAATATTAAAAAATTTCTAAAAAAAAAGGTAGGTCTGGCAAAAAGTTGATAGGTCTGGCAAAACTCTCTTACTTGCAGGACCCAATGTCTGACAGGAATTTTTTTTATCTGCAACTCTGCTCTCTGTGTACCAGTGTCTATGATGGTGAAGGTAAGGACATCCTCTGCTGGCTGAATGTTGTGTATACTGTCATCAGCAATAGAACTAGTAAGAAAAAAAACCAACATATTATGGTATTCTGGTCTACAGAGACTTTTTAAAATATTTGATAACAATACAGGAATTCACAATATGCTTAAATATAAGCATAATACATTTAACAGAAATTTATTAAAGTTTATACAAAAGCCTTTTATAAAAATAAATGGTATGTTAAAAGAAATAAACTTCTACTTCTAGATGAAAACGGCAAATTGTGAACCTATCTAAACTCAAATGCAATTTTGGATTCAAAAATTATCTTCATATTTTATTAGATTTCAATCAAAGAAAATCTTTCACCAAATTTAGAATCAGTAACCATAAAATTAAAGATTGAAACTGGCAGATATTCAAAACCTATAACACCTTTAGAGAACCGCATTTGCGAAAAAATGTTTTTCAGATGAAATAGAATCTGAAGAACACCTTCTATTAAAATTAGTTCTAATAATAAAACCCTAAATGCTCGCTTACTCGCAAGGGTTATAACGGGATGCCATTACACGTAATGGAGCAGCCGCCGAGATTTTTTGCGCTCGCTTACAGAGCTACTGACGCCTGCATTTATCAATAATAAGACATAACCTTTCCTTTTGTCCATTATTATAACAAGTTTTTATCACCTACCAGTATTTTAGAATGTAATTCCCACAAAATAAAAATCCTTCTCTCTGAACATTTTGAATTTCGTCATTTCCGGCCTCACTATTTGGATGTCGATACCATATTTGGCGATTGAGGCGTGAATGTTTACATCAGCGTGTAGTAAGAAATACCATATTTCTATGTATCACTGTATGACATATATACAATAAATACAATCAAGCAGTAGTTTCTATCCATGCCGGGTTTCTGACATGATATAAGTTAGAAGGTAAGTCACTCTTCTTTGTTTACATTGGGATACTTGTTGTATATTCATCTTAAATTTAGTGAATAAAAAAGGCCTACCTGTCTGGAAATTGGCTTATTCCTTCTCTGTATATCCTTCTCTGTATATATTATTCTCCCTGAAAACACACATCAATATTTATTTACAGCAGCTGACAACTCTCCATGGAGCATTTTCCACTAGCATTTTGCGATTTTCAGACGACATTTTTGAAAACTCGAATTAAAGCTACGGAAGTGTGTTTATTAGCGACATCTGCTGGTCATTTGAAATATTGACGATACGGTAAAACGCGAGAGTTCCGGGTAAAAAGTTCGGGAATTTTTTGGCGCAAAATTTAATTTTACCCGGAACTCTCGCGTTTTACCGTATCGTCAATATTTCAAATGACCAGCAGATGTCGCTAATAAACACACTTCCGTAGCTTTAATTCGAGTTTTCAAAAATGTCGTCTGAAAATCGCAAAATGCTAGTGGAAAATGCTCCATGGAGAGTTGTCAGCTGCTGTAAATAAATATTGATGTGTGTTTTCAGGGAGAATAATATATACAGAGAAGGAATAAGCCAATTTCCAGACAGGTAGGCCTTTTTTATTCACTAAATTTAAGATGAATACACAACAAGTACCCTAATGTAAACAAAGAAGAGTGACTTACCTTCTAACTTATATCATGTCAGAAACCCGGCATGGATAGAAACTACTGCTTGATTGTATATATTGTATATATGTCATACAGTGATACATAGAAAGTTGCAAAATGTTGTTTATATGAAAAAAGTCGATGTTAAAAAAAAGGGGGGGGGGGGGGGCAACATCTTAAAAAAAAAAAATAATAAAATAAAGGGAGCAACATAGGGTCCTGTCCACAAGTACCTGTGACTATATCTAGCCATGCTTAAAATAATCAATAATCTTGCCGATAAAAGTTCAGTGTCTGCATATAAATGATGCACATTGTACATTGTCCATGAGGAGGACTTTAATTTCATTTTGTTTAATCATTTCCAGTCTAAATGTCCTTTAGGCACCGACCCTTGATGACCTCTGTATATGAATGGTTTATTTCTATTTCGGTGTTCAGAATAACTTGTTAAATATCTACAAATGATATACATGTATACAGGTATTTAGTTTTTTGGGTTTTTTTTTTTTGTAATTGTCCAGTGGACTCTTCCAAATACTAGACTCATCAGAGACATAGATATGTTTAGTACTTAGTACTTACAGGTATGTACCAATCTAATTAAGTTTTTTGCTTATTTTGTCTATATGAATGTAATTTATAGAAGTACCTGGTTAATGTTCTTTTATATTGCATAAAAAACAAAGCAATTATCAGATTGTAAGTTTTTATTATTTCATCATCATGTAACAATATAATTTAACAATACTCAGCACATAATTAATATAAGCACTAATTATATTTCAATTCTTTACTATAAACCATTAAGTTTATCAGTATATAAACACATCATTATACAAAAGAATTATGACTTATATAAGATACAGGTACATTCGCAATGCTATACATATAGCATACAAACACAATAGAGTTATGACTCGCCAACACTGTCCTGGGATGTTGGTACCGCAGCAGTTGCGTAAATGTTGCTAACACTTCTTAGAAAGTCAGAAGTCTTGATGGTCTTGGCTTCATATTTGTCCCACAACTCTGCCAATCTGCCCTGAGATTTCTTGAAGGTGACCCTTTGGTATCTACGCAACGAGTGCTCTTCAACTAGACGGACAGTTACCCCGACGGATCTGGCTTCTTTCATAAGTGCTGGAACCAACTTATAAAAGTGCAGGTTTGACCCACCATTAAGCGGCGATGCCAACCTGAAATGTAAAAATGAGTTATTATCAGTGCCTGAATTTGGCTGGCCCGAAAAAAAAAATTTTGGGCCAGTAAAAAATTAGAGTCACTGGTCCAAATGGCATAAGGCCAAAAAAAAAATATGTGTGTTTACAGTCACCCGACCCACCCTATTTTTCAGCCGCCGACCCTAACCTTTTTTATCGGCAATTATTCGACACTAATTTTTGCTAGCGACCCTATCAATTTTTACATAGAATTCAGATAACCATTTTTGTGGTTTAATCAGCAGCAATGTTTTATTTATTCAACCGCTAGCTTTTTGTCGAAATTGAGAGCAAAGAAGGTAGAAAAACTGTGTAACTCGTCATAAAACAATTTCAACAAATGACGGCTTACCGGAAATTTCGAATATGAAATACCGGAATCGGATTCCGGAACCGGGAACGACTATTTCCGGTTTTACCGATAGTTATAAAAAAAAATAATAATAATAATGCCGACCGACCGACCCTAGATTTTTAATGGTGGCCCAAACAATTTGTGACATTTTTTTTATGAAAAAAAGACATCAGATATCAATATATAAACAGTTTTCAGATTAATGGTTTTTTATCAATAACATTAAAATTCATTCTTTCACTAGTCTCATGAGGGTTGGGGGGCTCTTCAAGGTAATTTTGGTAGGTACAGGTGTGCAGCTGAAATTGCAAAAACACCCCAATGCATATATTGCTATCAAATGAAACCTGAATTTATTTGTTATAACCTTTTTGACAACCTTGACGCCATTGGCTAGGGTGGTCTTAAGAACCGATGCTAGTCCATCGGATGGGGACAATAAAAGGCTGGTTTGTATAAGGGGAGATCAATGCCATGATCACATTTAAGACATCCGGAAAAGAGTAGACGTATGCCACTACAAGGACCGCTCTTGCACTCCCCAGAGTGAAGAGAGACATCACTTGTTTCAATTCACTATGAAGAAGTGATTTTAAAGTCAAATAATTTCTCAGTTCGGGGTAATGTTAGTTGGTTATTCATTCCAAATAAGTATCTCACTTTGTTGAAATAACAAACGGTGCTGTCATTTTCTGTTATATAAACAACTGTTAACTTTTCCTGTTATTTTTTAATTTGTAAACAAAAGTTCAGGTTCCAAAAAAGAAAACCACTCCCAATTGTCATTGAAATGTAGCCGTGTACATGAACTATGAAAAGTTTAAAAGAAGTGACAGGACAGATCGTTTCCGTAGTTTGACAACTGTCAATGATTTTCTCTCCGTTGTTGGGGAAAAGTTTTTCAATGATTACCTAAGGATTGACACAAAAAGGTTTCCGATTTCTGTAAAATGAAATTCGTACATGTACATTTTGCAGCAGATTGAATGAATAAATTTCCGAACCGTGGAAGATACCAGATCGTAAACATTATAAGTTAACAGAATTCTCTTTATTGTTCACAACTTTCCACTTCGTCCGTGATTTTTAACAATTTTAATAATTAAATCATAAAGAAACAAAAAAACACGTTTCTTTTCTGAAATTTAGTGAATACTTGTGTATTACATGAAAACGTGTAGGAAACGTGTATTGATTGGCTCGATAAAAATACATAATTGGGGAGAACAGTAAATTACATTAGAAATGCCTGTACCAAGTCAGGGTCATTACGGTTTTCACAGTTTTCCGGTTGTTGACTGATTTTGTCTGTTTATATACTTATGAGTTTTGACTTTCCCTTTGTAAGATTGCTCGGAGTTCGGTAATTTTGTTATTACCCTTATTCATTGGCTACTTTCTTTCTTTCTTCAGGTATGACCCGCCGTTCTTTTATGTCGGCGCACTCCTACGTATTACGACAGGATAGTGGTAAAAAACATTATATACACCCGCACTCATTAAATACATTGTGCTGTATTTAAAAATGTGTGTATCCACCAGTGCGAGCAAAGATGTGTTTATATGTACATTGAATGTATTTGGATGTAGCACGAGCAAACCGTTTTCGACTAAAACAAAAGAGCTATCTACCGTTGAAGTTACAGTAAAATATGTCCGGTTTCGGTAAAACAACAATTTTTAACAGTCTTTTAGGCAATCACCCAAACGTTTTTTGTTAGGCCAGTGACTACCTAATTTGGAGCAGCTTTTGGTCGCCCGAATAAGATATTAGTCGCATTTGGCGACTGGGCGACCGTCCATTTCAGGCACTGATTATATTGATGTATAAAATTTGTTAAAGAGGCATTAGCTACGATTTTGATTAAAAAAAATGTTTTGGAAATTGGTAAATAGCTTTAAAATGATGAAATAAAGGTAAATATTTCAAATTAAACAGATAATAGTACCAAGCAAATAATTTGACCTCGCTTTCTCCGTATGCAACTGTATGTAATTAATAAGATGGCGTCCATTTCTTGATCGATCTCAAAACATTTATAAGTTACAGAAACACGTTTTATCAATCATATCTGATTGTTTTTATGGGTAACAAAAATTTACGATTTTGGCAGATAAAGTTGGTCAATTACTTGGTTGTTGGTTTTCAATTATAACCGAACTATTAGAGTGTTGAGAGTGGCGTATACGGTAAACCATTAAAAAATAAGATTAAAACGATATGAAATATTTTCGTATATACATTCATAAATGTGACGTACCTCAATATCAACTGATCCTTCTGTTGGTTCTGGTCCAGCATCTCTACACACGGAACATATGTATTCCTTTTTTTTTTTTTTTTTTTTTTTTTTTTAAGGGGTAATCAGAACATAATTATTTTAATATTTTTTTTAGACATTTTCAAAATATATACATAACAAACACAGACATTACACAACAGCACAGACAAAGACATTATTTGTACATACATTTTCAATACAAACATATGAAATGTTGTGTCCCCTTGTCTCCATGCAATAAACCAAATACATAGTTTATTTAAGAATATATGTCATCAGATTTTGATTTACCCCCTATATATAATTATATATACATGAGTTTCTAATATAAGTTTCTTATGTATAAATTATTTTCTTGCATGTGGACAAAAGTATAAATTAAGTTCAGACATATGTATTCCTGGTCATCTGTCCAGTTCCTGTATTCTAGTACTGTGACACAAGATCCAGCTTTGACAGGAGTCACATTCTAAGGCATGCTGTCTTGGTCTAACATCATTATAACATATTACACAAGGAAAAGACATAATGAAGTATTCAAAAAGAATGATCGCAATTTTTATTGAATTGATTTGAATTTAGACGGCGACTTTCTCAATGAGAAATTGCGCCCTTAAAAAAATTATTTGAGTTTTTGGTGATTCTCTTATTATTTACTTACTTTTTATGCCTTATTATTACATATTGTGAGATTTTAGAATAATTGAAATTTGTAAATGTTGAAGTTTATTTTAAATATTTAATTAAATGATTGACTTTAATATATAGTTTGTCATATTTATTATGTGAACCAAAAAATTTTAAATGCTGTCATTTATGAATTTAGCATACAAGTTGTTTAAATAGTGTGACAAATCCCAGTTTGATAGGTATAGTGTATCATAATGAGTTGGGCACTACACCTTTCTCTAGATACACATTAACCCTATTTTGGTGTTAATGAGGTACTTGACATCGATAGCATCTCCGCGCAAAAATTGCCAAAATTATAACTTTGTTAACATAGAAAAATAAATCAATAATTAATTAAATAAAGTAAATAATAATAATATGTATTTAGCCAATTGAAGTTGACTCTCTTTTATAAACTAAAGAATTTCTCAATCCGAGTTGTTTTTCTTGGCTTGGTTATTTAGATGCCCTCTTTTTATTAAAAGGCCAATTTATAGACAATAGAAAAAAATCATCAAAGACTGTTCCTAATCAACATAAAGATCGTTATATAATTGCCGCCAATCACGTTTTATGTAAATTGCTAATCACAAGTTAATTATGCCATAAATTAATCATTAATTAATTTCTTTGATCCTTACAAAAGAATCCGCTCACCAATAAGATTTAAATTTTACATCTTTTAACTAAAAATATTAATTTATATTAATATATAATTTTTATTTATTTATTCTTTTTTTATTTTAATTTTTTTGGGCCGATTTTAAACTCGGAAAGAAAAGATATTTTAATATGCATGTGTGATTTCCTGTTAAAAAGTCACTGTTTCGAATAGCTGGTATCTCATATTTTAACACTAGTCATGTCTCTCATTCTTGTATTTATAATTTATTTGATATTTTATTATGTTTATTATGTTTATTATGTTCTAATTTGGACCAATAAAATCGTGTATCTTATCTTGTAACAACTCTGTTCATATTACAATTAATGTTTAATGTTTAAATCATGAATACCGTATTTAAAATCTGTGCTTCAAAAAAATATTTTAAAATAATCACAGAAAACTACATACGTTCTCGCTTACACTGTTGGTAAAAATATCATCAAAATCGAACAAGAAATGACTTGGAATAAAATTGTGGCCAGAGGCGTAGCTGCATATACGCTGTCACGCAATGGCGTGTACATCTCATCAAAATCGAACAAGAAATGACTTGGAATAAAATTGTGGTCAGAGGCGTAGCTGCATATACGCTGTCACGCCATGGCGTGTACATCTCATCAAAATCGAACAAGAAATGACTTGGAATGAAATTGTGGTCAGAGGCGTAGCTGCATATACGCTGTCACGCCATGGCGTGTACATCTCATCAAAATCGAACAAGAAATGACTTGGAATGAAATTGTGGTCAGAGGCGTAGCTGCATATACGCTGTCACGCCATGGCGTGTACATCTCATCAAAATCGAACAAGAAATGACTTGGAATAAAATTGTGGTCAGAGGCGTAGCTGCATATACGCTGTCACGCCATGGCGTGTACATCTCATCAAAATCGAACAAGAAATGACTTGGAATAAAATTGTGGTCAGAGGCGTAGCTGCATATACGCTGTCACGCCATGGCGTGTACATCGGCAGGTTAAAAAAAGGAAATACATGTAAAATTAAAAAAGAAATGTATTGTTACTTTTAACAGTCTAATTAAATCAGTATAATTAATATATCGCTAATAAGACGTACTCGTAACTTTTGTATTGTAATTATGTGATGGACAAGTCGAGCGGACCCATTGCATACCTTCAAGATGTCAATATCCAGTTGTGGTCCATGCGTTAGAACGCTTACAAAGCAAGGCGATGGCAAAGCCGGACAGTTTCTTGCATCCATCATGCGGTTTCAGTTTATCATAGCTTTGGTAGTAGCGGAACATATTTTACATAGCACTCTTTATCTGTCAACATTCCTCCAAGATACCGATTACGACTAAGCAATCATTTTATTTGAAGAATCCAAGACCGGATTGAAATGCTAAGAGCTGAACGACAGGACGAATCGGTTCGGGATGAGTAGTATCAGTCTGCACTTATCTTAGCCAAATGGTTTGATATATCTGATAGTATGCACACGCGATGTGGTAGAGCCAATCACCCCGCGGAAACGCCAAAGCAGTAATGGCGAATTTCTTTGTACTATCCATTTTTGGACAATTTGATTATGAACTTGAACCACGCCTCCTTAAATCGGAAAACCGCTTCCATGCAAAGCATCTACTGCCCCGTGCTGTAGACAAATTAACTGATGATCATGTTGCTACAATATACGAGGCAGGGCCGGATTTCCCTATAGGCTTGGTAGGCTGAAGCCTAGGGCCTCAACATCTAGGGGGCCTCAGGTCAAGGTGTATAATATTTTTCGTCATTGTCATAGACCTTTCTTACACATGCTGCCATAAGCCTTCTGTAATTTTCCTTGCACTCCATTTCATAATAATAAGTCGACACTAGCATTGATTTCTATTTCTGTGTTATTTTTTTCCTTCCATAAAAGCGACGAGATAGATATGTTGAAAAAACAAGGTGTCGGACATCAAATTTGTTTCATGGTCGTGGCTAATTTTCTTTAGAAGAGGAATTTGAATTGCGGAATTTAAAGCATCCGTCATCATCCTTGGCTTAATTGAATTTTGTGTAAAATACTCTTTCATCTACCTCTATCACAAGGGTGGTGATTGGGAGGGGCCTCGCAAGTAGAATAGCCTAGGGCCTCTAGATCCGGCCCTGATACGAGGCATATCAGGCTGACATTTATTTATCAGAGGATTTCAGGAGAGAAGTTGCCAGATGGCGAACCCACCGGGTCATTACTAAACGTAATGATTTATCAACAACACTTTGTATCACACTTGATTCTGTAAATCCAGTTCTCTATCCTTCTATAGATACTATGTGTTTTGTTAACCATGCCAGTAGCAAGCGCTACTGCTGAAAGGTCATTTAGTGTACTGAGACGCTTGAAAACTTATGCTAGGTCGACCATGAAGAATGACAGGCTATCTTCCCTTGGATTGATGCATATTCAATGAGATTTTGAAGTGGACTTGTACACAGCAATGGAGGTGTTCGTATCTACTAAGACACGAAGGAAGATTTTGGACAATTTTAAGAAATTCTTCTCTATCAAAGTCATTAAAATTGTGCTTGATTCTATGTTATTTGAAACCCTGAAATGGCCCCAGATCGCACCATTTTGCATATCGTCAAAACAAATCACAGACCCCCTCCCCTTCTCAAGAATTATGGCGTGCACACTATTAAGCCTCAGCTACGCCCCTAGTGGATTTATATGAAATAGAATAGTAAAAAATTACAGTGACCAAATACTTTTTGCACGTCTCTGTATAATAATAATAATACATGTTTTTATTGTTTCAATTAAGGGCCCCCGAAGAGGCAGAGAGTTACATATAAAACAAATATTGATTCAATGTACATACATAATGTATAACAATACAACATTTTTATGCCGGACAGAATCAGAGACAAAGTAATGACATACACTATACATATAAACACTACTTATGACAACAATAATCCACTCTTCTAATATCTAGACAATCAATAATATATTTTCCCAGAAGTTAAGTACTGATATGTCTTCGTTTGTAAAAAGCCATATCAATTTTGCCTCATTGGGTAGATCTTTAAATTTTGGACAAAGCTCACCTATATTATTGAACATGATTTCTCTATTGTCAATGTATAATGGACACTTAATTATAAAATGAAGTTTATCTTCAGTTTGATTTGAAGAACATTTTTCACATATTCTTTGAGATCGTTCTACATAGGGTTTCCTATATCGATCCCTTTCTATTTTTAGTTCATGGGCACTTATTCTTATTTGACATAATGCCCTTCTCAATCGAAAATTGTTAATAGATAAATATGTTTCCCGAGAGAAACATTTTTTAATTTTTAAAATAAGTATCAAGTTTTCCCTCTGGTTCTTTTGACTTTTTATTCCAATAATTTAAAAAACTATGACATAATTTTTTTCTTACAGATCTTACTAATTCATTCAACTTTATTCCTGTATGTTGAATATTTAATTTTTGTAAGATAAATTTAATAGAGGACAACCAGCATTCTGTGTTTTCTGAAACCATACTTTGATTAGCGATATATGCATCAGACAATAGACCACTTTCCATTTTGTCTATTCTAAACCAATATTTTAACATTGACAAGACAACAGAGAAATATAGAGGGTATCTGCCAAGTTCAGACAATACAGCTAAATTTGTGGACTTTATGTATTGTTACCGGGAATTAACAACGTTTTATTTTTACGTAACGTCTAAAATGGTTAGCGTGCTCGCCTCGAGTGTGATAGATCGTGTTTTTGAGCCCTGATTGTGTAAAACCAAAGACTTTAACATTGGTATTTATTGTCTCTCTTCTAACATGCTGTATAAGTTAAACTGGTAGTCCACGTGACTACGATCTCAGAGTCACTTGTATATATATGACGTTAAAACTGTCAAAATCGAAATTAACGGGACAAGAATTTCACAGTATATAAACGAAATATTGTACATATAAAATAATCAATAAATCCACACATGTACCTCATCAAAAGAGAGTAATTGTTTAATGAATTGTATGAATTACTTTAAAATGAAAAGAAGAAAGCAAAATGACAACAGTACTTACTCTTCATGGTGTACAACTGGCTGGCTGATGTTGAACGAACTATCGTCGTTGAAATGTGGTGTATCCAAGTCCGAGTCTGACTGGTTTGAGCTTGGATCTGCTGTACTTGATATTCGCGTACTTTCGATACTGGAATGTGACATACAACTGGCGCAAAACCATGTCAATGTCTGCATACCGTTGACTACTTGTCTGTATAAATCTCTGGAAATGAGATTGCCGCATGTCATATGTTGCCAGTTCTCACAACCGTCGCATTGTATAGCTTCTTGTCGGGGTCTTACGACCTGCTTGCAGTCTAGGCAGTCACTCGCCATTGTGTATAATGCCAGTCATTATAGTAGCAGGTTTATATAACTTCATTACCAGCTTGGTTGGGCAAGCTTATGGCTTCGCAACAAGTTTTTATTGCAATATCAAGAATATGTATCATTGGCTTGGGTCTCCTTCATGTGCTTCCGATTGAAACAACATTAAAAACAAAAAAAACTAATCAGGCTGCTGATTAATAAATGATTACACAAACAGTGCATCTATAGCTATACTTTACAAAGAAATGCTTGATTAATTTTTTTTTTAGAAGACATTGATTATTACAGACATACTTTTTATTATTCAATTCTTTATTACCATAAACCATTAAGTTTATCATTATATAAACAACAAATAAAAAAAAGAATGTTAAACAAAAATTAAATAATAATTACATGTATACTGTAATTTTTTCGTTAATATTGATTATAATAATAACTATCATTACTTTTTTTAATTAATGGGGGCGATTTTGATAAATGTGGGGGCGATATTGACAGGGGCGATTTGACCAGCTACCCTTTATTTACATATGTGAGAACAAAACGGAGTTATTTCTCAGTAATATTTTCACTCTTTTGTATTGTCCAAATATTTTATAAGAAAGCAAAATTTTGGCATTTAAAGAAAAAGAACAAATCTTAGTATTTGTGTCTCACGGGTGTCGAAAATTTTATCAATATACAGTACGGTCAGAGACATACCGTCATAAATCACCGTGATAGACATATTGTCGGTGATAGTGAAAAGGATCAACTCTTAATCCTTTTTAATTTTCATCACGGTAATCCTAGCCATAAAACTCTGGTAGGTACATGCTCCACTAATTACAGGTAAGACCAGATGTAGATTACAGGTAAATTGAACGTTTTAATTAAAAGCTGTGATTAATATATAGTATATTAATTCTAATTCAAAGTTAATTTTGAATATATATTTTCTTTTTTCAGGTTTCCGTTAGAAGATTATATTTACTTTAAGAAATGTTTCTTGTTTAAGAAAGGAAATAAAAATAGTTGAATAGCAATAAATAAAAGAAAATTTGTCGTAATGCATGTTTAATGATCGATAATGTAAAAAAAACTGTTCTGCATGTATCCTGAATATAATTCAAAATGAAAAAAAAAATGAAGTTTCGTGAATGAACATATGTTCCTGAAACTCCCTATTTACAATACAGAAAGTACATTTCTGGGGCTTTAAATAGGGGTACCCTCTGAGGGCCTCATAAATTTTTCATGAAAAAATACACTTGCAATGACATTTAGGACAATAATTTTTTTTACAATTATCGATATTTTTAATTTTAAGACACAAATACACTATCAATATGCATTGACTGGACAATATCGGCTTCAATTCCAAGAAAGCCTTTTTTTTTTAAATCTAATGCCAAAAAAGTAGAGGGGAGCAAAAACAGATTTGCGATTTCTCAGAGCAATCACATTGAAGGCTAAGCAAAATTAGAATTTTTCAGAATCAAATCTATAAATGTCTCGGCTTGATTTTTGTGAATCCAAGTGATGAAACATGACGACATTCATTTTTATGTCAATCGGCAAACCTCCGGTGAGTCCGCTTCTCTCCCTCAATACCTTAACTCGAATAATACTGCGCCCTCTATCGGCGCTATCGCTGGATGAGGGGTTGAACTCTCCTTGTGATAAAAACGCGTCAGCTACTCTCTGAAAGAGAGAGCCAATCAGCGATGATTATTTGCCGAGTATGCGCAAGGCGGTTCTTTCAATTTCCGGTAATGTTTACAAACAACACGAAATGGAGATCGACAAGTTGATTAAGATAAGATAAGATAAGATAAGTTTTATTTATAGTCGGCATATTTAAATAACAATACAACGCAAGCCCTAGTGGGCGTTTGACCGACATACACAATACAAGAATAAATAACAGTTAAAAACAACAAAAGCATGCACACAAATTAATAATTTAGATAAAAGCACTCAGTCATAGTAGCAAAATACAGCAAATAAGTTAAAGCACACATATAGCACAGACAAGGTAAGCATATACAAAAGTAAAAAAGTTAATCAAGCACAGTAATAAAAGCTAAAAAAATAAAATAAAGCTGGTGTTACGAGCTAAAAGCATGTTATACTGATAAAAAATAAATAAATATAAATAATATAAACATTGAAAAGACCTTGATGATATTAAAATTGTTTACATGCATTACATTTGCATTCATTTCCATTCCAAGATAATAAAATGTTTTTAAATTGGTTAAAATTGGCAATTTTTCTAAAATCATCAGGTAGGTCATTCCATAAAACAGCAGCTGTATATTTAAAAGAATTCTTACCATAGGTAGTAGTCTTTACTCTAGGTATCTCTACAATATTAGAATATCTAAAACTATATTTACTATTTTTTAAAACAACTAAATCATTTAAGCATGGTGGAGACAGTTTATACAATATTTTAAAACATTCTAATGCCATAGTGCACATTCTCCTTATTTGTAGAGATGGTACTTTTGCTATATGTTAAAGTTCTTCATATGTGCTATTGTAATCCTCATAGATAAAATGTAAAGCTCTTTCCTGTATTTTCTCCAGTTTTATAGTGTTTGCTTTTGAACAAAAATGCCAAGCCAAAGGACAAAAATTGAAATTAGACAATATAAAAGAATGAAAAATTGTTAGCTTATTAAGCTTAGATAAAAAAACAACCAATACGCTTTAGTACACTTAATTGCTGTGAAGCTTTACGACAGATATTTTTTATATGTTTATCAAAATTTAGCTGATAGTCTATATCAATACCCAATAATTTTACAACTTCATCACATGATATATTAGCAGACTCAATATTAAAAACAGGTTCTTTTGCATAAGTTTTCTTCCCAACAGCAATAGCTTGAAATTTATCTGGGTTGGCTTGCATACAATTAAAATTAAACCATTCAATTAAAATAGAGCTTTCTTTTTCTAAAACATTAATTAAGGTATTATAATCTTGATCTGCATATGATAGGGTGTTGTCATCAGCATAGTTGTACAATGTTCCATGTTCAATGAAGTAAAATATATCGTTTATAAAAATGTTAAAAAGCAAGGGCCCCATTATGGAGCCTTGGGGAACGCCTTTCTGTAAAATTTGCCAACCACTGACCACCCCCTGAAGTTTGATTTGTTGCTTACGGCCTGTCAAATAATTTTCTAGTAATTTTACTGATTGGGATGACAGTCCATAAGCAGCCAATTTACTGAGAAGAATGTCGTGTGGCAGACAATCAAAAGCTTTCGAAAGATCCATCAAAATAGCTGCCACATAACAATTCTTGTCAAGAGCTGATTTCCAATCTTCAAGGAGTCTTAGTAGTGTGGTCTGACATCCATGGCCCTTTCTGAAAGCACATAAAAAATCATGAAAAATATTATTAAAAAATTCAACTAACTGATCTGACAGCACCATCTCATAGATTTTTGAAATTGTTGGCAGAATACTGACAGGACGATAGTTTTTTTTGTCTAAAGGATCATTTTTTTTGTGCAGAGGTACAACTTGTGCTTCTTTTAGTCTGTTTGGAAATTGACTTGTGTTTTATTGTGTTATTTAAAAGTGTGGTGAGATGTTTATTGAGTACAGGTGAACCCGCTTTGAGAAGTTTACATGATATTTGGTCAACACCAGTAGCTTTCTTGATATTTATTTTGTTGACCAGTTTAGTTATAGTGTCTGTGTTTGTTGGTTTGAAATCGAAATCAATGTTGTTCTTTGGAGCGTTTTTTCTGATATGGTCTATGCTAGGGTGGTTGTTTTCATCAAAGATAATTCCTTTACCAATATCATTTGCAACATTTATAAAAAAAGAATTAAAAGTATCACATACATCTTTTTTATCATTTAAGATTACATCATTTTCCATTAAAACAATCTCCATTAAAACAATTTTTTGCTGACTGTATGCCAGAAGTTATTTGCCTTGTGACCTCCTATACACCTCTCTAAAAAATATATTCTGACTGATCTTTTTTTCAGTTTTGTAACAAGGTTGCGTTGTTTTCTGTATGCCTCCCATGTTTTGTCTGTATGGTATTTTTCAAATTTATTTCTTAGCATTTGTTTGTTGTAAATTGCTTTTCTTAATTCTCTGTTCATATATGGGACCGAGTTTTTTCTGGGGTAGCGGTGTTTGACTGGAACATGTTTGTCAATGTCCTTCGAGACCTCACATTCAAAGTGATCATACTCTATATCTATATCTGTAACATTATCACAAGATTCATTTAAAAGACAAATCTTATCCAAATCATTAACATATGCATTAACATCAAAATTTTTAAAACTTCTATAAGGTTGCTTTATGTTTTCACAAATTGGTATATTACCTTTGATAAATGTACTAATTAAATGATGACAGTCACTTACACCAGTGTTAAAATTCAGTGACTTAAAACAAGATTTACTTTTGTTGGTAAGTATAACATCTACTAATGATGGATTACAGTCTTTCTTGAAACAAGTTGGCTCCTTGATAATATTTGTCAGATCAAAAATATCACACAAATCATCAAGTGTTTGTGATTTTTCAGTACATAACAAGTCATAATTTAAATCTCCTATAACAATTAAATTTTCATAGTGTTTGATACCTTTATCCAATAATGTACTCATGTGTTTGGTAAATAAATTGTTTGGCATAGATGGTGGCCTATATAATGCAAAAATTAACCACTTTACTTTATCTAATGTTACTTCATAAACAATGTTTTCTAGTGTCTTACATTCGATATCGAATCTTCGTTTTGCTGGTATGTCAGTCCTCATGAAGGTTGCTATTCCACCACCACTGATTAACGATGTTTAATTAATTATTTAGTTTTCCTACATTTCTTCTCTTTTCACCTTTTAGATTAGTAAGGTCAAACACATGGGTACAATGAAAACATTTGACCTATGTTTACAAACATTTCCTAAGCTCCTCCTTCTTTTAGTGCCAAAAGTCACCATGCGCAGTTTATACCAAGAATGCATTGCTAATTTGAAGCTTCCGATTGACGCGTTTTATCGAGAAAGTCGTTCAGGCGTTAATATAGCAAAGCGTAATATAACGACTGGATTATTCGGGTTATCAATACCTCGGCTGTAATACGGTATTTGATATGCGTCTACGCGTCACATTTCTTCACCGGAAGACCGTATCACTTCAATCAAACAATCTACATACCTCGGTTTAGTCCGCTTCTCTCCCTCAATACCTCGGCTGTAATACGGTATTTGATACACGTCTATGCGTCACATTTCTTCGCCAGAAGACCGTATCACTTCAATCAAACATTGCGCACCGCGAATAAGTTCTAAAATGGCGACAATAGATGAGTTTGTTTTGAAAAAATATTGGTCTTCGATGAAGGTACGGAATCAGCCGACATTGCGACGAATGAAAATATATTATTATTGGACGAATATTCGAAAGTGAAATTATTTTAAAGATTTTGAAGATTTCCGAAAGTAGTTCCAATGGGAGCTATCGTATATTGTGTATATTGACTAAGTTCTATATGGTATATTGTCGTAATACTAAAATCTATAAATGTAACCCTATTTTTCTCATGTGCAGCTTGATTTTTGTGAATCCAATTGATGAAACATGATATGTCATTCATATTTGTGCAAGTCCTATGATAAAAATGTAATATGATAATAGTTGTTACCTAAGGGAACGACCATTTAACTTGAAAGGGGGGGGTACAGTTTTTTTTCTAAAAAAAATATTCTGATTCCCAATGTTGCTGAAAAAAATATTCTGATTTTGGTGGAGGAAAAAAAAATAATCTGATTCAGATTTTTTGTCATATAACTTAAATGTTATATTCTGGAAAAAAAATTGTGTTGTCCGAAAATAAATTTCTGAACGAAACAAAAAACCATAACTCGCCACCCCCTTCAAGTTAAATGGTCGTTTCCTAACTTGGGACGAAGTCCAATAATTTTTGTTAAACAATAATATGATACAGGTGCTACCTGTAGTGCCAGCGAAGCACAATCCACATTATCTAATATTTAATCATGTAAATCCTTGGGATGAATCAAATAGAAATTACTTTTGTGTACTTTTTGGAGTGTACAATTGAAACAGGCACGGCCATGAATGCTCGCGAATCTGAAAATTATCTGGCAATTTCACGCTCATTCATTGCATCAAAATAGGGTCGAGATTTTTTGGGCCTAGATATATCGGGGACGACTTTTTTTTAGGGCCGAGATATATCGGGAACGACTTTTAACATTAATAACCGGAAGTAGTTCCAGATGGTTCCGTGGCGTTAGTCTGAAGGTTCATTGGTACGAAGGTTCGTTAACCCGAATAATCCAGTCGTTATATTACTCTCCCGCTAGTTGCTGCATTAACAATCCAGCGAAAGTGCCGATAGAAAGCGCAGTAGTATTCAAGTTAAAGGTTCGTTAGTCCGAAGGTTCGTTTGTCGTAATGTCGGCCACCCATACGTTTGAACTCTGTTATTTCTGGTTTGAATAAACGTATTTATCCTGCAATCAGTACATTTGCTGTACAAATATGCTATACGAATAATTTTTTGCTTTATTCGTTCTAGACGAATAAACTTTCCTGGTACCCTGTAGCTATGTACAGCGGAGGGCGCAGACAAGTATGAAACTGGTACTAATGTAACGCGGACCACGAAGAGGACACCCTTGACAACATTTATGAAAGGCGCGGAATAACGCTTGTTTCTGTCCTTTTTGCTTAAACCTGACAAGTTTTCCGACTTTTTTGACATTGCAGGATAAACACAATATACGTACATTGTCGTCAGATATAAAATTCATTTGTACTCGCTGCGAAACAGGCCTGAAAAGCTCGCCTAAGGCTCGCTATTCTGCCTGTTTCTAAAGCTCGTACAAATAAATTTTATATTTACCGACAATGTAAGTATATTGTATATATATTCAACCCGTATTAGTTTAATATTATTTTATTGCAAATAAAACAGCAATGGGATTGGACAAAAAGTTATCACAACTCATGGACTGTCCTCTCCCTATAAAGAATACACATAATAATGTCAACAAAAATAGCACATACACAAATATAAATAATATTTAACACAATATAGTGAAACATGAGAAATAAATTGATGTAGACGTAGACCAGATGACCGAAGCGACGGAGTGACAGTAATGGTCTGCGTTCGTCCGTCCTTGTGCAAACATGTATCTTAAAGTAGTGTTACTAGAAATTAAGGTATAAAACAACAAATAAAAACCGAAATTGCAGGAAATAATGATTTTTTTTCTAGTTTAACCCGTACGTTTTTTCCTACATGTAATATGCATAAAACATTTGTTAGATGATCTTTAATGATATTATATTATTTTTTGTTTCTGATGCGTGTATGTATCCCTACATTGTGTAAGTACCAATCTTTGGAATTTCTACACTAACAACAGACTGTTTATTCCTCTACAGTATGCCACTTGGTTAAAATATCTAAGGAGACCCCCCCCATCTGGTACACGTATCTGGTAAAGGGTACTTGTATATGTCGAGCCATGGAACACAGTATTCTGGAATTACATAGATGTAGAATTTGATACGCATATGCTTAAGTTGTTGCTTTAGTTGATTGGAGTTTTCAATATTCCATAATAATTGGTATATATTTGAAGTTACACTCCGTATTTTGCGACCATCAGTTGTACATTAGAACGCCCGTTTAATGATTTTATGTATTCTCTTTTTAATGGAATGTACTTGTACCTCACAAAACTTAATTTCAGATGTGCTTTTATGTTTTCTAATCCCTTTCTCAGAGATCGTCTCGTTTGTGTCGTACCAAAAGGGACTCTTTCAGTATTTCGTAAAGAGTAAATGACAAGTCTGAATTTGTTTTCATTTTATTTGTATGTTGTTGCTATGTCTTTGTTTATTTAACTTGTGTACGTTGTTTAATTTGTATATATTCTTGTAAAGTTGTATATGACTTCAACCCTTCGGGGTAAAATTGTGCATTGAATACAGTTATTATTATTCTGAAGTGTTTGTTAAGCAAAAAAAATCCCAGTTGTTAATTGGATCAACAACGGGTCTTAAAAATAATCTAATATTTAGATATCTTTTAAGTTTTAAGCTTAAACATATTTGGTTAAGATCAGAGTTTTAGTAGAGGGTTTACTTCAATGGAATGATTTCCATATATTTCAGAGATGACACATTTTTTTTCTCTTTTTTTTAATTTTAGACTTAGCACGCTTGGATCCATAATTACAAAACAGGGGTTTGGTGCAATTCTTCACAGGCGCTCGTGGCATGGATTACCACCCCCTTTTTTCTAACTTTCTGTTTACAAATTTATTTTCAATAAAATTTCTTTATTTCTTTATTATTTCATCTCTTTTTCCTTATTTTAACTTGCTCGTGTCAATATTCATACAATCTTGTGTTTACATCAAATTGCTCTGTGTCGACCCTATATAGATACTAATAATCCACGACTAACGGACCTTAAAAAGTTCGGACTAACGGACCTTCGGAGTAATGGACCTTCGGACTATCGAGCGGTCACCGTTCCAGATTACTGCGCATCCGATTTTCTGCAGATTTAACCATGTATTGGTTTCCGGTGTATCATTTCTGGTGCATGAAATTTAAGCCATTAGTGATACGAATCTGGAATCAAAATATTGCCATTTCTACCATAGTTGGGACTTCGTCCCATATATTGTCGTATTTTTTTTAAGATCTATACATGTAACCATATTTTTTTGCTCATTTTCAGAATGGTTTTTGGGAATTCAGGTGATGATGACGATTACTCTAGTGATGGAGGTTGCGGTTGTCTTATTTCTCGTTACGTTTCTTATTAAATGTTGTCCAGGAAAAGATAGAGTTATGCCTCTCTTTTTCCTTGGTGGAACGGGAATACTAGCAGGTATGTTATAGACCAGTGTCCAGTGCCAGATTTCCCTATAGGCTTGGTAGGCTGAAGCCTAGGGCCTCAACATCTAGGGGGCCTCTGGCCAAGGTATATAATACTTTTGTCATTGTCATAGACCTTTCTTACACATGCTGTCATAAGCCTTCTGTAATTTTCCTTGCACTCAAGGCCAATAAGTCGACACTAGCATTGATTTCTGTGTTATTTTTGTCCTTCAATAAAAGCAGTGAGATAGATAAGTTGAAAAAACAAGGTGTTGTCAGACATCAAATTTGTTTCAATGTCGTGGTTAATTTTCTTTGATGAGGAATTGTGAATTGCAGAATTTAAAGCATCCGTCATCAGTCGTCATCCTCGGCTTCATCGAATTTTGTGTAAAATATTCTCGTTTATTCTAATTCTTCCTCTATTCACAAAGGTGGGGATTGGGAGGGACCTCGCAAGTAGAATAGCCTAAATACGGTCCTGCAAGAGTCTGATTTAATAAAAAAAAGTTATGCAGTCCTCACAATGAGCACTGGTCCTCTGGCCCAATACCAGTAAAACTTTGTTCTGACCAGTAAATTTTTCAGTTTTTATTTAGATATATACCGGTATAGATTAATTCAAGAATTTGAATCGGACTAGTAAATTCAAATTTTCATTTCACGGACTGGTTTTGTAAATGTATATTCTTCCTGAGAAAATCATAAATCTTTGGAACAACACAATAGATCATATCATAAATATTCATTAATATTTGTTTTCATAATTTTAATATTCATTAGTAAGAATACCATGAGAATATTTAACTTTACTTTTGGTTATGGTTTAGTAACTTTAGTTATGGAGTTTAACACCACTTTCAACAATATTTCAGTTTTATTGGTGGAGAAAACCAGAGTACCCATAGAAAATCACAGACCTGCTGCAAGTCACTGACAAACTTTATCACATAATGTTGTATCGAGTACACCTTGCTGTGAGCGGGGTTCGAACTCCCAACGTTGGACACAGATTAAAGTAAATGAAGAGCATTAGTGAGTAAGAGCAAAGACTGGTTTGCTTAGATAATTTGTTTGAGTGGAGCAATTTATCCACCAGAGGACATCCCTTTATTTCAGTGAGCTAGCACTATTAAAATCTAACTAAACATTTTGATCTAGTACATGTACATAGCTGACATCATCATCTCATCAAAATATAACTTGTTCTTGCAATGGTATAGCTGAAAATATTTACATGTGACATTAAACAACAATCTCTCACTTAATCATGTGTATATATTTGATATTTTACAGCTGCTTTGACAGCGCTTTGTTCAGTGATTTTCGGGGCCAAGTCTGTGATAGACCGGCAGTGGATTGAGAATCCAGACAAGAATTTCCTTTCTTGGTCATTTGGGTTTGTTGTGTTTTCCGGATTCCTTATTTTATTTGGAGGGATGTGTGTTATTGTTTCAGGACTCCAGGTGAAGTTGGAGAATCGGTACAACAAAAGAGCCACACCATATGCTGGTTATATCACTCAGTATCAACCACCAAATTATTAAGAAACGCAAAACAATTACCAACAAATTATTTAAAACGAAATTGTTTTGTATCTCGAAATATTATCATTTGTCATTTTTATTATTATTTTTTTTAATATATCAGGTTCTCTTTTAAACAATTATCTTAATTTAAGGACATATATATTTTTTCTTCATCTTTCTGTCACATTAATTTATCTTATATACTACCAGTGTCGTCGTGATCGTATGGTAATTGGATTTACAACTACCTAAGCAATCGGTGCCTATCTCCACTAACGTTGTGAGTTAAGAGTCCCATTCATGGTGAGGTGTACTCGATACAACATTATGTGATAAAGTTTGCCAGTGACTTGTGACAGGTCTGTGGTTTTCTCCGGGTACTCCGGTTTCCTCCACCAATAATACCAACAATCACGATATAACTGAAATATTGTTGCAATTGGCGTTAAACACCATCAAACAAACCAGGACATTTAATTCTATGTAAATTCTACTATTTTGTCTCTAAGCCTCGAAAGTACAATACTGAACAAGGTGTTTATGTTCTAAGTCACTCTGGCTGGTGATTTTTCACACTGAGTGATCCACTATGAATGCGAGTGAAATACCAGCAGATTACTTCCTCAATTATATATCTTGTATATTTAATATAACTGAAATATTGTTGATAGTGGCGTTAAACACCATAACCCTAGTAACCCTGTATAGGAATTTATATACACTGACAGTATCATAATTTGGGTGTAATATTTGAAAAACACCAGCAATTACAGAGGTAACATAAAACCCCACTGATGTCAGACCACAGGGTTTTCTAACAGAAACACCAGCAATTACAGAGGTAACATAAAACCCCACTGATGTCAGACCACAGGGTTTTCTAACAGAAACACCAGCAATTACAGAGGTAACATAAAACTCCACTGATGTCAGACCACAGGGTTTTCTAACAGAAACACCAGCAATTACAGTGGTAACATAAAACTCCACTGATGTCAGACCACAGGGTTTTCTAACAGAAACACCAGCAATTACAGTGGTAACATAAAACTCCACTGATGTCAGACCACAGGGTTTTCTAACAGAAACACCAGCAATTACAGAGGTAACATAAAACTCCACTGATGTCAGACCACAGGGTTTTCTAACAGAAACACCAGCAATTACAGTGGTAACATAAAACTCCACTGATGTCAGACCACAGGGTTTTCTAACAGAAACACCAGCAATTACAGTGGTAACATAAAACTCCACTGATGTCAGACCACAGGGTTTTCTAACAGAAACACCAGCAATTACAGTGGTAACATAAAACCCCACTGATGTCAGACCACAGGGTTTTCTAACAGAAACACCAGCAATTACAGTGGTAACATAAAACTCCACTGATGTCAGACCACAGGGTTTTCTAACAGAAACACCTTGCAAGTACTGTAGGCTGCATTCTCATGGTGTGTTTTTACATAGAGTAAAGCAAAAACCTCACTTATTGTATTATTTCAATACTTTTACTTCCATAAACAAAAAATTGCAGGCTAGATTTCGTTTTTTCTGCTTTTCAGACGTCATTTTCATGAATTCCACCTGGTAGTTCAGTTCAATCATTTTCAGTATACCAGTATTGATTTTAATGAGAAAATATAAATTTTTACTACACCTGATTTATAACATGTTTTTTTTTATATATTTCATTACACTTATAAATATATGTATATATTGTAAATAGAAAAGAACAATTGATAATGTACTCTTGAATTTCATACTTTTTTTTATTTCAATTCGGCTTTTAGTATGTTTAGTGAGATTGTCGACTATGATTTCTTTTTACCTTCATTTTTTAAGTAACATTGATACTGTGAATTAATTATTATTCCTGGTTTTCCAATTTTCGTAGATTTCGTGGATAGTATCAAACCACGAAATCACCAACTCAACGAATGTGTTTCCCCATATATATATATACATTTATATTTTTAGCACGATACAATGCCCCTCTTGATGCCATTTCAATATGGCGGACATTTAAAATGTATATATATTGACTATAGCACAATTTTATATGAATTTACAGTAGTTTATTGTCAGTAAAGCTCAAGCTGACTGGCCATGGGTACATGGTTCTAATGATTGATATGATCCTGACAAGCTGCTCTAATTTAATTAGGTCATAAAGAACCGTTTGTTGTGAGATCATTGTTTGGTAGTCGAATTTATGCATTTACCTGTACTATATAAAGTGCCATCACCACAAAATATTGTGAGTTTGATTTATTTCCACCATTGGCGAGTTGTACTTTTTTACAATATAAAATGTATATTTTATTTGAGATGTACTTGATTCCATGGAGAGGTGTACTTGATATATTATATCATATTTTGTCAGTTACCTGTTTTTATATAAAACCACACATGACAGTGTTTTAATAAAAAAAACCAAGTGTTTTAATAATAAAAAAAACCAACAATAATACATGTAAGAGATTATTACATGACATTTTCCATATCAGCCTGAGACTCCAATATTAAGCCCGACAGCGAAGCTGGAGGGCTGATATGGGTCGAGGGCTGATACCAGGGACGATATGGAAAATTTCATGTTATAATCTATTTATCACATATTTTACATTGACTTTTATATATTGCAGAAAAAGATCTTTGAACCGACAAATTGTTTCAAGTCTGGTTTCAAAAAGATATGTCGATCTGTACAATTGACGTCAGAAAGTGTGTGTAAAATCTACCCATGACGTTGACATTTGAATGGAAAGTCCTATTCAACATGACATATAAATTTGAGTTAATTATTCTGTTTCAAGTATTTAAACTTTGTTCCAATATTTTGAAATGTGTTAATTTGATTGAAATACGATTTTATGCATATCTTTATGCACCATCTTTCCTTGTACTTTGAGAATACTGCGCAGATACCGGAAGTTGAATTCGGGGGGGGGGGGAAATAACCAACACTGACTTCTAGCTATTATTGGACATGCAAAAACAAACATATTGCAACAAAATATGTGATAATAAGATTTATTAATCAAAAAGTATGTGGTATCCCTGGGATTTTATTTATTTTAAAAGTATGTGGTACCCCTGGGATTTTGTTTATTTTAAAAGTATGTGGTACCCCTGGGATTTTGTTTATTTTAAAAATATCCCCCAGTTAGATCAAAAACATCAGATTAGCTTGATCATGTGTAGTAAATAAAATGACTACTGTCCACTTCAGTATTTTATTATTTGATTCTTACAATACTGTAAATTTCATTTTTATAAAATTATACCACAAGAGTCTTCAAATATAGTAAAGATTTTATGGGGGAGAAATTATCAAAGAAAATTGTTTTTCTTGAAATGAACAATCTAAATTTGTGTACATATATAATTGTATTTTTTGAAAATCTAGGGAAGCAACCCCTTTTATTCCCCTGATTAAACTGTATCAACAGTAAAGGTTGTAATTGACCTCTATATATTAAGGTCATACAGTCAATGACACTTGTTATTTTAAATTTGAATTATCTGAATATTCTAGTTGCCATGGTTAAGTTAAGTTCAACAACTACTTAGAAGAGATCATAATATTTATTATGTTTATGCTCATGGAAAAATTTCACTCGCCGATGTATTTGCTTTACTTCCGTCCGTTCCAAACAAGTGGTTACTTTATTGTATCTAGAGCATTGTGAATGACACATAATTTTCAATTGTAAAATAAGGAGTTCTAATAAAATACAGTTTGATTTTAACAATGATATCTAGTTTTTACTTTTTAAGAGTTATGTTCCTTGAAAAAAGTAAATAAATTACTAAAATATTGGTTTTGGGTAATAAAATGAATTGAAGAAACCAAAATTCTAAATCAAGGAATTATTATTTTTGAATGTTGATATTGAAATATGAAAACTTAATTTAAATATTAGCAGATAATTTTAAAATAACAGAGATGCACGGAGTAGTGAAAAAAAGGGCGGGTAATGTTAATAAATAGTTTGTATTATAGTGCAATTTTTTTGTTGATAACAAAACACAAAGTCAGGGGATTATACATAGCAATATAGCGATAATTATTGCATTATTTTTGTGATTTTTGTTCTTGACAGTTGTGTCTAGATTTAAATGTTAGATAACATATTTAATTTAGTTCTTTCATAGTAAAATGTCAACACTGTATATATTTTGATTCTTCATTTTAATTTTTACAGAATGCTTTTTATTGTGATTAAATAAAACATAATTTGGAAATCATATTTTTTTTATGTATTGGAATGTATTAAGAAATAAAATTATATACTCCTTATTTCCTCAGTGTCAGAAGTTTTTGTACTATTCATGATAACCTATTTTCATGCCTGTGCTACTTCAACTTTCACCTTTAAGATATGGGTTAGGTTTATGGTGTTACTGCCGCAAGTCATTGACACACTTAATCACATACTGTTGTATCGAGTACATCTCGTCTGAGCGGGATTCAAACTCACAACATTATTAGTGATAGGCACTGATTGTATAGGTAGTTATAAATCAAACTCCCATATGATCACGAGGAACCCAAATCTGTTTCAGAGGTTGATGACACATAGTTGCCTTGGAGACAGTCATATGGTAGTTGGTTGATTGATTGATTATTGCTTAACATACATCAAGCAGTATTTAGGCTATATTCAGGAGCAGAACAAGTTCAGCAATAGACAAAAAACCTATATAGAAGTGAGGGAATGATGGACCAATTGGTCCATGTCTTTTCAGTACTACTGAAAAATATGGAGAGTTGGGTAGGAACGAAATATTTAGTCTTGTAGCGGCTACAATGCTTCTACTTTCCGGAATCTACAAAAGAGGTCTTTAACATGCAAGGAGAATGGCCCTCTTCAAACACGTTATCCACCATTTAGTCCACAGACAGGAATTCCATATTATAACATAACAACCTCACATCGAGAGGATACCATGGGGATGAACTCCACAGCTCTATGTTTGAACCACCAGAACCTGCACCAGTTCCCAATATGGTAAATGGACTTGCATCTACATGTATACAAGTAGTGGCTAAATTGTTACTAAAGTTGTATATTCAAGTCCGGTCCGTTGCCAGTTGTACAAGGATGATAGTGTTTGTCAATGACTTTCAACGGATCAGTGTTTATATGGCATTACTCTTGTTCTCATTATAATCTCCGTAATAATGATGACTATCGCACTCAGAGGTGTCGTCTGCAAACTAGTTCCAAGTCTTTCTTTCCTTCCACTATAAAGTTGTGGAATTCCTTACCTGATAGTGTAAAATCTCTACCCACTTTTTCCAAGTTTAAAAAAGCCATTCAGCCTGTCCAAATTCCGGTGGCTTCATTTTACAACATTGGCCACAGGAAAACTAATATAATACATACTAAGCTAAGACATAGATGCAGTGGCCTTAATGGCGATTTATATAGAGTAAATTTGAAGAATGATCCACGTTGTGTATGTTGTCATTTATTTGAGGATGCTATTCATTTTTTCTTGAATGTCCACTTTATCAACACGATAGAACTTCTCTGTTCGACTATTTTAATAACATTGTTCCCATCTCTATAGAATATATACTCTTTGGATGTAACGAAATTAGTGAAAAATTGAATACTTTATTGTTCAAATCAGTGCAAAAATTTATTCGACAAACTTGTAGATTTAATAATTAATTATCCCCAACCGTGATATTATCTCAACACAATTTATTAGTTTTACCCCCTCTTTTTTTTCTGTTAAATATTAAAACAATATTTAATATAAGAATAAGATAAGAAAACTTTATTTTGATTCGGCACATAATAAAACAGTACAACATAAGCTCTAAGGAGCTTTTTACCGAATATACATTAACAATAAAACAACACAAGTCACATGCAAAGTTATAAACTAAAAATAAGCTAAGACATACGGGCATAAAAAGGAGGACTGTGTATAGATCTGAACAAGAACCCACGTGGCAAGTGCCTCTTTGGACTCTTGTTCAAGATCCACACACAGATACTCCAACATAAAACAGCAGGTAAAAAAAAAAAAATAATACTGAATACTTAAAACTGGTACCAACATAATCAGTAAAAGCAGCACTGTCTAACTAAAAAATCAAAGAATATAAAATTTTCAAGCCAAACTAAAAAAAAAAATAATTAAAAAAATAAAAAAATATAAGCAAACCAGAAGCAAAATTTTAATCATCTACATGCAGAACAGCGACATTTGGACCCATTCCAGGACTGCAAAAGACTTGAATTGAGAGAAGCTATTTTCAGTCCTGAAATGATCTGGGAGGCTGTTCCACAATGTAGGTGCAACAAATCTGAAAGAGTTTTTACCGTACCGTGCATACTGCATATAGATGCCGGCCGGGGACCAGGTAGCAATCACAGGGGTTAGATGCGTCCGGAAAAAAAAATACTATACAATACAATCTGTTTCAGCCAATCAAAAAGCCCGTTAGAACTCTCTCAATTTTCAAGTCTATGGCGTTTGTGAAGGATGCAAAGGGGATTTCTTTCAAAAACAGACTTAAAGGGCATATAAATTGGCGAAAGGTAAGCAATTTTAATGTAATTTGAATGGATGAAAGTATTTAGCTAGTCAAAATGACTCGTTTACGCATGGGAAAGTCTGTACACAGATGTGAAGTGTTGAACCCAGCAAATGTACGACTTCGGATTTTCACGCCGTTTTGTTTTGGTTCGTGTATGATACCTCAGCAGTTCGGAGGCGTACACTAACAATTGGGGTCTCTTTGGAAAGGAAAATTACTTGACTTTCGACTGGTGAAAACATTTTTTGAAAATATTAAGGTGTTCCGAAGTTACGATCAATTTAACACGACGACTTAAAAAAATGGAAGCAAGTGAGTTCGCCCCCTTGTAGTATTATATAGTAAAAAAAAATTCAGACGCACCTAGCTCCTGTGGTAGCAATGTCTCGCTGGGTTACCACTGGCATATACATGCAGCATGACATAATAAAGCAGAACATTAAGCATGTTTGGATAAAAAATTGACAAGCACTAAAACAACGCAATATATATCTAAAAGCTATATGCAAATAAAAAGAGCAAAAACAGTAGCAGAATATTTATCATCTGCATGCAGAACAGCAACATCTGGACTGCATTAAGCTCTTAAATTGAGAAAAACTGTTTTCAGTCCTGAAATGGTCTGGGAGGCTGTATATTGCGATTGGTCGTTATTAATATATTGATCATGTGATTAATATGTAAACAAATATTTCGTATGCATGTTAACCTGATTTGTTATCCGTCAGAGGTAAATGCTTTTGTTAGTCAAAAATAAAATATAATGCACGGGTATCTGGGAGTTTGCTACGTGGGTATAAAAGTCGAAACGTGGAAAGTTCTTTCTAATTTCTTCGTAGATCTATTCACGGGAAATCATTAATAAATTTCACATTTAGTTTTTTGAATATATTGTGCTGTGCAGCTCTTTGTTTTATAAATAGTTTGCATATTATTTTGTTATATTGACTATATTTGGTATAGCTGTGTATTTTGACTTTATTGTAGTTTTTTTTTTTTTTTCTATAATTTTGTATTGTGTGTGTGTCTACAGTAAGTAAAACACAACACAGCCATTGTTTTTGGACTTTTTTCTTTCATATATTTGTATTTCTGTGTGACAGACACAGCCTTTGTGTTTTCACTTTTTTCTTTCATAAATTTGTATTTCTGTGTGTCTGTAAGAAACAACACAGCCTTTGTTTTGTCACTTTGTTTTCTTGCCTTGTGCTTTGTTTAGCTAGGTTGTTGTGTATATTTTTTATTTTCCTGTTCTTTTAAATATTTTATTTGTGTTTCTATTTGTTTCTATTAATTTTTTTTCAGTTGTATTTACAACACTTCACTTTTATATCCCTCCATTTGTCTGGAAGAATATTTTTGGGTGAATGTATTTTTATATTTAATTTTAAGCCATTTTATTTCTTAGATTCATATCAAAAGTATTGGGGAAACAATAATATAAAATTATTTCTTTGTAGGTTGTTATAAAGAATTCATTGGGGCTTCCTTGGAACCAGATGTCTTGTCTGCTTTCCATAAATAATATATAGGAGTCAATGCTAACAGAACTGCTATCGCTTTTTACACAAATGCCATATCAAATGGGAATATATTGCTATGCAGAGCGACAATGGAAATTTGAAAGTGTGGACACAGTATGTTGCTTGACACAATAATGTGTTGCATACAGTAATATACTGGACCATCTGTATTTTGTACATTTGTCTTGCTAAATTTTGGATTTCTTTTCCCTTTTAGACACCTTTTGGGAAATAAAATTACAAATATTATTAAATGGTCCACCAACAACACCATAGAGATGATAAATTTAAAACAAATCATTAAAATGTGAGTAAAAATAATGCATTTTGTATTATGTCTCGAGTTGGTGACATAAATCTTCACAGGTGAAACAATTATCCTTTATCTACCCGATTTCAGTGCAACTGTAATAAATTTTAATATATATTCTTTTGTGAATACTTGCACATTGAGATTTTTGAATCTTTGAAATAATTTGGCTTCATTATTTTTAATTTCATTTATGTTATTCCTCTATATATGTTTTATTATATTTTAATTTTATGTGTATCTGTGTGGTACTGTGTCATCATGGGATACCATCAAGTAATGTCTGTATTTTGCTTTACAAAAAATTGAGGTTCTGTGATAAAACATAAACAAAATAAATAAAATGCATCACCCTTTATATATTTCACATACACAATAACAAAAAATGCATCAATGGTGTAATGATTAGGGTTAGAGCTATGGTGTTTACTGGCACTTTACAAAATATTTCAGTGGTGGTCCGTTTTATTGTTTGAGAAAATCACACTACTTGGAGAAAACCACAGACCTGCCGCAAGTCATTGACAAACTGTATCACATAAAGTTATATAGAGTACAGTTCGCCATGAGCGGTGATAGGCACTGATTGCACAGCTAGTTGTAAATTCAACTACCAAATGCTCACTATCACTCCTTTAATGGTTAGTATGCTCGCCTTGGTGGTAGATCATTGGTTTGAGGCCCGGTTGAGTCAAACCAAAGACTAAAACATTTGTTGCTTCTGCACTAAGCATGGATCATTAATGTATGAGTAAAAACAAAGACTGGTTGTCTCAGAATCATAATAATACACACGGACTGTTGTTGCAGTGAGCTAGAACTATAAATATACAATTTATAGTGTCAGTCTAGTACAAAGCTGACATCATCATCATCTCATTTAATATAACTTGTTGTCATGATATAGATGCAAAATTTATCGCATCACATTAAAGGGATATTGTCTACCAGCTGCGTAATTTTTTCATACCCAAAATTATTGTCGATTTCCGTAGTGACCTTCGTAAAATGATGATTAACACCGATTTATGCTGCAAAAGATACGATTTTTTGACAAAAAAGACCCAAAACTATCATTATCGGAATTATTGTCCTGGATGACAAGAATTCAAATTTATTCATATGACCTTCTTATTTTACTCAGCTTGAGCATGCGCACTGCTTAGAAACAATAAACATGTCGGAAGAGAAAGTGTCAACACGTGGAAGAAAACGGACTTTGACAGATTCAGAGAGAAAGAGGAATAGAATTGCAGTGTCTTCCAAATGGAACAAAGGCAGGATATATGTAGGGGATCAGTTGGACCGTTGGAACGAACTGAAGGAAGTGCTACGCGTCCAAACTCACGCTATAGAGGCAAAGATTTTGCTTGATAGGTAAGCCGAGCATGTTACCTTCTTTTTTCAATCGTTTTTCATATTATGTGAATTTATGATGATGACTATGATCATTTTCGGTAGATATTATTCAGTATATGTAATTTTGCCCCTGACAACAGCAAATTATTGTCAATGAGTAGCATAACACAGTTGTATTTGTGAGGTAAACAAACACGAATTTTAAGAGGCCAGCAAAGGGGAAATGGGAGTACAAAAATGATATCAATGCAGTTTAGTATTTTTGCGATCAACAAATATTGAAATGAGCCGAATTTTACTATTATTATCAATTTAAATAAAAATATCGAATCAATTAATTTTTAATGCAAGAATTAAAACTCTACGTGGATCTACAGTGTACAGGTATATGCCTTGTAACAAGGCTTGTTTAGATGGCCTTGTTGACAAAGCATGTAAAATCATGTCTCATGAAATAAAGGAACAGATTGCATAAAAAAGAAATTGTTCTCAACAACACTTCTTTAAAACAGTGATTAAAAACCTTAAGATGTGATATTGTATTTATTTAATTAGAATTGTCTTGTTTATGAACATATGTCTCCATTCTGTATTGTTGTAACTGTTGATATAATTATGAATGTATATTTGTTATTGCCCCTTGAGGGACCTTAATTGGAATAAAATATATTGTATTGTATTGTATTGTATTGTATTGTATTCAGTTAATACAAATCCTGTGTTGAGACGGCCACAAGTAGTGTACATGTAGAAGAAGAGCTTAAACCAGTTTCTGCAACAGCATGTCAGCAACATATTGCATTTACCTCTACACCAGACCCAGTACGTCCTGATTTCGTATCACCATGTGGGGTCTCGGACATTTCTTCTGGAGGAGAACGTGGATTGTGAGGGTTTTTTTTTTTGTATCATTCCAAATGTCAGAATTCTAACCTGTGGCATGGTATTTTGTTCAGAGTAAATAATTCATTACACAGAATGTTAATTGATAATTTATCACTAATAGACTTGACCATTACATGAATGAATTTTGTACACTTAAAAAGTGTGATATATGTATTTGACTACATGTATAATACCTGTAAATTATTGAAATATATGTACATATTTTGGACTGAATGAAAACCATTCAAGCAAATTTATTTCTTTGATCTTCTAAATAAATATATTACATATAATTAGGCTTTTATCAAATTTCAACAACTTGGACATAAAACTTAGTTAAAGAAAGTCCGCCTTTTAATTTCCCGGACTTTTCATTCGTAATTCTCGGTATTTTTTATTGTTTCAGGCAAAATTTGGAACATCTCGAAAGGCCGCTAGAGGTCGCGCTTACACCACTTTCGTCATTTCTACTAAAATAAATCAAATTGACGACAGCGAGTGTTTTCAAGGATAAAATCGTTCAGCGGAGCCGTCAATTATGATTCGAATGGATAAAAGTAACCGATTCTAAGGAGTATATTCATTATTGAAAGGAAGGAAGCCACAGACATGTGATGTTTGGTATTAGTTATAATTTTTTTTAGTTTGAAACCAAGTGGGACCTCTGATAAACAAAACGAAAGTGACTTACCTTCTACTTATATATACATCAGTCTACCCGGACGTGTCAGAAAACCCATAGCCAGAAATCATGGGTGATTTTGCTCATGAATATTCATAAACCAAATCGCGTCATTTATGACGTCAGCAAATAAACGTTGAACCATATTTGGAAGAGGCTGATGAAAACTCGTATCTATTTTTTTTAAATGATATTTCATCACAGTTTTGATCACATAAATAACTTCATAATTATTTGTGATCGTATCAAAATTAATTGTCATCATATCTTTATTAGGAATCCGATGATGTGTGTAAAAGATCGAAAATATATTTAATGCACTGCCCCCCCCTTTTTTTTCCCCACGAAATAAAAATATGTAAATAAAAAATTTAATGTGCATTTTTTTTCAATTTCTGCCCCACATAAGTATTAGTATGTTATTGAAATCATTTAGTATATATATTGTTAAATTTTTTGAACTTCATATATCGGCAGTATTGTTACCAATTGTATTATAGTTACAGTACTTCTTCTGTTGTTTTGTCGAAATAAAAAAAAATACCCTTGTGGAGCCTTTTTTTAATTGTTTATTTACATTTACAATGGAATGCGGTGCTTACTCAAATAATGCTATGTCTAGCAGAAGCAGTTTTACGAAATAGTAGATTTTTTTGCATGAACCCCTATTGAATCTCTACTAGAAAGGTAAAAAAAAACTTGTGAAGCCCTCTTTTAAATTATCGTGGGAACCTTTAATTTTTCAGCAAAATAGTTATCGAAGAAAAATTCCTCAACAATGTTACCGGAACTGACCGAATTTGTCCCGGCAACTAGAATGGGGATTGCAAGAAAAGTGCTTTAAGGTCTTGAAAGCCGTGCAGGATGCATTTTTTCACTTCTTCTCAATGCTTTTGAATGGTGCTTACGCTTCAAAATTTGAAACTGGATGGGAACCTTGAGTTTTCATGGTACTGTGGTGCATACGGAGGTGCACCATTTATGGAGTACGGAAGCCATATATAGACAGATCTATGTGACGTCACTTCTTGCCGCCTTCAACCACGTGTATCCATTGCATGATTGTCCACATTTCATTGTAATTTGTATGATTGTTTCCTGACCTGGAATATTTATTATTTATAGGTTAGTATTACATATTTACACGCATCCCTACACTCGCGTGTCTAATATATATTTGCACTCGGTACGACATTGGCGTCGTCGACAGGATTCAAATCTGATATTTCAACTTCACAATTTTCCCGCTTTCGAATTTTTTCAAATTTTTGTAAAACTTTTATTTTTAGGATTTACGTGTGCCATCACATATAAAAATACACAGAATCGCGATACACATTGATTTTGATGAAATTTTCGTGCTAAAATACCCTCATTTTCGAGAAATAAATTTGTGTATATGTGTCGTAGACTGGAAATTTCTGAAGTCGGCCATTAAGGGCTTCTTGCAGGAAGTGATAATCAGAAGTAACATCCGGGGAACTGACTCCCGTATGTAAACAAATTTGAATCAGCTGTTTTGTGTTGACATACGTAAGGTATGTTTACATTTTGATATTTTTGAATTGAAATTTAATATTTTTGCTGTCATATAAATTGATTTACAGTGAAAATTAAATCTGTTTGTTATTTTTAAGAGACAACAAACAAAACATAAAAAAAAAAAAAAAAACAAACAAACAACAACAAAACATTACACCAGCATACATACACAAATATTATATTTCGTCTTGGGTCAGAGCATACTTTGATTTGAGATATTTGATTATTAATTGATTGTGTATTGTCTTGGGTTGATATTAACTTGAGATATATTGTTGTATTTTCTTTGGTCGCAAAACAAATTGTGATCTGAGATATTTGTTACTGTGATTTGAGATAGTTTGTACTTTGACTCAAGTCACACATATACATACATATACATACATATACACGTATACATACATATACACATATACATACATACACATACGTACCTACATACATACATAGTGTATCTGCATACCTATTCATGTTTACACTGTGATACACACATACACACAAGCAAATAGGATATAATAATAAATAAACCTTACTGGTATTTTACATACAATTTTTGAGCCTTGAAAATCAGTGTTAAATGATGTCTGATTTGGAAGCTGGCGCTGATAAAGGAGCCCTAGGGTTGCAGGAGGTTGACACTTCTGAGAATCAAGAACTGAACATAACAGTTACAGAACCGGAGGATCAACCACCTATGCAAGCAAGTGGAGACCAAGCAAAGGCCATTGCTTCAGCCCTTGCAGAAGCATTCTCATCTACTTTGTCGCCACTGTTGAATGAAATCATACAACAGAATAAGCAACTATTGGAGGAAAAGAAAAAGAGTGAACTATTTTTGAGTGCAGCTTCACCCTCAAATCTAGAACCCAAGAAATCCATTAAAGGTGCCGGCAAAACTATACTAGGGGACCCAGGGGCAAAGAAACACCATTTTGATGACAGCTTAATAGAGTTAAAAGGACCACATCAAGAAGAAATACAAAAACAGAAAGAATTCATCAGCAAAGCAATGGATGTAGTCAAAGACTTTGAAGAAAAAGGGGCAAAGCCTAAGATATATGGAATACCAGCATATAAGACAGAAGATAAAAAATTGGAAAAGCAACATCCAACAGCTAGCACACCTATTCATGATAATCTTGCTACTGCTGATTTTGTCACACAGCCATTGGTATCCCCCATTCAAAATCATTTAACACTGCCACCTGTATTGCCAAAAGCTACAACTGGAGGTCAACAACATACATGGTATGCCACCGCCACAAAACCAAAATACCGTTGCACCTGAACCGGCGCATATCAGTCCGCCAACTAATCAGGTAAACATGATATCCACAAACAGTCCAGTACTTCCGCTGGGGCAGATTGCTCCGCCATCTATACAAGGACAGTTTGGGAACTTACCCATGGTCGGTGCTGTTCCAGGGTTGCCTCCACCTAATATGCCAGGACAGCTTGGCAATATTTCAACAATGGGTGATCAGAAGACACTGTTACCAAACATGCAGGGATCATATGGGAACATGCCCATGACTGGTGGATCATACGTACACCCATCAAGTACCCATGGACCAACTGAAAGACTCCCCACAGTCAGTGGCACAAATATGCCAGTACAACATGTATCAGGATCATATGGAAATAATGTTACACCTCCTTTAGCCAGTACACAGAGCATACCAGTTTCTGGTTCACAACTGTACAATCAGATGTTTCAGGTACCACCACCGCCCTTGCTGGGGTTTAGTACTCCGCAATTTGTCCAGGGCCCGTCAGGTGACCTGATTCAAGCCAGTAGCCTAATCCCAACGAATCCGAATTACCAATGGTCAAATATAATGAATCAAGAATTTCCTCCTCGAATAGGGGAAAATATAGTAACAACAAGCACGCCTCCTACCACAGTTGCTACTGGGCAGCAGTCTGCTAGTGCACCGCTGGGGCGTGAAGCTCCGCATATCATTGCAGACAGTGGAGGACAAAAAGTAAGTGGACAGTCTCGAGGAAGGAAAAGAGAAAGAGGCCGTAGAAAAGACATAGATTCGTCTGATGATGAGTCTTTTGATCAAGAATACTCGCGCTGGTCAGAATATGCTAGAACTCGAGCCAAGAGTAAAAGTCCACAACCACCCAAGATGCCACTGTTTAGTGGCTCAGGAAAACCTACTTTTGAAGCATTCGTGTATCAATTCGAACGAACTGCAGGTCGCAAAGGGTGGACTGGAGAAACGAAAACATGCAAATTATTAGACTGCTTAACGGATTCCGCATTAGAGTACACACGTAAAGTTCATAACACTAGTGTGGAATACAATGTCTTGAGAGCAGACTTGCGCAGACGTTTTAGCACAAAAGAGGCGCCTGTATCGGCGCGAAGACAACTACAGTTTATGAGACAACAGGAAAGTGAGCCATTAGAAGAATTCTCTCAAAGAATATATTTTATGGCGCTGGATGGTTTTGATAAGGGGAATCCGGAAGTCGTAGACCAGATAGCCACGGAAGCATTCCTTCGTGGGTGCAGAGACAAAGAAGCTGCAAGAAGTGTTCTTGAAAAAGACCCGTCTTCCACTACTCAGGCTGTGAAAATGGTCAAGACATACATAGCTAACCAGCGTGCCATATTTGGAGTCCGGACAAGCCACAGTTATGCTCACAGACAAGTCTCCTTTTCAGATAGAGACAGTACACCAGAGCGAAACCCGAAAAAGGTACAAGATTGGGACACTGTCGTTGTGTCTACCAAGGGAAGGACAATACGGAAGCCTTCCCATCTGAGAGATTGTGTGTCTTAGAAGACGCATACATATATAGGATGTAAATAGTGTAAATAGTTATTGATAATCTGTCTTAATCTGTAATTGCAGTTATGGAACCACAGGAATGTTCCCCTTAGTATGCTCATGACGGCCATCAACCAGAATACCATACAATTCTACGGGTTGGACAGTAAACGATAGCTTCTTTTATCTGGTACCAGTGGAGTAATACTGTTTCATTTGAGTTTATTGTTAACAGGAGTGCTGGGGCATGCAGCTTCGCCTCAAGTTAACTGATAGTTGTCTTTATTTCTTATATACTGATGTGAAATGGTGTGTTTTGTTGTACATAATCACTCTTTATTGTACAAATGGGTTTTTTTTTGGAGGTTAAGATTGCTGTTTTTTTTTATTTATCCTCTCCTTTGTTTATTTGGAATGCAGCGAAGGTATCTTTGCATTTAAATTATTGGTCTAGTAGCTCTGGATTTTTTTTTTATTATTATTATTTCTTTTTTGTTCGTGTTGATGAACATGTTATCTAGGTGTATTATAGCTTCTACAGGGAGGGGAGGAGTGTGGTGCATACGGAGGTGCACCATTTATGGAGTATTGCACGGAAGCCATATATAGACAGATCTATGTGACGTCACTTCTTGCCGCCTTCAACCACGTGTATCCATTGCATGATTGTCCACATTTCATTGTAATTTGTATGATTGTTTCCTGACCTGGAATATTTATTATTTATAGGTTAGCATTACATATTTACACGCATCCCTACACTCGCGTGTCTAATATATATTTGCACTCGGTACGACAGTACAGCTGTAATATTTTGAGATATTGTTCAAACCGGTGCATAGTTTGATTTTCTATCCCGGCAATTTGTCCGGCCCAAGCTAACAGAAAGTTTCCCGTTCAACTATATGTTAAAATCCAAATTATCTTTGAGCCGCCATTTTGAATATGCAAATAAGCAAATCACCTATCATTTCTGGCTATGCAAGTGTTCATGCAGCCGTTTTGAGTATAAAAACAGCATTTAATTTGGTAAGAATACATTTATTATTCCGTATTATACCATTGATTCAGTGAAGCGTAATGTTTTGTCGTCCATGTTTTAATCTTTTTTGGGGACTGAAATATATACCCCGTCTGTTTTCCGAATATATGCCGACATTCAGGACTGAAGAACCAATGAAAATATGTGTAACAAACTAAATTCGTAATATACCCAAATATACATTAAAATTTCGTCTTTCAAAAGTCTGATAAATATAAATTATTTTTATATTTTTACAGAAATTCTTATACTGAAAATTCTTCAAAGATGAAGTGCAGAAGAGAGATACTGATGAAGAAAAGGATCGATCTCAATGTCGCTTACAACAATGGCGGTGATGAATATTGATGGATATAAACCCAAATACACGTGAAAAGGACATGTATCGTATTATGTCTGGGGTTTAAATGAAATAAAATCTTATTTTAAACAAAACAATTCTAATCTTTTTAAAACTTATGCAAATTTGTGAGCAAGTGGTATGTCTAATCACCGAATAAAAGGAGCATACTGAACATTTCCCGTTTTCATATATATTTTTATTCTTATTAAAAAGTGCAGTTATATCTTTATTTTTTATTTTTATTTTTAACGATTTGTAATAAGTATTTGTCATTTAGGTGCCTAAAATGCCAGAGTTTAAAAATTATTTGTCAGAAACTATGCAATTTGCCCACCCTAACGTTTACGAAGGTCAACTAGATATGGATGAAGGAACTTTAGAGCAAATCAATAGCCATATTAATTTACCAATAACAAAAGACGAAATTTTTAAATGTGTCCGAAAACTTAAAAATGAAAAAGCAAGCGGTGAAGATGAAATAATAAACGAGTATATCAAAAGTACGGTGAACCAGTTTATTAATGTTTATGAAAAATTATTTAATGTTATATTTGATAATGGTATTATGCCTAGCAGTTGGTTAATTGGGATGATAAAACCTATCTTTAAAAATAAAGGCGATAAATTTGACCCCAAAAATTATCGACCGATTACAATTGTAAGTTGCCTCGATAAACTTTTCACTGCAATACTGAATGAGAGATTAACTGAATTTTCTGAATCTTTTTCTATTTTAAGTGAAAACCAATCTGGCTTCCGCAAAGGATATTCCACTTCAGATAATATGTTCACTTTGCAATCTTTTTTTGAAATTCTAAAATGTAAAAAGAAAAAAATGTACTGCGCATTCGTTGATTTTATGAAGGCCTTTGATACTGTTTGGCGAGCTGGTTTATGGCATAAAATGTTACTAAACAATATAAATGGGAAAATGTACGATGTTATTTTTAATATGTATTGTAATATAAAATCATGTATTGTGTTTAATAAGTGCAAATCAGATTATTTTGCATGTGACAATGGAATTAGACAGGGAGAAAATTTATTTCCGTTTTTATTTTCCTTATTCTTAAATGACTTAGAAACTTTTCTAGAAGCCAAAACTGTTACAGGCTTAGAATCAATCTCAAGCGATCTCGAAAACCAGTTAAATATTTATTTGAAATTATTTATAATACTATATGCTGATGATACGGTTATATTATCAGAATCTGAGAGTGATTTACAGGCACAGCTCGATGCTTTTCATAAATACTGTTTAACCTGGAAGCTGAAAGTTAACATTGATAAAACTAAAATTGTCATATTTGGGAGTGGTCGTACACCTCAAAATTTATCTTTTAAATATAATGGCTCCGAAATTGAAGTAGTCAAAAACTTCAATTATCTCGGTATTATTTTTAGCAAAACTGGCAATTTCAATCTGGCAAAAAAACGTTTAGTGGATAAAGCAGTTGTTTCTATGTATGCAGTACTGAAATTAGGAAGAAAACACAATTTATCTATAAAATGTCTATTGAGTCTTTTCGATAAAATGGTTAAACCAATTTTACTATATGGCTGCGAAATATGGGGATTTGGAAACAATGACGTGTTAGAAAAAGTACACTTAAAATTTTGTAAAATGATTTTGAACCTCAAGACGTCTACTCCGAATTATATGATATATGGTGAATTAGGTAGATATCCGGTCGAAATCGACATTAAGATTAGAATTATTTCTTTTTGGGCAAAAATTATTTGTGGAAAACAATCCAAAATATCATGCATTATGTATAGTTTATCACATCATTTGTATTCGCAACAAAATTTCGATATTAAATGGATAAAGTGTTTGGACAAAATATTAAACGAAACTGGTTTTTCTAATATATGACCAGTTTTTACAGGATTGGAATTCGTCAGTCCATAATTCCCCTAAAGCATTTAATTATAGAATTTTCAAAACTGATTTTAAATTTGAAGAATATTTTAATATTTTAGATGAACAAAATTCCCTTCTTTTATGTAAATTTAGAACTACAAATCATAAATTGCCCATAGAAAAGGGAAGATGGAGTAATATTCCGAGGGAAAATCGCTATTGCGAACTTTGTCAAAAGAATCAAATTGGAAACGAATATCATTACATATTTGAATGTACTAATTTAAGCGAAAAACGTACTTCACTACTTCCAAAACATTTAATTGAACGTCCCAATATAATAAAATTCAAAAATTTAATGACTAGTGAACGGAAACCAATCCTGCAAAAACTATGTAAATTTATTAGATAAATAAATATGATAGTTTGTCCTCCCTGCTAATTCCATCTGTCGATTTACTGTATTTGTATATATTGTATATAGTTTAATCTGTCCATTTATTTGTAACTTCTCTGTATATGTGCTATGCACTGTCAGTTTGAGAAATAAAGATTATTATACAATTTATTTCTTATTTCACACCTTTTCGAAAGCTAACATAACTGGTGAACAAAAGACAGACTTTTCATTTGGTAGGTAAATGATCAATGACACAATGTTCTCTCATTCTAGTGTTTATAAATCTGAATACCTTGGTAAAACTGACTAGAATCTTTGCATATATTTCATTGTTAATTGTAATGATAATTTTTTCTAATAGATTGTTTTTCAATATTTCAATCAAGATTCCTGATAAATCAAAATCACATTTGTAACAAATCCAGCTATTTTTGAAGATTGTACTAAATTAATATCTTTTTTTCATTTCAGTATTGAGTGTACTTGACAACAGAAAAGGTATTCTGGAGGAAATAGCTATAACGGGGAAAATTTGGAATTTATTTTTCATAAGATTATTTTCATCCTCCGATTTATTGCAAACACCAAATTTTTTATGTATTTCGTAAGTGTCCATCAGTATATATTTTTTTCTCTGCTTAAATATTACGGGTTTGGCGAAAAATAACAAGATTAAGAATTTCCCCGTTTATATAGCTATATTGATTTACCTTTTCTAAAGAGAGACAACCCTTACAAAAATGAATCCCGGTTCTTGAAAACAGGGAATAATAGTAATATAAAGCTCAGTATTCTGTACCTTTGCCTTAATAATTGTCAAAATCACAGGTGCCCGTAGACAGGACCCCCATATGGTACCCCATGTCGTGGTACCGCCCACCAATTTATTTTCGTTTATTTTCTTATTTCTGATATATTTCGCTTGGAAAATATATGGGAATACTGACAAACAGGTTTTCTGACACGTCCGGGTCGACTGATGTATATATAGGTAGAAGGTAAGTCACTCTCGTTTTGTTTATCAGAGGTACCACTTGGTTTCAAACTAAAAAAAAATAAGTATAACTTTCCAACCATCACATGTCTGTGGCTTCTTTCCTTTCAATAATGAATATACTCCTTAGAATCGGTCACTTTTATCCATTCGAATCACAATGGACGGCTCCGCTGAACGATTTTATCCTTGAAAACACTCGCTGACTTCGACATTTTGATTGATGCGAGTAGAAATGACGGAAGTGGTGTAGCGCGACCTCTAGCGGCCTTTCGAGATGTTCAGAATTTTGCCTGAAACAATAAAAAATACCGAGAATTACGAACGAAAAGTCCGGGAAATTAAAAGAAAACAAACAACGATGGATGAAGATCAAAAGTCGGCTTTTAATTTGGCTATAAACGGCCACAATTTGCTTATAACAGGACAAGGGGGAACAGGAAAATCCTTCCTTGTAAAGATAATAATTAAACATTTAAGGACAAAGGTAAATAAAAAGGTGGCAATAGTGTGTTCCACTGGTATAGCTGCAACAAACTACACTGAATTTGGGGCAAAAACTTTACATTAGTGGTCTGGTATTGAGGATGGCAGGCATTTAGATGAAGAACTTATTCATTTAGTTAAAACTGATGAAAGGTTTCTTTCTGCTAAAAACAATATTGAGACTGTTCAAACACTTATTGTTGATGAAATATCTATGATCGGTGCCAAGGTTTTGAACCAAGTACAATTGTTGTGTAAAACAGTTCGAAATTCTCCTCACCTCTTTGGAGGAATCCAAGTTATACTAGTTGGTGATTTTTACCAACTGAAGCCAGTTGAAAATGAACTGTATGGGGATTCTGGAAAACATTGCTTTGTTTTGCCTTGGTTTGAAACCTACTTTCCACACAAAATAAATTTGAACATAATACACAGACAGGATAACCCTATGTTAATTAAAACTATAAATGAGTTTGAAACTGGTGATCTTTCAGATGACGGTAATGCATTTTTAAAGTCTATGGACCGTCCAATTCCTAATGAGGAGTCAAGTGTTCACCTATTTGCTCGAAATTTAGAAGTTGATGTGTATAATTATCATAAATTACAGTCCCTGGAAGGAGAGATGAAGGTATATCATTCACAGGATGAGGGATCACAACATTATTTAAATAAATGTGTTGCACTAAAAAATTTAGGATTGAAAATAAATTGTCCTGTAATGCTTATTCGTAATTTGAGTGACACTTTAGTGAACGGGCTTCGTGGTGTAGTAAAAAAATTGGATACAGATTCCATTGAAGTTAAATTTTTGATAAATGAAAAGCCAGTTTTTGTTAGTATTTCAAGAAAGATTTTTACAACATTTGACCCAGTTGAAAAAATTGTTATTGCAAAGAGAGTCCAGTTTCCCTTAAAAGCTTGCTATGGTATAACCATACATAAATCTCAAGGAATGACACTACCAGAACTTGTAGTTGATTGTGAGAATTGTGTTCAACCAGGACAACTTGGTGTTGCGGTAGGTAGGGCAGTATCAGTTGAAGGATTAAAAGTTGTAAACTTTAAAAAAAACACCTATGCAGAAAGCATCCTTCATATGTGTATAATTTTTATGGAAGCTTTTCAATTGGAGTTGTCAAAAATGATTTAAGTTGTTGTAACAATTCATATGAAATTTGTTCAGATAATCCAAGTGAATATGGTGATGATGATATTGCTAGTGATGATGATAATGATCATCATGACAATGACAATTTAGATGAAACTTTGATTCTGGATGATTCAGATTTTTTTTATTCTGAAATAGACAAAATTGATTTCATAGAAAATCATTTTGATTTGGAGCCTATTGCTGATGTTTTTTTACATTCAAGGAATGTGCTTGATTCTGTTTTACAAACATTTAAGGATACTCCTGTGGAGGACAAAATTGTAGCATTTAAAGATGCCATTTTGAAAAATTATAAACTGTATGATGATTGGTTCCAGTGTCAATCTTCTATTATGGATGCTATAGGACTTAATTGTTTTCCAGAAGGGGAGATAAGTTATTGCCAGAAGCATAG